>JAAGEH010000417.1:11618473-11652274 GCA_011751065.1 Lasiurus cinereus | reverse complement strand
TGGGGCCACGTGTTCAGACCCACATCACTCAGGCAGTGGGGCCACGTGTTCGGACCCTAGGTTCACGCTTACAGCTCCAGCTGTTGGCTGTCATTGTGCTGGGAGGCTCTGCCCTCCAGGCTGGGACTTGCCCGTGGCCACGAGAGGACTGTGCCCTCTCATCAGTCCGAGGCTTGGACCTGTCCAAACACTGTAGCCGTGCCCCACAAATGAGCCATAATTTCCCCTGGTGAGAAATTATGCCTCTTTTCTCTTGTCTTCCCTCAACCTTGGGATTCCAGCAAGGAGGCCGGCTGATAGGTCATTAACACTTTTCTAATAATGGCTCACCTCCCTCTTTTTTTTTTTTTTTTATTCATCTTCACTGGAGGATATTTTCTCCATTGATTTTTTTTTTAGAAAGAGTGGAAGGGAGGGAGCGGAGAGAGAGATCGTGCAGTTGTCTCCCAAGCATGAGCCCTGACCAAGGCCAGGGATGGACTTTGCCACCCATATACCTGACCAGGAATTGAACCCGTGACCCTTGGGCGCACAGGCCAGCGCTCTAACCACTGCGCTACCAGCCAGGGCTCACCTCCCTTTCTGACAAAGAGAAATCAGAAACAGACTAGGACCTGCAGCAGGTAAAAGCCTTTGGCTTCAATCAATAGCAGCATATTTATTTGTTCGTGGACCATCAGTCTGTGGCAAGAGAAACGGTCTTATTCCCATTTGATGTTCATGATTTAAAATTTCACTTTAAAGTACAAATTTAAAACTAAAAAAACTTTTAGTTCAACAGCAGGGTGGATAGCATTAATAATATCGTATTGCATACTTCGTAAGTTGCTATGAGAGATCCTAAATGTTCTCACCCTAACAACAACAAAAAATGGTAATTATGGGATGAAGGATGTGATAGCTAACCTTTTGTGGTAAACATCTCATAATATTTACATGTATTAAATCATCACATTGTACGCCTTCAGCTTCCACATGTTATATGTCAACTGTATCTCAATACCATGGGGAGGACAAAAGAGAAACATGCTGTAAAATGAAGACACAACTCGTGGTCCTGCATTTAAAGGCAGCACAGTATTAAAATTTAATTAGCACCGACCTAAAGAAATCTCGGCATTTTAATTCTGAACAAAAGAAATGGCCAGGGACAGAAAATGCAATCTGGGTTGGCTCAGTGGATAGATTGTCGGCCTGTGGACTGAAGGGTCCTGGGTTTGATTCCCAGTTGAGGGTAATGCCCAGGTTGCGGTCTTGAACTCAGCATGCAGGAGGCAGCCAATCAATGACTCTCTCTCTCATCAGTGATGTTTCTATTTCTCCCTCTTCTTTCATCTCTGAAATCAATAGAAATATATATATTTTTAAAAAAGCAATCTGAATGATTTCCTTCCTGGTCAAACAGGAGAATTGTATGTTTGAGGGCTACAGGAAGAAGTAAGGGAACTTGTTTTAAATGTGGAGATATTTCTGTGGAAGAAGCAGCAGAGGTTATAATATAAAAGAGATGATGAGTTTTCAAAATTTATTTTAATCTTCAACTGAGGATTTTTTAAAAAATCTCATTGATTCTAGAGAGAGGAATGGGTCAGGGGTGGTGCGGGGGAGAGAAACATCCACCGGCTGCCTCCCGAAGATGCCCTGACCGGGGATTGGACCCAAAACCTGGGCATGTGGCCTGACGGGGAATCGAACGGTGACCTCCTGGTTCCTCAGTCGATGCTCGACCCCCGAGCCACACCCCAGGAACTGCGACCTGGCACCCATCTGTCCCATTCAGACCGGCCCCTGTGTCCGTTTGGTTTTCTTTCTTGCTGTTTTGGAGGCCGTGGCTTCAGGGCCCAAGACAAGGCTTTGTGATCACTTCAGTAGCCTCGGCGTGAAGGCTCTCGGGAGAGGAGCTGGAGCTTCCGACTGCAGCGCCGGAGGGACCGCGTGGAAGAACGAGGCAGGAAGCCGTCGGGGAAGTGAGCGGCGCCTTGGACACGGGAGGCAGCGGATGAGAAGAGAGAGGGTTTCTGTGGGCGTGAGGGGGGCCCTGGGTGGAAACCTCTATTTTACACAGTATTCCTCCCCACCAGGTGGCCACCATCAGCCCAGGGGAGCCCCCTTCCTCCCAGGGCGCTCCCTCCTCGTGGGCCAGCTGGGAACTGCATTCACTGGTTCTCCTGCTCTCTCTGCGTCCTTTGCTCACTGGCTCTCTTCCAAGCGACAACCTTTTCATCTCTCAAGGCCAGAGGACGTCCTCCAGGAGCCTTGCGTTTGCGAGGAAGGTTTTGTCTCTGGGCTGCTCTCGGGCGGAGGGGCGGAGTGAGCGCGGTCCGCAGTGAAGCAACACGGTGGGCGTGGGGCTGCCCAGGACATGGCGCCGAGGCAGCTTGAAAACCTGGGGACCATTTGCCTCTGGCGCACATCTGGCAACAGACATCTTTGTCGGTCACAATGGGTGCAAGTGGGCATGCTCCTGGCGTCTGGCGGGTAGAGGCAGGGAGGATGCCAAGCCAGCCGCCACGACCGGAGCAGCCCCCACAACAAAGAATCACACAGCCCCTAACGCCGGTGGTGCTGTGGTTGGCACACCCTGCGCAGAGGTGCCAGCCCACGCTCCTTCGCTTCCGTGAACGCAGCCTCCGACGGCATGAGCCTGCAGGCCATCGGTCTGGGGTCAGATAATACCGCCCACCTTTCCCTCCCGCAGCGGAGCAACCAGGGGAGCGGAGCGTCTCACTGGAGGTCCCACACGCTCTGCCCGAGCGTCTGCACGCGCTCCGGCTGCATGTCACCCACGCTGTCCCGGGCACCGCCATCTCGGGCCTGAAAGACCAGAATAACCTGGTAGCGAACGCGCACCCAGCGCTCACAGGTGTGGGTGTGTCCTAGTTGTTTGATGTGGAGACTGTTTTAAAGCTCCTCACCAATGAGGGGGTGGCACTATTGTCACTGCGTCCACTTACAGAGGGGGAAACGGAGGCTCTGGGCCATCGGGGACTTGCCCCGGGTTACAGGACCGGGAAGCAGAGAAGCTGGGTCTCCAAACCCAGGGCACTTGGCTCCAGGGTCTGTGTTCTTTCTTTTCTTAAAAAAAATTGTGTGTGTGTGTGTGTGTGTGTGTGTGTGTGTGTGTATTTTAGAGAGGAAGGGAGAGGGGGAGAGAATCATTGATCAGCTACCTCCTGCACACCCCAACTGGGGATGGAGCCCGCAGCCTGGGCATGTGCCCTGACCGGGAATCAAACCGTAACCTCCTGGTTCATAGGTCGATGCTCAACCCCTGAGCCACGCCGGGCCAGGGTCTGTGCTCTTGAGGCCACACCCACCTGTGCTTTCTTCTTGCCCACGGTGGCCCCTCCAGGATGTGCTCTTCAGCGAGCGCCGCAGTGAGCTTGTAAAAATGCAAATGGAATCCTGCTTGTCACATCCCCGCACGGCACCCTCCGGTGGCTGCTTGTGCACTTCGGATTCAATCACGTTCCTAATGCAGGTCCCACCTGCTCTCCAAGCCGACCCCCGTGGTGCCCCTTTGCTCCCTCTGCACCCCACACCCACCGTCTCCCATCTCCTCAAAAGACCGGCTCCTTTCCTTCTGGGGTCTTTGTCCTGCTGGGCCCTCTGCCTGGAGACCCTTCCCTAGGCCCTGCTCTTCACAGGCCGGGCTCCTTCTCAGCCTTCGGTTTACACTAGGGGGACACCGCCTCAGGGATGTCCACCCTGATGTCTCCCTGCAGGCCTCCCGCCCTAACCTTTACCCCGTGGGAGCTCAGTCTCTATGCCCTGTGGATGTCCCTCATCTCAGTCTCACAGTCTGCCATCATCTTATTTGTGGGTGGACGTCTCTGCTTTTAGTTCTCACCTCAGAGAGGAGGGAGCTTGCTCAGCACTAGAGCCAATCCCCAGCACCCAGCCTAGCAGGCGGGGGGCGGGGGGGGGGAGAGAAAGAGAGAGAGAGAGAGGTGAGTAGCCATTCTTACTTCTGATTCCCATTTTACAGATTTAGAAAACTGAGGTTCCCAGAAGTTGAGGGACTCCTCTAATCCCACATATACAGGGTGTGGGTGGTGTTAGAACAGTGGTTCTCAACCTGTGGGGTCGCGACCCCTTTGGGGTCAAATGACGCTTTCACAGGGGTCGCCTAAGACCATCAGAAAACACAGGTATTTACATTATAATTCATAACAATAGCAAAATTACAGTTATGAAGTATGGTTGGGGGTCACCACAGCATGAGGAACTGTATTAAAGGGTCGCGGCATTAGAAAGGTTGAGAACCACTGTGCTAGAGGGTATGGGGTGTGAGCCCAGGAGGGCTCTGAAGTGGGGGGTCCAACTTCACCCTGACGCCGGATGGCCTCACCCGGAACATTCTTCCTTTACCTTACCCGCTAAGCCACCGGACAAGCTGTGGCTAGGAAAGGCAGGGGCCGAGCAGAAAGCTTTAGGCACAAGGGAGGTTCCCCAAGGACACAAGAAAGAAGCCGATTCGGAGCGTGGAGAGGAGCCGGTGGGAGGGGACGTGTAGGGGCGAGATTTTCCCCAGCAATTAACACAGGCTTCACAGAAACGGAAAGTGTTCCTGGCCGTCTTGCCCTCTTAATACATCATATCTCTAATCCCCGGCGCCCTCTGACCTTACCCATAATCCCTCCTCTTTTGTGCGGTTGCCTAAAACCTTCCTACCCCAGACCAAGTGTTATGTCCCCGGTGGGGCCTGAGCAGCAGAGAGCCGGTGGCAGAGAGCGGGATGGGGGCTGGGGGAAGGGAGGAGGGAGGGGGGAGCATACATTCCCCCAAGTGTTTGACCAACAAAATCCAGCTAAACTCCCAGCCCGCGTGGTAAACTGTTCCTCTGAAAGGCTCGGCAGCCTCGGAGCCTCCCGCCCCCGCCCCCTCCCTCCGCGCTCCCTGCCGTCGCTGAGACACAAAGCTGGGCCCTGGATTATCTTAATTTCCATATGGAGAGCTGTGTAAGCCAGTTCAATGCATGGCCAGTCATTTTGTTCACAACTTTGCAGCAAGCAGGAGCAAAAGCCGCTGGGAAATTAGCCATTCATCCTATCTCACCTTGTGTGTGCATGCACAGATCAGTAAATACGGAGGCACGGAAACCCGGCGCCTTTGTTAATTACCGCGTCGGGCCTGGCGCGGGGCTGCCTTCCCTGTCCCCCCCAACCCCCCTCCCCACGACATCGCGGCAACTCCTGCTTTTAAATGAGAAAGAAAAGTATAGATAAATGTTTTTACATTTGCTTTAAAGCAGCATCGGGGCGATAGGCTTAAGCATGTGTGTTTCTTGGACTTGGTTAGTCAGGGGCTTAGAGTCTTCTCCTGTCTGGCTTCCTTACACATGCATGCACTCCACCCCACCCGACCCCTTACACACACACCCTGTCCATGAACTCACACCTGCCCGGCTACCCCTCCATCCCCCCCCGGCCCATGAGACCTCTGGTTTGGGGCCTGCAGGGCCCCCCTCTTCTCTCCTCATTCTGGCATTCCCCCAGCGGCCCGGGTCCCTGAGGGCTTCTCCAGTCAGCCAGCCCCCCCTGCTGTCGCCAAGGTTCCCTGCACCTCCCGGGAGCTGCGGGCCTCCCCAGTCCTTGACCCCCACTCAGCTCGGGGCCACGGGAGCTGAGGACACAGGTGGTGCTGCTATCCCGCCCCCTCCCCCCGGATCTCTGCGCAGGGCCCCAGTGTCCCACGGCCAAATGCAGGGCCAGGAAGGTGTGTGTGCCCGAGAAGGGGACGGAAGAGAGCACGGGGCCCCTGGGAGAAATGGAGAGAAGAGGGAGCCGGCTGAGCAGGTCCATAGCCAGGCAAGTCCCAGGGGAAGTGCTGCTGGGGGCCAGGGAGGCCCCGACAGCATGGGGACGGGGAACAGAGCGGAGTGAGTGGCTCCTGGGCCCCCTGGGATGTGGGGTTGGCCTTTCACTTTGAGTGAAACTCGGTGGGTGAAACGCGACGTCCTGGTTCAGGAGAGGCACGTGGCTTCCCAGGTCCCCTCAGCGGGACCGAGGCTGGAGGACGGGGGTTCCCTCATGCCCTGCAGCCATCGGAGCCTCCAGAGTAGGTGCTCAATGAACAGTGCCAACGAGAGTCGCTGTCGCCGCAATGGGGCGTCTGGCGGGGGCCTGACCATGGAGGGTGACGGTCAGTGTTCTGATCGCGCCTCTGATACGCCGCTTACACTTCTGTTGTATTGCCTGGAATTGACGTGGTGCTTAATGAACGGCGTCTCGTATCAGATCATTCATCCAGAATCTGGGAAAATGGCCAGCACAGGGCATCCTGACACAGGCCGAGAGGACTCTGAGAGGGGCAGCGTGGCCAGGAAGGCTGCCCAGGAGCGGGCACACCGAGGCGGGGCCTGCGGGATGAGCCGGCGCTGGCCGGTAGAGGGAGGCGGGGACTGCACCGATGTGTGTGCCTAGGAGAACAGAGCAGGGCCAGGCCACGAGGAGGACACAGCGGAGGGGAAGGGTCTGCCCCAGCCCTGCCCCCGGGAGGTGCCCAGGCGAGGAGGGCCTCTGCTGTCTGTTGTGGCTGAGAGAACGGGCTCTGAAGTCAGATGCCTTGCATGCAACCTTACCTCGAGGGCCCAGTGTCCCCACCTATAAAACGGGTGGCCGTGGCCTCTCTCCTAGGGCGACGGGAAGAGACGAATAGCAATGTGCAGGGAAAGGGTAAAGCACAGCGGCTGGAAGAAGGAAGTGCACCAAGAATGGGGGGTTGCGGGTCCAGGGATCGCACCTATAGTCCAGGTTCGTGCCCTTGAACAGCATTCAAACCCAAGACCCCTTGGTGCAAGGACCGACATTGTAACCACTGAGCAACGCCAGCCAGGGCCCAGGGGAACATGTTAAGGTTTCTGGCTCTTCTGCAGAGCCCCATGGTGAGCGCAGACTCGTGGCCAGAGTGTTGTGGTTCTCTCTTCTGAGTCCCATCCAGCTCGGCAAGGTGCTCAAGACACCCCTGCCGACTCCGGCATCAACGTCAGGGGCCGCACTCAGCCCTTCCTCTCCCGCCTCCCCCCGTCCTTCTCCTGCGGGAAGCCTTTATTCAGTGGCTTGCACTTGAGTTCCCCTCTGTCTGCCAGTACCCATTGGGGTGTCCCTTTCCATTTGGATGGCACTGATGCTTCTCACCCTCACTAGGGGCTGACCCCTCCTCTAGACTGTGGCTTAGGACGGGCAGGAGCAGACTCAGGCAAGGCGATGCTGTGTCTCTGCGTTTCTGGAGTCACACTGCCAGGGCACAGTCTGGATGCCCCGTTTACTAACTCATCTGCCAGTTACTTAGCCTCCTTGATGCCTCGGTGTTCTCATCTGTAAAATGGGGACAATGACATCTACCTCTGAAGGCTGCTGAGGGACTAACTGAGCTGCACTGCTCAGCAGAGAGAAGAGTTCTAGCAAAGCCAGCCGCTTCCTAAAGCCCACTTCCCAAAGCCGACTCTCTCTTTCAGCACTTAGGACAAAGCCTCACATACAGTAGGTGCTCAATTAATGCCTAAAGAATGCACAAGGAAGAATGTTATTTTGCCAGCTGGATGGTCTCAGGCCAGGTCCTGAGCTTTAATTCCTGCATCTGTAAAACTGGAGGAATAATGGTGCCCCTTTGGTTGGGCTTGTTTTGGGGGTGTAAATAATGTAAATAAAACACTGGACCACGTGCCCCCTCCCCGCCACCATAGGACCAGAATGAATAGAAATATCTAACCCCTAAGAGCTAACACCCTCGCGGCAGGCATTGAGCCCGCCAGCAATTTCACGGAGGAGGAGCGGTCATCGGTCATCGTCACAGATGAGGCAACGGAGGCACAGAGAGCTGAAGCCACGGACCAAAGTCACACAGCTTGAGCGGCAGAGCTGGGAGGCAGGCCCGGTGGCTCCTGCGCTCTTGCCTAATGCGACCCATCCTCCTTTCCACGCTCCCCACGCTTTCCCCCTGGGCCCCCACCTTCCCCAGGACGAGGCGACAGGCACGGCTGTGCACGTCTCTTCCAACGGCTGCCCGGTCAGTGTGTAGATGGCCCCGCAGGTCCTGGGCCAGCATCCTGGGTCCCAAATGCAGCCAGCACTTTGCTGCCCTGTAAAGGCTGGCTCTGGGAGACAGCCTTTAAGACCTGATGTTTAAGACCAACAGGCTTTGGGGCAAGGCCCAGTTCTGCCTCCACTGTGCTGTGTGCCGCTGGGCGGATGACTCCCCGTCCCCGAGCCTCAGGTGCACATCTGTAAAGTCAGGTGGCCTAAGCCGCCTCCCCGACAGAGTGGAGTGCAGATCCAATGAGCGAGAGCCGCGGGGCTCTGAGCGCGCCCCTGTCCTGAGAGCCAGCAACCCGCTCTCTTCAGGCGGGAGGGGGAGGCCAGGGTCACCGTGTCCTGGCGTGGTCCTGCGCGTGGAGGGGCAGGGTAGAGATTCCAAGAGTGGACTGGTGGGCTTTCGGGCCGCCGCCTGTGCCGTGTCAGGCGGCGGGTGATGGATCGGCTCGGACACACTCGACAATAGCTCGCAGACACTCTATTACCCGGTGATTGTCTGCCCGGCGGCCCCTCTCGGGCCGCGCTGCCACAGATAATGGCCCAGAACAAAGATGGCAGCTGCTTTGTAGGGGAACAGATTTGTGGCAAGTTGAGATAAAATAAAGAGGAAGGAGAAAGGGGAGAGGAGACAGTGGCGGGGGGGCGGGGGCAGCGAACATAAAAGGAAGACAGAGGGAGAGAACGGAGGGACCGAAGCCAAGGTGTCTCCGGGAGGGAGGTGTGGCGGGGCTCGGGCTGGTGAAAGGGATCCCGAGGGCTGGCTTTGTCCAATAATAATGACGATAATGATGGTGATAATAATAATGAGGATAATGTGCTGCAAGCGCTTGGTGCTGTCCGTGGAACAGGCCCCATCGCACGGGCCACGCCGCTCGTTCCCATCTGTCTTCGCTCGTAAGCAGCAGTGGCTCCGGCCGCCTGCTTGCGGCCTTTGGTGGGGGGTCCAGGCCGTGAGGTCCACCCTAGTTCCCAGCTTCCATCCTTCTAGGCTCAAAGAAGGCAGAAGGAGGGGCTGGCGGGGAAGATAAAGGGCCTCATTCAACTGGGGCAGCTCTCTTTAAAGAGGCCCCCAAGTCCCCCATCTGACTGTGGTTGACATCTCATTGGCCCGTCTAGTTGCAGAGAAAGCTGGGACATGCAGTCGGTCCAGGGAGCCCAGTGCTGCCCGGAACAAAAGCCAGGGTGGCGGGGGGACGGATGCTGGGCGGCAGCTAGCTGTCTCCGCCCAGGGGCTTCGTAAGGAGCATTTAGTGAGCATTTATTATGCATCCGTGGGAGCCTGTGTAATCCTCACCTAGAAAAGAAGGCAGCGCGACCACCCATTTTACAGACAGGGCAACTGAGGCTCAGAGAGCTGAAGTGACTGCCGAGGCCACACAGGACAGTCCCACGCCAAAGTCCATTCTTATGAAAGCGGCCTGGTCCCAATTTCCGCTGGCTTCTCTTCCTTTATGCAGAACTAACGGAGGGAGAAGGGCAAGAGCAAACCTGGAGGAGGCATGGACTGAGCCAGAAAGGGGTGACGCTGGCCATCACAGTGGCAATGATATCCACTGGTCTCTTCTGCTTTTAAAAAAAAATGTTTCTTTAATTGATTTTAGAGAGGAATAGAGAGGGAGATAGAAACATCAACATCCATCGGCTGCCTCCTGCACGCCCCCTACTAAGGGTCAAGCCTGCAACCCGGGTGTGTGCCTTGACCAGGAATCAAACCCATGACCTCTTGGTGCATGCGTTGATGTGCAACCACTGAGCCACACCAGCCAGGCCATTTCCACGTTTCAAACTTCCTGCCTAAGATCTCAGTTGAGGTTTGCAGCTGCCCGTGAGTGAGGAAGGGCAGCTCTCTGCAGCTTCATTGAACAGGTGGGGAACCCAGACTATCACCCCAAAGCTGAAGGGACCGGCCTGTCAGGCCTGGACCCGTATCTGCTCCTGCTGCTTTCTCTGTCTAGGAGGTCCTGCCATGCCGCTCTCTCCTCCTTCTTTCAGGCCTGGAGGGATGTCCCTTCCTCCAGGAAGCCCTCCCAGCTTCCTCTGCTTCTTCCTGGGCTTGCCCAGACCTGGGAGAGCACTGGCCCTGTGCAGGGCTATGAGCACCTGGATGGTGGGGGTTATGTGCCCTGGCCAGCCTGCACAGCCCTGGGTTTGCAGGGGGGAATAGCATACCTCAACCATCGTGGCTTAGAGGATATGAACCCCGTGAGCAGGGCGACCTGGGGAAAAATCACTGCGCCTCTCCAAGCCTTGTCTCCTCAGCCATCATCTGGGGGTAACGGTCTGCCTAACCCCGACTGTGAGGGCGAGACGAGGGGCGAGCACCCAGAGCAGCACAGAGCGGGCACGGAGTAAGTGCTCAGTGAGCGTTACCTGTAGGCGCGTGGGGGCAGCGGGATCTCACCAAGGAGGCCACCTGAACCGTGTACTCCGAGCCGAGCCTGCAGACGGAGGGTGTTCCTGCAGTCTTGCCCTCTTAATTCATCAGACCTCCATTCCCCGAAGCCTCTGTCCTTACCCATAATCCCCCCTCTTTTGTGCTGTTTCCGAAAACCTTCCTACCCAGACCAAGTGTTGTGACCCTGGAGGGGTCTAAGCAGAAGAGAGCCGGTGGCGGGGAGCTGGGTGCGGGCGGGGGAGGAGGAAGAATACATTCCCCCAAGTGTTTGACTAACAAACTAGCTAAACCCACCAGCCTGGATGGGGGTCAGGGGGGTAAATTGCTCTGAAGGACCCAGGAGTCACGTCCATTTCTTCGAAGCAGTGAGGCCTGGTCTGCGCAGGGTGTGGGTCTGCCCTGGACAGCCGCCGTGGACCGTCATCCCTAGATCGAGGCTTCAATGCCTTGGCCTTTCGCTAATCTTTGCACTATCCAGGCCAGCACTTTGACACTGGAACAAATTTCACTAAATTATTGATATGAGGGAGAGAGAGAGAGCGAGAGAGGGGGGGGGGGGGGAGGGAGGGAGGGGGAGAGAGAGAGAGAGAGATCAATTTGTTGTTCCAGTATGAGCTCTGACTGGGGATCTAACCAGCAACCTTGGCTCATCAGGCGGATGCTCTAACCCCGTGGTCGGCAAACTGCGGCTTGAGACCCACATGAGGCTTTTTGGCCCCTTGAGTGTGGCTCTTCCACAAAATACCACGGCCTGGGCCAGTCTATTTTGAAGTGGCGTCAGAAGAAGTTTACGTTTAAAAAAATTTGGCTCTCAAAAGAAATTTCGATCGTTGTACTGTTGCTATTTGGCTCTGCTGACTAATGAGTTTGCCGACCACTGTATAACCAGCCGAGCTCCCAGCCAGGGCCAGTTTGTGGCCTTTTTAACCAAACAAGTGCAGCAGGCGTTGCCGAAGCACCGATGTGCACCGGCCCGAGTCCCAGGGTCCACGTTCTCTAAGGAGAGAGGAAGCCGGTGGGTGCACTTTCACAGCGTGGTTTAACCCAACACCCCCCAGATGTTTTCATTTGAACTGGCAACCAGTACAGCGATAGCTTTCGGGAGATATTTTGCATTCCCTTTTTGTTTTGTTTTTTCCTATCAGACCTTCAAAGCACAGCCTGTCCAGGCTCCAGCCAGTCAGGAGCGGGGAGGGTGGCTGCGTGGTGAGCCAGGCAGTGCTAGAGGGAAGCACTGTCTCACCGCCCATAAACCAGGTAGTTTTTTGTTGTCTTTTTAAAGCTTAATTTTTATTTAAAAATATTTTTTAAAGCAAGTGCTGTAGTCCATTCTCTCTCTCTAGATTCCCACCCTCTCTATAGCGACTAAATATGTATTAATAGACTGAGCATATAGTTATATATTTAATATATATATTGAAGCTGTTGGACCAGAACATTCTTTGGCTGGTCCTGAATTGTTGGGCGATTGTTTTGTCCAGAGGATGGGGGCTGCTGGGCCACATTCGAGAGAAGTTGGGGTGTCCTTGTCACCTCCGAGCCAGGGCTCAGTGCCTGGCTTCTCTGTGGAGGAAAAGCTATCTACGGCCCAACGCTGTGAAATTTGCCGCCGCGAGAACAGCTAATTTTTCACACCCAAACGCACTGGCTGGGTTTGTTAAAGCCCAAGATAATCAAATAATCATTATAACTCATCTTCGCCCTCCTGTCTCCGCTCTTTGTACCATTAATGTCCCGGCGGGGAGCCGGGCCGGGGAGGCAGCCCGGGCCTGTTTAGATAACCTTCCCGCGGCCGCGGAGAGCAGGCTGCCTCCCGGAGCGGCTCACAACAAATGAGCCAGCCCCCTAATCTCCTTACGGGGCAGCCCTGCGCCAGGCTGCTATCTGCGGGCTTGCAGGGGAAGATTTGTACATATATATTCATGTTTCACAGAGATTTCTATAAACACGCGTGTATGCGGGAAATACTAAAGAGGAGAGGCCATGCAGGCAGTGAGACTGCCCGGCTGGGGGGCTGGGGAAGGAGGCCCGGGGGAGGCAGGCCCGGGAGGAGGCCAGTGTGGTCATCTTCCTCCACCCAGTGGGGCCCTGTGGCTGGATGGGGGAGGGGCACCTCCCGACAGGACCTGAGCTCAGCGTCCGGCCTGGCCAGTGGGGCCTGGGAGCAGCACCTGACTCCCCTGGGGACCCAGGCCCTCTGGCATGGAGCTCCCCATATTTCCTGCTTTCTCAATTTCCCTCCCTCGCCGCTGCTGCTGTTCTTCTCTTAGGTATGAGCGTGTTTAAGCTTCTTTTCCAACTTGTCTCATTCTCTCCCTCTCCATTTCTCTCTCCCTCCTCTCTGGATCTGTGTCTCTCTCATGTGGCTTTCTTTTCCTGTGTCTCACTCAATTGGTTTCTCTTCTTTTTCTGTCGCCCTCTCTCTCACTTCTCTTCCTCCCCCACCTTCTCTGCCCGCCCCTCCCTGCATTTCCCTCTCCCCCTCCGCCACCTGCCCCAGCATCCTCTCACACTCATGTCCTTTCCCACACCGCCCCCTGCATCCCTCTCGCTGCCCCATCACCTCATGCCTCCCTTACTTTCTGATGACTATGTTCTTAGCCAAGGAATGGAGAGAGGGGGGGGGGCTTGCAGAGGAAGATTTGTACATATATATTCATGTTTCACAGAGGTTTCTATAAACATGCATGTATGCGGGAAATACTAAAGAGGAGAGGCCATGCAGGCAGTGAGCCCTTTTCTCTCTCCGTAGTGAGACTGCCCGGCTGGAGAGGGTGGGGGGGGAGAGGGAGAGGGCGAGGGCGAGAGAGAGAGAGAGAGAGAGAGAGAGGGGGGGGAGACGTGTCTTCTAGATAAATCATTTCGTCATGTGAAGAGCTAATCTGCAAGTGGCGGTGGCTATTTATCGAGTTTTTAGCGCGCATGTTAAGTGGCGATAGGGAGGCACATTTACCAAGCCCCATCAGAGCCCGGCGAGGGAAGGGGTGCTTAACTCCATTGCCCAGAAAGAAACTGCTGAGGACAGAGATAAGATGGGCGACGCTCTGGCCCTGAACCGTCAGCGGGGAAGTTAAGGAGGTAGCCCGCCCCCTCCTGGCCTCCCAGCCCACCCCCTCCCCATGACTCGCCCCTTCCTGAAGCCCCTTCTATTTTATAGCCGAACCAGGCCCGAGCGGGCTGAGCGCAGCCGCTACCACTAAGGGTCTCAGCAGGCAAGAAACTCTGGCTCCCCGTGCCTCAGTCTCCCGACCCCGTCCCTCCCGCAGAGTGAGTGCCCCTCACCTGAAGGGAAACTGTGGTCAGCTCTGATCTAGGAAGAGCATCTTTCAGAATCCAGACTCATACTGACATTTCAGGTGAAATTACAAAACCCCCCAAAGTGGCTTTCTCACGCACAGCGGTCTTCCGTGTGGGCCGAGGTGCAGTTGCGTGAATTAGGAACCCGGGTGGGGGTGCTCCACGCGCAGAGCTCCGGCACGCCTGCTGCTAATAAAAATACCGACCAGAATGCGGGCTTGCTCTGGTGTTGAGCGTCCGCCACGCGGGGACGCGGCTCTGTGTTCTTAGCTCATTCCCTGTCCACCGAGCGGTCAGCTGAGTGTTTGTGCCCCACAGGGTAGTGGAGAGCGAAGCTGTGGAATTTAGAACAGCAGGGACAGCAGCTCCAAAGAACCCCACCTGTGGCCCAGGGCCGGGCTCTGAGGCATCTCTGCTGGGCAGGGCCCCATGGGGTGCGTGGAGCCCTCACGTGGGGGCAGGGCGGTGCCATTAGAGCTGACCCGCGGGACCGGCGTGCTGTGTGAGGTAGTGAGCTCCCCGTCCACTGGAGGCAATCAAGCACACATCCTAAAAGGAATTCCTACGTTGAGCAGGAAGGTGGATTCGATTCTGGGGTCAGGCTGACCAGGGTGTGAATTCTGGCAATACCCGGTTTCCTGGCCCTCAGAGGCGCATGCTGCCGCCTCCCCGGCATCCCCCGAGGGAACAAACCCAGTGCCTGCCACTGTCACCGGCTGTTCATGTGTCCTGTATTTGTCTCTCTTCCCTGCCTCACTGTCTCTCTCTCTCCCAGCCCCCAAAGACAGCACTGGCTCCCACCCCTCGGGCTCCGTGCGTGGGAGCCCAGCCGGGGACCGTGGCTCACATCTGCACGTCACAGAGGCTCCTGAATCCACCCGCGAGCACAACGTTTTCTCACCTTTTTACATTCACAGCTCTGCTTGCACTGTGAGGAAATGAGGAGCGTGCACAGAACTGCAAAGAACCTCTCAGCCTCGTCGCAGAGGGGTGGACGCTGAGTAGAGAGCTGCAGGAAGGTGGCTTTACAGGGGGGCTTTGTTGGGGGAGGTGTGTGGTACATTTTGCCAGAAAGTGAGGGTGCCAGGTGCCCCCCAACGTACTGTGTGATCTTTGGGACCTCACATCACATCCCCGAGCCTCAGTTTTCCGATCTGTCAAATGGTCCAACACCACCTGCTCCCTCCCACCACTTCTGCAGAATGGGATGTGGGAACGTGGGAGTTCCAATGCCTTAGGACTGTGACCCATGATGACAATCAGGTACCTTTCCGTGACCTGCCCTAGAGGCACCATCAGGCCCTGCTTTGTTCACTGTGTCTTCCCAAGCCCTTGCCCTCAGGGAGTGACATTCTGGTAGAAGAGAGTATCGATAAAACAAATCCACAAATAGCTGCAAAGTATATGCACAGTGATGAATTTTGTGACAAAAAGAAAAAGAAATAAAAAGGGAGAATAAGCAGACAGTATGGGAGAAGGGCATAGTTCCTATCTGACCTCTGAAGCAGGTAAAAAAGCCCACTATTGGGAGAAGAGCAAGCCAGGCAGAGTAAACAGTAGGTGCAAAGGTCCTGGGGCAGCATGAGACCAGTATAGCTGAGACCCAGTAAGCAAGGCAAAGTGGGAGGTAATAGGAGTGGAGATCAGAGAAGCTATGGGAGTGCAGAGCTCACAGGGCATGGTGACGAGTTTGGCTTTTAATTGGAACTAACCAGGGCTTGGAAGTCGAAGCTGGGTGGATGACAACATGTGATTTATATTTAAGGACCATCCCGGGTGCAGCATGGAGAAGGGCCCATCAGCAGGGGGCAGAGCAGAGGCAGGCAGGCGCAGGATGAGTCCCCTCTCGAGCCCACTCCCAGCCCATGGCATCGGCCCCTGCTTCCCATGTATGTCCCTCCGATGCCCAGTCCCCAGGGCCCCGGGCTGTCCAGGGAGTGACGGGCTGCAAATGAGTGGGCAGGCAAGCGCCTCTAATTTCCACAGGCCATGGGTAAAGGCTGTGGCAATGTGCAATTAAGCTCTGAGTTTTAAAAACACGGTAATAAGGGATACGGGCCGAGGAGGCAGCCTGGTAATTTAAATGATAGCCAGCTCGAATATGGAGTGTCTAAATGTTCTCTTCCAAAGATTTATATCGGCATAGACCTGCCTCATTCATTTATTTAGTTAACTACTACCTATTGGCACGGCCTCCCAGCCGCTCTCCGGCGGAAGACAGAGACCCTGGTGGCCGCTGGGGGCATCTTTGGGCAGGGTTGGCCCCCACACCCTCAGGGGCATGGACGGTGGGGATAATGACGACAATGACCATTGGCTTGTGCTGAAGGCCTACTGCGTGCCTTGCATTCACAAATCTAGTGTGAGAATTGGAAGTGATGATATAGGAGTCTGTGTGAAGAAGATATAGGAGTGATGATATAAGGAGTCTGTATGAAGGTGAAAAAAAAGAAAAAGAAATAAAAAAGCAGAATAAGCAGACAGTATGGGAGAAGGACATAGTTTAGATCTCCTCGTACACATGAGGAAATTGAGGCACAGGGAGGAGAAATAACTCGTTCAAAGTCACACAGCTAGGGCATGGGATAGGAGGCAGGTGTACCAAAGCTTGGCCCGTGACCTAACACTGCACATCGGTTCCTTGCTTCTGGTCCTGGCGGGCACAGCTGCTTCCCCTCTGAGGGTTGTGCCGCCTCTGAGTTCGCCCGAGGGCCCGCACACACAGTCATCACCGCCGCGCGCTCCCACTGGTGGAAGCTCACGCAGTCAGGGCTCTCCGGCTCAGATGCCTCCAGGGCGGAGCGAGGCGATGCTGGGAAGGGGGCTCAGAGGGTCCCTGGCCGGGCTCTCTTCTGTTTCTCATGTATGTTGGAGACGTGGGCATGAGAAGTACGCCACTCTGCCTCTGCATAAGAAAACAGCAGTGAGCCAGGCCCGTGTGGCTCAGTGGTTGAGCATTCACTCATGAACCAAGAGGTCACCGGTTTAATCCCCGTCGGTCACCTGCCCAGGTTGCAGGCTTCATCCCAGTAGGAGTCGTGCAGGAGGCAGTCAGTCAGTGTTTCTCATCATTGATGTTTCTATCTCTCTCCCTCTCTCTGAGATCAATAAAAACATTGAGAGAGAGAGAGAGAGAGAGAGAGAGAGAGAGAGACTGTGTAACAGACCAAATACAGTAAGAACAAAGCAATGTTGTGAGAACAAACCATTCTAACGAGAGTTTGGTGGAGACTCCAACCCAGATCTTGCTCTTTGTTAAAAAGGGAGCTAAGCAACACACACCTGCCTCCCCACAACACAGCGCTCACACTTGGATGGATCCAGGCCAACCGAGGTCACCTAAGGACACGCGCAGAACATGTGTGGAAACTGTTCCTCAGATGCCACGCGGGGGACTGTCTGCATGTTCAGCAACAGGACAACGGGCAATAAACGGGTGCGCTCCTTCCACGAACATCCACAGCCGTGCGAAAGGATGGACCACACATCCACCCGGCGCCATGGCATGCATGCGCGGAACCCTGAGTGAGAGGAGCGGGCCCAGGAGGCTCCGTGCTTGTCCATCCACTGATGGGCGGGCAGATACACGCGGTCCATTTTACCGTGGATCAGGCTCAGCCACGAGAAGGAGTGAAGCCGACACAGGGCAACACGGAGGAACCTCGGGAACGTGGGGCTGAATGAAAAGGGTCAGATGCAAAAGGCCACATGGTATGTGATTCCATGTACATGACATGTCCAGAACAGGCAAAACTGTAGAGACAGAAAGCAGCTGGGTGGTTGCCAGGGGCTGGGGTAGGGGGTTAGGCGTGGGGTACATGATGGCTGAAGGAAACGGAGTTTCTTTTTAAGGTGATAAAATATTCTAAAATGGACTGAAGTTCCATAAGCTGCAAAACAGGTCTTTGAGGAACGGAAGTCAGAGCGGTGGGTCCATTTGGTGAGGGGATGGATAGGGAGGGCACTTGGGGGCTCCCTGAGGCTGGAGTCGTTCTACAACTGGATCTGGTTATGGTGGTGGGGGGGGGGGGGGAGAGCGCCTCGCTGGCTGTGGGACCGTGGGCCAGTTACTCAACTTGCTGAGCCTCAGTTCCTCTTCTGTCCAGTGGAGATGACAAAGGTTCCCCCCCACCCCCCCCACACACACTTCCCGACCTGCATCACCTGGTATGAGACCTGGTATGGGATGAGGCCTTAGGGATGGGATGAGGTCCTAAGCCTGCACTTCTCAGACTTCAGCCTGGGCACCAACCACCTGGAGCGGATTCCACAGCCCTGGGGTGGGCCCGGGACTGCTTTCCCACCCCGCTCCCAGGTAAGGCTGAGGCCGAGGGTCTGTGGCCACGCTATAAGTAGCCAGGCATTAAAGCGCTCAGTACATTGCAAATGCTCCGTGCGGGCAGGCGGTGGTCAGCAGACAAAGACTGGGCACCCCCCGCCTTAGGTTGTTTTTTCAGGCCCCTCCCCTGCCCACTGCGCCCAGATTCTTTTCCTCCCGGTCTCCCCCAGAGCTCGGCTCGTCCTGCCCACACGGGCTTCCAGGGCCCTGTCCACCCCTCCGCCTCGGGCAGGTTCCTTGTGCCCACAGGAGCCTCGGGTAGGTTTGTAGGAACAGCTGCCAGCAGCTGAGCTATAATGACCGCCTGGAGAGTCGTTAGGAGATAATTAATATTTGCAGCCCAGAGCTGTGACTGCTAAGCTGCTCCCGCCCACAGAGCTGGGGCCTCCAGCCCTTCTTGGGGCGAGGACGACCCAGACCCTCAGGATGGCAGCGTCTGGGGGCAGGAGGAAGACTCTGGATGTAGGAGTTGGGACGTGGCCAGTGGGATCTGTTTGGGGGGCTCTCTCTCTGCCCAGCTGCTAGGGTTGGTGACTTCCAGAGGCCACCGGGCCAGGCACAGCGTCAGGAGTGGTCAGAGGGCACCAGGGCCAGGGCTCAAGGTGGCCACGGCCCCTCCTTGCACCTGAGGCCCGCTGGCCTTTGGCGGTTGCCATGGTGATGGCTGGCCCCAGCAGTTGGGCAAGGACGTGGCAGCAGCGGCAGCTGTGTGAGTGCTCAAGAGAGAGAGAGTGTATCATTCCCCTCCACTTTCCATCTGTGAGGGGCACACCCCTCAGCCGCCCTAAGTCACCTCCCCCCAGGCTTGTCTTGGGGACCGTGTGGCTGGAGGCCTGGGCTCTGGTCTGCCCCAGGGCATGGCTTGCACAGTGACTCCCGGCTCACGTACTTGGTACCTTTGAGTCCCCTCCCTACCGGCAGGCCTTTGAACTTCTGCAGCCTCAGTTTCTGGGTCTATAGACGTGGTTAATCACCGCCTGCATGTACCAAGCATTTGCAATGTACTGAGTGCTTTAATGCCTGGCTACGCTCAGATGATTGTGGGTAGTACTAAATGAGATAATGTAAGCAAACCGCTTAGTTCTTCCTGGAAAGGGGATCTTGTCACTCCCAGATGGCCCAGAAGCTTAACAGGGAAGGGCCTGTTTCTATGCTGTGGACTTGCTTCATTATTAAGTGCCTGTTGTATACCAGCACTGTGCTCCATGGTGACATGCATTCCTTCCTCCGCTGGTTCCTTCCCGAACATCAGGCGTCTCATCTCATTTAATCCTCACACTCCTCATGCAAAGTTGGCCTGGTCATCCCCATTGTACAGATGAGAAAACTGAGGCTTAGAAGCTTAAGCCAGTTACATTCCCAAGGTCACACACAATGAGGACATTGCAGAACCGGAGTTCAAACTCCCAAAGCCACACGTGGCCCTCCACGTCCTGGATCTCACTAGCCTGTTTCTGAGGCCAACCTGCTCTCAAAGCCTGGCTCCGCAGTCCTCACAGGCAGGCCTGGGCCAGTGACCTTCCTGAGACTTACTTTACAGAGCGGCTGTGTGCATTTAAGCAGATGTGTGTGAAGTGTGTGGTTGTGTGCATTTAAGCAGATGTGTGTGAAGTGTGTGATTGTGTGCATTTAAGCAGATGTGTGTGAAGTGTGTGGCTGTGTGCATTTAAGCAGATGTGTGTGAAGTGTGTGGCTGTGTGCATTTAAACAGATGTGTGTGAAGTGTGTGGTTGTGTGCATTTAAGCAGATGTGTGTGAAGTGTGTGACCACTAGGAAACCTGCTATTTTCATTGTTGTGATCATTATTATTTCTCCATCTGCAGAGCTTGGACCCCATGTTCCCCAAGTTCCCAGCTCCTGCCCCATCAGTGTGTCTCAATGGTGTGCCCAGGTCTTTGGAGTTTGGGCTGGGGGATGAGCCCGTATGGGGAAGGCAGTGCAGGAGGGGCTGCCATTCCTGGCTCCTCTCAGCCTGCTTTCTAATCACTTCCCTGTTCCTGCCACGCAGCATTAGGCTGGGTGTGTGAGCGTGGAGGGGGGTCAGGGAGGGAGGGGGCGCCCTGCCCTGCGAGGCTGCCTTCTGTCGCTAGACAAACAAACGCACAGCACCCACGCGCTCTTGGAAATGGAGCGAGGCGTTAAATACAAGCACACAGCGGGCCGAGGTGGAGGCCAGCTTCCTCGGGGCCCCTTGGACCTCGGTGGCTGCGGTGAAGGCAGCAGCTGCTTGGGAAGCTGCTCACGTCCCGGTGCCTGCTGCCCGCAGCCCGGCCTGGCCAGCCCCTCTCCGGGGGGCAGGTGGAGGTTCGTGCGGGCTGCAGTGTTTGCCTGGCATCTGCCATCTCTCCCCCAAGGGCAGCGAGGGACCTCTGGGGGTCATCACAGCGCCTCCCACCCCACTGAGCAGCTTTTCCAGGCTGAGCGGTCTTCATTGTGAACCCCAGGCTGCACGGCCCCCGAGTGTGGCTATGGCCCAGCCAGTACTCGGGGTCCATCACTCAGACAGCTTGGGAGGAACACCTGCTGGGGAGCTAGACAGGCGGGGGCCCACACCTCAACTCTGCCACTCAGATGCTATGCAGCTCAGGACCCGCCAGCTCTCCTCTCTGAGCCTCCCTGCTTGTAACATGGCAAGTGTAATAGTACCCACACATTGGGCCGTGATCAGGACTAAACCAAGTGTCCAGAGTTCCTAACACACAGGTGGGCTTGATCCAGGATGTGACTTAATGCAAAAAAATGTAAACTATCTGGGGATACTTTCATCTTGATTTTATGCAGAGATAATATCTTAGATATATTGGGTTGGATAAAATATATCTTAAAATTAATTTAACCTGTTTCTTTTTTACTTCTTCTTCTTAATCGGGCTCACATCCTTCTCCTGGACAGCGTTGGTCCTGGCCCTGTCTGGGTGCTATTTATGAACGATCTCATTTCAGATGGATGGTGTTAACTGATACGTCTTCACCTTCGCCCTTCCTATTTTTTCCGCTTGTTTCCTGAGCATTTTTTATTTCAACCAAAGGCTAGCATCATGAACAGGAGGGGCCTGCTCCCCACCACAGCACAGAATGCTCCTTCCACTTGTTTGAAAGTGCCCAGCACTTTCTTCTCTTAAACAGTATCTGACTTTGTGTCTTCTCTTAAACAGTATCTGACTTTGTCTTCTGGAACCCTTCCTTGTCCCAGTGCTCAGGTCAGGGGTTTGAATGAGGCTCATGCATCCATAATTGAAGAATGGCCCCGTGACCCAGGTTTGACCAATCAGAGCATTCCATCCCCAGATCATTGATTGGTTTGGGGAGAACCACATGACCTAAGCTTGGCCAATGAGATACAGTCCCTGAACTTAGATAGAATTGTCAGAAGGATATAAGAGCACATACACCAGGAAGTGCTGGGCCACACTGTTGAGTGAGCCTGCCTGAGAATGGAGCTCCCTGAGGTGCTAAGAGATGGATTCTTTTTTTTTTGTATTATTTAATAAATCTTTATTGTTCAGATTATTACAATTGTTCCTCTCCCCCTCCCTCACATAGCTCCCCTCTACCCAGCTCCCAGCCCTCCCTCTGCCCTTACCTGCCCCCTACATTGTCCTCATCCAAAGGTGTAAGATTTTTGTCCAGTCCCTTATTGCACCCCTCTCACCCCTCTATCCCTGAGAATTGTCAGTCCACTCCCTTTCTATGCCCCTGATTCTATTCACCAGTTTATTCTGTTCATCAGATTTTTTTATTCACTTGACTTTTAGATTCACTTCTTGACAGATATGTATTTGTTGTTCATAATTTTTATCTTTACCTTTTCTTCTTCCTCTTCTTAAAGATTACCTTTCAGCATTTCATATAATACTGGTTTGGTGTTGATGAACTCCTTTAGTTTTTTCTTATCTGTGAAGCTCTTTATCTGACCTTCAATTCTGAATGATACCTTTGGTGGGTAGAGTAATCTTGGTTGTAGATTCCTGAATATTTCTTGCCACTTCCATCTGGCCTGCATAGTTTCTGTTGAGAAATCAGCTGACCATCATATGGGTGATCCCTTGTAGGGAATTAACTGTTTTTCTCTTTCTGCTTTTAATATTCTTTGTCTTTTGCTCTTGGCATTTTAATTATGATGTGTCTTGGTGTGGTCCTCTTTGGATTCCTTTTTTTGGGGGTTCTGTGTGCTTCTTAGACTTGTAAGTCTATTTCTTCCACCAGGTGGGGCAAGTTTTCAGTCATTATTTCTTCAAATAGGTTTTCAGTGTCTTGCTCTCTCTCTTCTTCTGGAACCCCCATAATTCTGATGTTGGTACACTTGAAGTTGTCCCAGAGGCTCCATACACTATCTTCACATTTTTTATTTCTTTTTTCTTTTTGCTTTCCCAGTTGAGTGTTTTCTGCTTCTTTGTATTTCAAATCTTTGACTTGATTCTTGCATTCCTCTAGTCTGCTGTTAGGTCTCTGTATAATATTTTTTATTTCAGTCAGTGTATGTTTAATTTCTAGTTGGTCCTTTTTCATCTCCTCTTGGGTCTCACTAAATTTATTCATCTTTTCTAGGAAATTCTTGAAAAACCTTATAACTGTGGTTTTGAACTCTATATCTAGTCATTTGTTTTCCTCCATTTCTTTAATTTATGATCTGTTCCTTTGTCTCTGCATTTTTGCTGCTTCCCTGAGTTGGTAGAGAAGCTTTGTGTGCTAAGTGTCCTATAGGGCCCAGTAGCTCCGCCTCCCCAGTTACCTGAGGTGGACTCTCTTGGTGCACCCCTTTGTGTACTGTGTGTACAGCCTTGTTGTAGGTAAGTCTTGATTGTTGTTGGTATCACGGGGGGGAAGTGACCTCCAAGCTAATTGGTTGTGAGGATCATCTGTGCCAGAAGAACTGTGCTGGAGTCAGCCTTATGATAGAAGCATTGCAAAATTGCAAAAGCCTCTGTGTTCAGGCAGAGTCTCAGGGCTGAGCAGACAGCCCTGCCCTACATGGCCCCTGGGTCTCGGTAATCGCTGCAGCCCTCTCTGTGCACACTCTCACACTCGTGCCTCCAGACCTCTGTCTTTCATGGCTCCCCTGAGTTTCTGTGCACTCTGGGGACCCATATGAGTCTGGGTCTCCAGGTTCTCACCCGAAACTCAGTGAAGTTGGAATTGGAGTTCAGCGCAGTCAGGAGGGTCTGTCTTCTTCCTTCTAGAGAAAGCCAGCAGCACAATCAGCAGTCAGTCCTCTCTGTGTGCACTTGTGTGCACCTCCAGTCATCTGTCTTTTATAGCTCCCCTAAGTTTCAGTGCACTTCTCCCTTTTCCCAACAGTCCAGGCTCCCTCCCTCCCCCACTTTATATGAGTCTTGCCCAGAACTGGGGTTCAGTGCAGCTGTAACTGGAGTTTAGTGCAATTTGAAGTTTCCATCTCCTTCCTGCTAGAGAAAACCAGCCAGGCACTCCACCGCCCATCCTATCCATGCGCATGTCTCCATTCCTTAGCTTTTTGCAGTTCCTCTGAGTGTTCATGAGCCCCTCCCTTTCCTTCTAGTTGTAGAATTTCCACTCAGCCAGCTTTCCTGTGGTTCTGGATGGTGTCCGTTCTGTCTTTTAGCTGTAGTTTTGAAATTGTTGTGCGAGGCAGCGGTTTATGTATTCACCTAGGCTGCCATCTTGGTTTCTCTCTCAAGAGATGGATTTTTGACATATTTAAGCCCTGATTGCAGCCTCTGGCTCACCTGGCTTCCTTTGGCTTCTCAGTTCTACCAGTCACTAACTGCTCCCTCTTCAAAAAAACAAAACAAAAACAAAAACAAAAAAACAACCAAAAACAACCAAACAAAAAACTTTATAAGAATTTGAGTTGTGTTCCAGCTATTTGCAACCCAAAGAGTCTCAGAATGAGATTCCTCACAGATAAGGCCAAGAGGGACTCAGGTATTGATGTCTCAGCAAGACGAGCATGGAAGACAGATCAAGTCTAAAATGTTGGAAGTGCTAAGAGCCACCTTTTATTTCAGTGGGGAGGCCTGGAGCAATGGCTGGGAGGTCACTAGGCGCGGGGAACCCTGGACTGCACAGGGTGGAGCCTGCACAGCCGGCATCATTCCTGTCCTGCTGAGAGAAGCACCCACCGTTCTCCCTCCCTGTGAGCAGAAGCAAGCCAGGAGAGTTGAGTGGAATTGAACTTGGAGTGTTATTTTGAGTCATTTGTCAGGAGGCGATGACTTATTCCTCCCCGGTCCCTCTCTTCCCGCCTCGTTGAACTTGCCCTCTCAGTTTAGAGGCTCCCTGTTCTGCACCTTGCTGCCGCCCTCCCCTAACACTTCCTCCTAAACCTTCACGCACTGCCAGCAGCTGTTGTTAATGGTGCACGCTGGTTTGGGTATCCATGTGGTATTTGTCCATCTCCCCTGCACCAGTGCCAGCTCCAGGGGGGTGGGGGTGGGATCTCCGCTTTGCTCATCCCTGTGTCCCCAGTGCCTAGCACAGTACTGGGCACATAGTAGATGCTTAGTCAATATTTAGTCAATGAGAACTTGTATGCTCTTGGTTGAGTAAGTCCTGACTGATCACGGGGGTGCGATCCTTTGTCCTGTCTCTTTAAGAACCTCTCTTCCTTTCCCCGATCTTGTCCCCCAAACTAATTAAGTGCCCTGCTTCTCTCTGCAGGGTTAATCCTGTTATCAGCTGCCAGACACACATCGGCTGTGTAGTTACTTGTTTATGGTCCGTCTCCCTTCACCCCCAATTAAACTCGGGACTCACCTTATGTATCGCTGTATCCCACAGAGCCTTGCACATAGTAGGCATTTTTGCATTAATGAATGAGTTGGCCTTTCCCTTATTTAACACCCACGTAAGGAGGAGGAAGGGGATAAAAGCAAGTAACCTGCCAGCCCACAGAGCCAGCCAGGATGGCGCTCTTTGTCTGGGAGGCCGGGGTGGGGGTGGGGCCTGGGAGGGAAGGAAGCTCCCTAAGGGAGGGTCTGGGGGCACCGACCTCTTGGGAGGCAGGCGCCCACAGAATGGGCTTTGGCGTCCATTCCTCTTTAAGTTCAGAACGTCCTGTTGGGGAGATGGGACCACGCAGGAGAACGTTTCTATCTGGACGTGACCTTTAAAGCCAGCGGCCCTGGCAGCGTCTGGAGCGCTCTTGTGCTTGCAGAGTCTTTGGCTCAGCCAGGCCATCTCGGGGCAGCCGCCGAGCCAGGAGGACAGGTCTCAATGTGCCCTGCTACCGCCGGAATGCCAGGGCTCCTGAAGTGGAGGGTGAAGCTGCCTGTCTGGCTCGGGCTGGTAACTCAGCCACCTGAGACCTTGGCTGGTCAGGGCCGTGGGGATGGCTGTCCTCCCTGCCTAGCCCGAGGGACAGCACAGCCTTCTCTAGCTCCCTCCTCTGTCCTAGCCACCCCACCCCAGCCTCCTCTCTCCCTGCTCGCCCTGGGCCTCACCCCCAAGGCAGGTGTGTGTCCCTGCGGGAGGGGCTTTGTGGCCCAGGCTCCATCCAGCCCTGCACCTCCCACCCCCCCGTCTGCCCCTTCTGGACCATTCCCCTGCCAGCATCTCCACCTTCCATCCAGACCAGCCATGCCCGGCAGGTTTTGGTCAAACATCTCAACTTCTTCTTGAGAAGCCCTGACAATGTCACCGACAATCGCTGTGAAGTCTGGGTCAGGGCCTGGCGTACAGGAGGGAGTTCCAGAAATACTGGGTGAGCAAAAGATGTGGCTGAGCAAAAGTTTCTTGTGCTGGGAGGGGGGAGGAGGGCGGGGGGATTCTGGAAGGATAGAGAGGATGCAAGAGGCATCCTGGGCCAGAGCTCCACTGGCTGGGGACAGGCGGGCTCATTGGGATGTGGGGTCAGGTGCTCAGAGACGCCCACTCAGCCTGAGAGGCTGCAGCCCTGGAGGGGAGCTCGATCGGGAAGGGAAGCATGATCCCAGCGAAGACGACAAGAGCTTGTTAAACAGCAATCCTCCCTGGCAGGTGGTCAGCCGGCTCCCGGGGCCCAGACGTGGGGAGGCAAGCCCTTTCCCCTGGGGGACCCCAGAGCCTGGAAACCGGGCGGGGGGGGGGGGGCAAATGGTGCTTCTGTGAGATACAGCAACAACACAAAGCACTGATTCAGAGTCACCGCCTCCAGGCACGCTGCGCGCGCTGCTGTTCAGCCCAGGCGAGAGACACACTGCATCCCCATTCCACAGACGAGGCAGGCAGGCTCCGGGAGTGGGGAGGAGGGACTCGGGGCCGCACTGCAGCCGGGACTAGCGCGGGAACGCCAGAGTTCCTCAGACACGCTGGCTGGAAGCAGGGGACATTGGGGTCCCCATTATTGCTGTTGCTGCTCTTGCTGCTGGACCCTGGCTGACCCCTGACCAGGAGATCCCGCCTGCATACCTGAGAGGGGAGCTGGCCTCACTCCCTCTCTCTCACCCTCTGACTTATAATCCATCGTTAATGCCGCTGGAGGAAGTAGCTTTGAACAGGAACCAGCTCCGTCCGCTCCCGCTGTCCGCCAGCCAAGCCTTGCCTTTCAAAGGCAGGAGGAGGCTGCCAAATCCGCCCCAGGGACCTAATGCGATTGTCTCGCTTCTGCAACTCTGCTGGGAAGCCTGGCTTTAGGGGGGCAAACGGGGGGGGGGGGCGGAACTTATGGAGACCAGCAGGCCAGGGGACCAAGCCTGGGAAGAAACAGGAGGCCACAAACTGAGCACCTACTATGTGCTTGGCAAGATTCCACCCATGAAGAAACCCCTCCTCAGTGTTAATGGGGTCACGTAGACAACTAGTAGTCGCTGTGATGACAGGAACGTGGGCAGGGAGTCCCGAAACCGGAGGTCAGTCCTACACTGAGCTGGTGCCCTTGGGGCTGACACACCCTACGTCTCTGTTTTGTCCCCATCTCTCAGTCGTATATTTCTTTTATAAAGCCATAAGTTCGGTAGTAATGAGCTGAAGCTCTGGATCGAGACTGCCTGGCTTCCAGTCATTTAATGCCTGTGTGACTATGGGCCAGTTGCTTAACCTCTCTGTGCCTCAGGCTCTGAGACCATAAAATACTGATAATAATACCTGGCTCCGATGCCTGAAAGCTGGATGGCCTCAAGCAAGTTGCTTGACCTCTCTGGGCCTCAGTGTCTTCATTTGTGAATCAGGATCCAAGAGAAGGCCTACCTCCGAGGCTTGTTGTGAGCATTAAATGAGCTGATCCATGCCTCGTGCTTGAAACACTTCCTCCCTTTCTTCCTGGCTCTGTCCATCCCTCCTCCCGTGCTGGGTACCGCTCATGAGCCGATACTTTTCTAGGCACTGCCCACCTCCGGGGTTATTTTAAGAATCAAAAGCACCCAAATGGGAACGCGCTTTGGCGAGAGCCAGGCCGGTCTGTCGTGGGAAAGACGGGTGATGGATTCACGCTGTGGCTGCTGGGGACCTCTCTTCCCGCTCACACTCCTCCAGGCCATTAACTCAGAGCCTGCTCGAAGATTTCTGTCGTCGGGGGCTGTCCTGACAGGAATATGGTCACCAGCCTCAGTTGCTGGTGGAGCACCGTTATAATTATCACTGTTTGCCACGTACCACACACAACTGGGCTCTATTTCATAAGTTGTTTTAATCACTGTTTTTTAGATGTAACCTTAACGAAAGTAATACTATCCATGAAACCAAGTTTGATAGCCTAGCATGCCTTAAACGCTTAGCTATGAAGTAAAACAAAAAATGTTTTCCCTGCAAAAAACGATCACCCACCATCCTGCTAGAGTGCTGCTATACGGGCTTTCCCTCCTCACCACCAGCTGCTTAGAAAACCTTTAGTCATTGGTTCATATTTATCTGATACCACCTCCTTTCCCAAGCTGGGGGCTGCTGTCATGTGTGGCTAGAATGACATTAATTGGATAATGCCAACATCAGTTACTGGTGTAGCACCAGCATAGTAATCATTACCTTTTTCTTTCTTTCTTTTTTTTTTTTTTTGGTGGCCACATGCCAAATGCAACAATTACTCAACGTTAATGGCTCTTTAAAAAAAAACAACTTAAATTCAACCCCCACGTCCACCATGATGTCTAGGAAATCCCGAGTTCGATGGCTGGCTATGTCTTTATTTCTGTAGCATGTGCTAGAGTGAACACTTAGTTACCCACTAAAACAAAGTGTTTGCCATTGGCCACCCACAGCGTCTCCCTGTGTGCCGTGTCCCAAGCATCACCCTATTCCCACTCAGGTGGTTAGGAACCTCTTTGATGTGGGGCTCAGAGTTACTGTGTGCCCCCCTTTGCCACGCTTTGAAGCCATCAAAGCGTAGGGCGCTCGGTGCTCTTGCGTGGAGTGACCTGGCCCGCCGGGGCCTGCAGTCCGCACGGAAGCTTTGCTCCGACCTGCCTTGGGCTCATGAAAAACACGTCCTGCGCTCCGCCATACGTGGCTCTCTCCTCCCTGGCACTCAGAGACACAAAAAGAGTTAACATCCATCTCCCAGGCTTCTTGACACATCCCTCCGTGGGTTCCTGTGGATAATCACCAGCTTCCCTTGAGCAATGACCTTGCCCCCCGCCGTGGGGGCAATGAAGAGACAGATCTAAACACCTCGAAGTTCCCAGCGAGTTCCCTTAATTGGCACCTTTCTGTTCTGCTTTAAATTAATCAAAGCCAGTCCGATATTAATACTGTAGGGGGAATTAAAATCATGCAACGCATTAAAGATGTAATTTAAAATTAATAACTCATAATTATTTATCATGGCGTATCAGTGGAGCTATGAATTTCCCCTTCGAACCCAGCACACATTCTCCTGCCTTTGCTTTTAATAGCATCTGGACCGCCACTGCGCCCAGCCCCGGTTCCCACAGACACCCAACCTCAGAGATGTAATTCGTTTAATTTAATTTTGGGGGGCTTAATTGTGGTAAATCACTACTTAAGAAAAGACATCTATTTGAAAGGACAAATTGGGATAATTTAATAAAAGCTCGAGTGAAGAAAGCCAAGGACTTAATGAGGCACTGTGGGCTTTGATCAGAGACGCCCCCTGTTCTTCGACTCATTGATTGGGAGATGCGGGTTCTGTTCTCGAGTCTTTGGAAACAATGGCAGCGTGGAAAAGGTTTGATGATCTAGGGACACAACCCCGCGTCCCTCAATACGGGCTGAGTAAAGAAAACAGCGGTCTCTCCCTCCCGTGGAATACTATGCAGTCATATAAAAGAAGGACAGCCTGGCCCGGGGGCTCAGTTGGTGGGAGTGTCATCCCCTCCACCAAAAGGTTGTGGGTTCAATTCCTGGTCAGGGCACATGCCCAGGTTTTGGGTTAGATCCCTGTTTGGGGCTCATCAGGGAGGCAACCAATCGATGTTTCTCTCTCACATTGATGTTTCTCTCTCTCTCTCTTTTTCTCTCCCCCTTCTTCTCTCTCTAAAGTCAATATAAAACAAAGAAGCATATCCTCCGGTGAGGAAACAAAAGAATAAGAACACATTTTACGTATTAACATCGATGGATTGCCAGGGTGAATGGTGTAAACATGTTAGAACAGGGTATATGGCATGCTATTGTGACAAAAAGAAAAATACACAATTATGTGTGCAGTGCAGACTGTCCCTGAAAAGAAATGTGAGAAACTGGCATCACTGTTTGCCTCTGGGGACAAGATTGGGGAACGGGGGACAAAGGACATAGGGACGGTTTCTTTCTTTAGGCCTGCCCGTAGCTTTTGAATTTTGGAGCACGTGCAAGCGTTAGCCATTCACACAGGGGAACATTAAGTGGTGATAGCAGGAAGGCTCTGGCCTGGGGCCTCGGGGCCTCCAACACCCTCACTCCCCTTTCCTGGTGCTTCCCGGTGCTTCCCGGTGCTCCGTGCACTGCCTCCTCATCACCAGAATCGTTACCACCAGCCCGTGTCCTCCCTGGATGGGCCACTCCGCAGACGTGGTCCTGCTCGGGCCTCCCGTCCACCCGAGAAGCAGGTCTCATCACCCTCACTGACCTCCACGCTGGGAACAATTTCAGCTACAAGGCGAGCGGCTCTGCCAGGGACCGTCCGCATACGCGCCACTCAGTTCCCTCAGCATCTGGCCTCCCCGCAGGCGCTTCCGAGCCGTCCCTCTCCCCACCCGTCAGGCCAGCTCAGGTGTGTGAACGCGATCCCAGGAAAACCGCACGCAGCTGCTCCGTCCCACGAAACACTCCAGCATGTCCGTCATCGATGAGAAGGCAAGATTTGGGTAGGGTTTCTTGTTTTTTAAAAATAAAATTTACGAATGGTGAAGACCACTGATCTTCAGTGCACCATTTACTGAGTTTCTAAATTTTTTTATTGGTGGATTGATTTGAGAGCGGGGGTGGGGGGCAGGGGCAGGGTTAGGGTTAGGGGAAGGAGAGTCAGGGGTCAAACCCCTGTCTCATGACGTTACAAGGACAGCTCCCAGTGACTTCCCCACAGCGCTCTGCTGTCTAATTTATGCTCACAGACTTAATCCCCACACCCCACCTCCTTCTGAAAAGAGTTGAAGGACATTTACAACTTGATAATAAGGATAATAAAACAAAAAAGAATCAGAACCAAGGTGTCAAAGACCACCCGGGCACCGAGACCCATCGTGTAACTTGATGGAGAGTAAACTTCAGGCTCTGGGCTCCCGGGCAAGCAGCACAGACACGTGTTACTGCCAGCGAGGCAAGCATTGGACAAGCAGCGGGCAGCTCGCACTGGGCAAAGCCACCGGGTGTTCTCTACGCCTCCTCACAGCGAACGGAGAAGAGGGTCTCGCTGTTGAAATCCCAGTTCAGCGAGGGCAGCACTGTCTGAGGTTCTGAGCCACATCATGGGCAGTTGATGCAGGTGATTTGGGGGTTCTCTTCAGCCGTACTTGGAGGTTGGGGGTGGGGTGGGGGAATGTGTGCGGTGACCCTGCACCCCTCTTGGCAGGGCAGACACGGTTGGTTTTGAGGACACGGAGCCTCCTTCCCGGCTGAGCAGCTCCTCGCCATTGTTTTTATGTCATTTCCGTGGGCTCGGACTTGGCAGGGGCCCAGACGGCCTTGGGCTGATGGCTGATCACAGACCCTGAAAGGCTTCATGGGGCGGCCCAGACTTGGTTTGCAAACAGCTGTAACTGTGGTTCCCAAGAGCCCTCACCCTTGAGCGTGTTTGGGGGCTGCTGGGTTCTGATTCAGGGAAATTCGTGATTGCAAAAGCTAAGCTGAGCATCCCGGCTGTCCCTGCGGCCCCGCCACTGGTCAGAGGCGGCCTGCAGCCCAGCACTCCCTCTTCTCTGACGGTTTCCTGCTCATCTTCCTTTGGGGAACCTCCTTCCCCTTCTCCCAGCCCCCACGGCTCAGGCAAAGCTGCCCCTCAACTCTCTGCTTTAGAATGGGCACAAGACCAGTCCTAACCAATCAGAGCCCTTCATACCTCCATCTGTAACGACTGGTTAAAGGATGTGCACATAACCCAATTGGGACAGGAGAGAGAGGAGGGGGAGGGCAAGAGAGAGGAGGCAGAGTGGGGAGGAGGGGAGAGAGGAGTGGGAGACGGGAGGAGAGGAGGCAGAGGGGGAGAGAGGAGAGGGAGGGGAGAGAGGAAACAGAGGGAAGAGGGGGGAGAATGGGAGGCGGGAAGAGGGAAGAGGGGAAGGGAGCAGGAGGGAAGAGAGGGGGAGAGAGAAGGGGGAGGAGAAGGGAGGAGGATGGGAGAGGGGGGAGAGGGAAAAGAAGGGGGAGAGAGGAGGGAAAGAGGAGGTGGAGGGGGAGAGAGGGGAGAGGGAGGAGGAGGGAGAGAGATGAAAGAGGGGAGAGAGAGAAGGGGGAGGAAGAGGAGGGGCAGAGAGGAGACATTTGTGCTCAGCGGGAAAGCCTGCCAATGGCCAGTGCTGGCTTTGCCAGGTGCACCGTGTGCAGGAGGGACAGACGACAGGCAGCACCTGAGAGAGAACCATGTGAGCGTCAAGCCTCAAACTTCCCACCCACCCACACACACCACCTGGTGGCCAAGCGACACCCCGTCAGAACCCTAGTGCCCTCCTCTGGTAGCCGCGGGGAGAACGCGCTGCGGGAGGGGTGCCAAGGTGAGGTAGAGGGAGACTGCGGCTCCGGCCCAGCGGAGGTGGTGCCTGGGACAGGGCCCGCAGGTGACGCTGCGAGGTGGGACTGGCTCCGTTCTGGAGGTGTCACTCATCCTTCCGCTCCACCGTCCCCCTGCCAATAACAGGCATCGAGACCCTCCTCTGTGCTCAGCACTAGGCGAGACAGACCTGGCCCTGGCCAGCTGGCTCAGTGGCTAGAGCGCTGGTCCTGGATGCAATTCCAGTCCAGGGCGCAGACCTCGTTTGCAGCTTGGGCCTGGTTGGGGTGCAGGTAGGAGGCAACCAATCGATGTCTCGATCCCACGTTGATGTTTCTCTCTCCTCCCTTCCCTTCCACTTTCTCTAAAATATCAATGGGAAAATATCCTCGATGAGGATTAACAACAAACAAATAAGCGAAAAACAGTCCTAGACCCCTGCCCAGTGCACAGAGGCTGAGTGGAGGCAGATATTCACCCGAGGAGCGCAGAATGAGCGCGGTTTCCCGCGTGGTGAGGAGCAGGGCTCAGTGGGTCATGGCTGCGGGCCCCAGCCCGGGCCCTCGAGTTCCAGCTCCGCCTCATGCCCGTGGAGAAACTGAGGCGCACAGAGGGGGCATGACTGGCGCAGGGCACCCAGCTCGCCCCTGGCAGAGCCACGAGAAGAACCCACGTCCCTGCCCCAGGACCTCCGAGGCTGGCTGTCAGCCCCATCCGCGCCTCCCCGAGCCCCGTGTCCCCGCGTGTCTCGGCGGCGGCAGCCTGGGCCACGGGAGACGGCGGCCCTCGCCCGGCGGCGGCAGATCGATTGCGCGTGGGCCGCCCGACGCTCCGTCTCATTAGGCCTCCTTTTCATCTCGCGGCTTCCTGGCAGCCTTCAAATTATCCCATAAAATTTATTTACTATTTCATGAATACATAAGCAGCAGGCAGGCACAAGCTTTTTATATATTTACACTGTATATATTTCACGGGAGACTTATAGCTGTCTCCAAGGCAGAGAGGGGGCGGGAGAACCGGCAGACGGAGCGGCAGCTGGTGGGGTGGGAGGGGGAGGCAGGCGTGGGGCGGCGGGGATGAGGGTCCCCTGGTGCCCGCGGCCACGTCGGCTACACCCACCGTGGCAGCCTCAGGCTGGCCAGGCCGGGGCAGAAGGGAGCCCCCCGTGGGACACTCATCCGGGGGAAGTGGAGGCAGGGCAGGGTCCTGGGGTCTGAGGGCTGGGACCGAGGCTGAGGCTCAGGTCTGGGACCTGACAGTCTGGTAAGTGGGCTCTGAGGGGCCGCTGGGGGATTCGGCCCTGGCCAAGGGCTGCGTCCTCATCCCGGCCCCAGAGTGAGCGCTGATTGTGCTTCAGACTGAGACCTGACGCTGATTGTAGACTGAGCCTCGATCCCAGTTACAGACCAAGTCCTGTCCCGCCATAAGTCCTGAGCCCTGGTTCCAGCCACAGCCTGAGCCCTGACCCCTATCAGAGCCTGAGCCCTGTCCCCAGCCACTGCCTGAGCCCTGGTTCCAGCCACAGCCTGAGCCCTGACCCCTATCATAGCCTGAGCCCTGTCCCCAGCCACTGCCTGATCCCTGATCCCTGTCACAGCCTGAGCCCTGATCCCTGTCACAGCCTGAGCCCTGACTCCTATCATAGCCTGAGTCCTGACCCCTATCATAGCCTGAGCCCTGTCCCCAGCCACTGCCTGAG
>JAAGEH010000417.1:11567989-11613642 GCA_011751065.1 Lasiurus cinereus | reverse complement strand
TCTCCCAGGCAGAGTCCCCCAATATTTGACCATGACCTTAACATCACCATTGACAGAACTTTTTTCAAACCTGGAAATACTCAGCCAGGGCCATTGTGGTTGCCAAGGTCAGTCCCTCAAAGTGGCAGGAGAAACACACCTGGTCTTTGGGAACCATCTTGAGTTGACATAAAAAACATGCAGTCAAACATGGAGGATCACGAGGCTGGCTGTCACTCACGTCCACAAACTGTGTGATCCTGGACCAGTCACCCTGCCTCTCTGAGCCTCAGTGTCCTCATCTGAAATGGAAAGCATGGAAACCTCCCTGTATCCTTGATTCTAAAACATGTCTCTCCCCCCTCCTTCCCCCCACACTCCCTCTCCCCCAGAGCTCAGGTGACCGGGATGCTGCCGCCCGCCCGCCTGCCCATGGACCACCTTTGGAGCAACCAGGAAACAGGAAACGGTCGGCTTACACTGTTAAAGTGGTGGTTACTAAATCGAGGGGGCAAAGCTACAGTTGATGGGATTTCTGATTTCAGGAAATGCATTACCCGGCGTTTCATTCTGTTCCCCCAGGAAGCCCATCAACATGTTTGTAAAGCACCCAGCACCTGGCCTGGCCTGTTGGAAGCATGAGTGGGTGTTAGCTCCCTCCTTTGAAAACCTCGAGTGCCGGTTCGGGATGAGAAGGCGGACGCCGGACTCGGAAGGTCCATCTATAATTGGATGCGATCCCCATGGGGCCCAAGTGTAGGAGGGGGCGGGATGCTGGCCGGGTCTTGGGAGAGAAGGATGTTAATTCCTCTCACAGCCCCCACCTCGCCCGCCCGCCCTCCCGCGCAGGGCCCTGTTTGATCAGGCCCGCATCAAACGACACGTTTGCAGCCAGACAAAACGCAGGCGGGGCGCTGTTTGAATGGGTCCCGCTCACCCCCAGCCACCCCCACCCCGACCTGCTTCAGACAGACACGTGCAGTGCCTGTTTCAAGACACCGACCCGGACAAGTCCCCGAGCAGTTCTGCCCGCTGTTAGGCGCGGGGCGCTGGGCGGGAGAGGCGGGAAACGGGGCCCAGGTCTTATTCAGGGGCTGGGAATCAGGAGCAGAGAAATGGGGAGCAAGGGGCTGAGCCAGGCAGGGAGCGGGAGAACGCGGTGCGATTTTATAACCCTCCGGCCGCTCATGCGAGCACGCTGCCACCTTGGCTGATAGCGTCTTCAGTTCGTAGCTTCCAGCCCCTTCTCTCGCCGCGATGGGCGACAGCAGTAAAGGATCTTATTAGATTTTATTTCTCAGCCGAGGAAACGGAGGCGCGGAGACCTGGATGAAATTACCTGCCAGCGAGTGGGGAACTGGAGGTAGTGGCCACGGGAGGACCAGACGGCCCGAGACCGCGTTTCTAAGCGGCTCCCAGGTCAGGCGCAGGGGCTGCTCGGGGCCCACACTCGGAGCAGCGATGACGCAGCGACGTATCCATTTAAGAGACGCCACCCAGGGCTGGGTCCTTCCTGGGCTCATCTCCCGGACAGGCGTTACAGAGAGGACGCGGCAGGCCTGCTCCTGGCCCGGGCCCATTCCCACCCAAAGCAAATGAGTTCAGCTCTTTCCAACGGAGAAGAGGGCTGCCAGGAGGACATTGCATTCCGGGGAGCAGGCGGCCCAGAGGCCGGCTTCCGGGTATGGAAACAGGCCCTCCTGGGTGTCGGAGCGAATGGCTCCTTGACGCAGCCATGACAGCAGCGGGAGCGCCCCCCACCCAGCCCTCTGTTGTCTGTGAGCGGGAGTCACAGGGGTTCCCAGGGGCAGACACCGGCCGGTGCTTCCCTCTCTCGCTGGCCGTCGGAACCCTCGGGGCGCGAGGTTGCCGGCCCAGCAGATACAAGTCCAGGGGGGCAGTGCACGGAGAATTTCCGATGGACAGCCAGGTTTGGGGTCCCGTGCAAAGTGTGTGACGAGGCCAGAGCGTCCCGGGCCCGTTCCCGGGCTGTGAGGATGGAGCCGGGCACACAGAGCGGAGGAGTTAGAACAGGGTCCCCAGGGTGACAACATCCCTAAATGGCAGCAGCTATCACACACCCGTATGGGGGTGGGGAGTGAGGAGGAAGAGAGAGGGAGAGGAAGGGAGGGAGAGCAGGAGGGCAGGAAGGGAAGGCAGAGGCAGAGGCAGCTGAAACAGAGAAAAGAGCGACAGGCAGAGGAGCCAGAGGCTAGAATCAGAGAGCAGGCAAGACCCGAGAATGAGAGACTGGCCGCCCACGGTCTCTGGTCCGCTCCCCACATCGCAGCTCACGTGGCTCCCACTGGCCCCCTTTGACCACCCCCCCAACTCATTTTTAGAAGTCCGCCCCTCCCCCATCCATACCGCCTGCCTCCCCCTGCTCCCAGGCCTGGGCGCCCTGTCTGAGGAGGCGGGGAGGGAAGCAGTGCAGACCTGGACTGGAAGCCCCTCAGGAGCCCACAGCCTTGGGGGAGCGGCCCTGGGAGGCCGAGCCGGGCGTGAGGCAGAGCTGGCGCGTTCAGTGTTTGGACAGCGGCATCCCCTGAGACCGAGGCCCGGCGTGGTGCCCGCGCAGGGGTGCGTTCCTCGGGCCATAGCCTCAGCCGTCATGTCTAGAGCTGCCCAGCCCTCCGGCCACGCCTGGCCATGGCTGGCCGGCCCTGCATAAGCCCAGGGTGGAGGTGCTCATGCCAGAGGGGCCAGAGCCACGGAGTGTGGGCAGACGCTAGAAACTGGAAAAGGCCAGGAAACAGACTTCCGCCCAAGCCTCCGTGGTGCAGGCTTCTGACCTCCAGGGTCAGAGGAGAAGACATGGCGCTGTGTGAAGCCGTGGCGCGGTGGCGATTTGTTACCGCAGTGGGAGGCCAGGGTGCGGCGTGCTCGCCGCTGTGCCTGCTGCTTTTCCCACACCCTGAACCCGGGCTAGGCTTTCCTTCTCCCTGTGACAGGGGACCGTGACAGTGGACCAGTCACACTAGCACCCCTAATAATAATGGCCTTCTCAGATGTCAAGCACATCAGGCTGAGGGCGTCCTAGGTATCATTTTGTCTTCACAAAAAGCATAGGATGAGGTACTATGATCATCGTTCCCATTTCACAGATGGGAAAACTGAGGCTCAGAGAAGTTGTAAACTGTGCCCGAGGCCGCACCACTAGGAAGTGGCAGGGTTCACACCCAGGTCTGTATGATCCGCAAGATCAGGGACATGTAAATCCTCCTGGACTCGGCTTGGGCAGGAAGAACCCACCCCCCGTTTGCTTCTCCCTGCCAGGGGGTGGGGCTTCCCCTACATTTCCCTTGCCACCCGACCCCCTTTTCTTTCCCCTCAAGCCTCCACAAAAGGCCCTGTCTCTCTTCATATGCCATTTCATACGGCACAGACAGGCTGGCATTTCTGAAAGGAACTTTATTTCTTTTTGGCTGTCCCTCAGCTTTGTAGCAAAGGAAATAGAAATCGCAAAAATATAGACAAGTTCTCAGCCCGCAGATTTCTGATCCTGAGAATTCCCTCCAGCCAGGATGGGTTGGCACTGCTGACTGGCACCATGCCTGGCTTCCCTTCCTCCCAGCTCTAGGCCCCCCCCTGCTGGGCACATCTCGTCTCCCATCCTTGGCAGAGGTTTACCTAAAATTAACAGTATGTGATGATCCTGTTTGTAGAGACATCTGGGCCTTTTCCTTTACCCCTTTTTATGTTACAAGCACCCCAATTTTCTTAGGGGAACCTCAGCTCTCTCCCTCTCAGGACAGGGGGCCTCTGAGGGGCTGACCCTACCCCCAGGTGCTGGGATAGGCAAGTGAAGCCAGGCAGGCCAATGAGAGCACCACATCCCCTCTCTCCACCGTGATTGGCTCAGGCACAGGCACATGACCCCACATGAGTCCCTCGGAGCCAAGGAACAAGGATACCGGATGTTTGCTGGAGCCGCTGGGTGCGAAAACCACTCTCGTTTTTGCTGTGTTTGATGCTCGAGCAGCCGGGGGCCATCTCTGCCAATGTATGAGGGGAGGCTGCGGGAATGAAACCAACACGGGGGAAGGCGCAGCTTCCAAATCGAAAAAGAGACGAAGCCGATGACACTGCGGACTGGATCCAGCTGTGCCTGAAGTCCGAGATAAACTAGAAACTTTCCACTCAGGGAAAATAAAATGTGCCTGCTCACCCCTTTGACCTGGTGGCTCGCACACCCTGGCCAGCCATGCAGTCCCTAGCATGTGTGGGCGCCGTCTCAGTGTGGGCTTCCCTGAAACCAGAGCTTGAGACAAGGATGTGGGGACGGGTCGTTTGTTCGGCTGGTGATCTCCCGAAGCGTGAGTGAGGGACGAGGGAGCAAGACTCGGGGGGAGGAAAGCCAGCATCGGTGCATTCCTGCCGCTGTGCCTGCACAGAGTGGGGGCTTGACTTCTCGGGGGCCTCCCGCCGAGGGCAGCGAAGGCCTTTGGGAATTATCGAAGGAAGACCAGAGGCTGGAGCATTACCCACTGGCGACCCTCCTCCGCTTTTAGAAGGGCTGAGCCCAGGGGTGAGGTGGCAGGTAAGATAACAACCCCCGAAAGCTGTCCCTGTCCCAATCCCCCGCACCTGTGAAATGTCGGGGTGTGTGGCCAAAAGGAATGAAGGTTGCTGTTCAGCTAACCTTAAAATAGGGAAATCGGCCCTGGCCACTGTGGCTCAGTTGGTTGAGCATTCTCCCATGCACTGAAGGTTGCTGGTTCGATTCCTGGTCAGGGCACATGCCTGGGTTGTGGGACCCATCCCCAGTAAGGAGTGTGTAGGAGGCAGCTGATCTATGATTCTCTCTCATCAATGTTTCTCTCTCTTTTTTTCTCTCTCTCTCCCCTCCCTTCCTCTCTTTCTCTTAAAATTATATATGTATATATTAAATTTTTTTAATAGAAAGATTGTGCTGGATTAACTGGGTGGGTCCAACAAGATCACAAGAGTCCTTGCAGGTGGAAGAGGGGGCAGAAGAGATAGCAATGGAAGGACTTGGCCCAATATTGCTGATCGTGAGGATGGAGGAAGAGGCCACAAGCAAAGGACTGTGGGCAGCTCCTGGAAGCTGGAAGAGGCGAGGATGTGGTTCTCTCTTAGAGCCTCCAGGAGAAACCCAGTCCTTGCTTTTAGCCCAGCGGGTCCCATGTCGAACTCCTGACCTCCAGAACAGTAAGATTAGAAGTGTGTATTGTTTCCAGCCACCAGCTTCGTGGTTGTTCAATACAGCATCCATGGGAAAAGAATCCAAGCCTCAACCCTAAATGTGCAGCCAAGTGGTTCCCATGGCATTAGGCAGCACCCGGGACAGAGGTCGGATGCCCGTGGCACAGACCGGAATCTCAGTCTGCTGGCACGGAATTGTAATTAGAGCTGGGCCACGCACGGGGAACCGGAGGCAACTGCCACAAGCCGTCCCCCTGTGCTAGCGACCGCGCTAAGCGTGCCACACGCAATACCTTGTTTATGCCTTCATTCAATTCAAAAGGGCTTCTCCTCCAGCCGGTGTGGCTTAGTGGTTGAGCATCAACCTATGAACCAGAAGGCCCTGGTTCAATTCCTGGTCAGGGTATATGCCTAAGGTTGTGGGCTCAGTCCCCAGTGTGGGGCATGTGCCAGGCAGCTGATGAGTGATTCTCTCCCATCATTGATGTTTCTTTTCTCTATCCCTTACCCTTCCTCTCTGAAATAAAAATATATCTTTAAAAAAGGGGGGCTTGCTGAAACCAGTTTGGCTCAGTGGATAGAGCATTGGTCTGCAGACTGAAGGGTCCCAGGTTCGATTCTGGTCAAGGGCCTGTACCTTTGTTGTAGGCACATCCCCAGTAGGGGGCATGCAGGAGGCAGTGATCGATGTCTCTCTCTCATCGATGTTTCTAACTCTCTATCCCTCTCCCTTCCTCTCTGTGAAAAATCAATAAAAATATTTTTTAAAAAATAATAAAACTTTAAAAAAATAAAAAAATAAAAAGGGGGGCTTCTCTCCTTTATGCAAATCCCCATGGGCCCCCAAAGGCCTCTCCTAATGGGGGTTCCAGTCTGAGGGACCCCTCTAGTGTGCAGCTCATCATCACAGCAATGCTGCATGACCCCCGGCTCACGAATGATCAAATGATCCCTCCCTGCCTCCTTGGCTTTTGTAGGAGTTGCCCTTCAGGTGCCCCTGTCGGGTCACAGTCTGACTCCACAGTAGAAAAAATTGCCCAGAATCAGTTTAACACCTGGAAATGGAAGAAGATGGTTCTCTTCTCATGACCTAGAGATAATCTCACCCAGGAGAGCAAATGAGTGAATGTGACCCTGCCCAGGGCAGACATCACTAATCGATGGTGGCTATGTCCCTGCCCAGGGCAGACACCACTAATCAATGGTGGCATTCTTGCTCACAAAGTGCATATAAGATCACAGCACTTTTCTCAACACAGTGCTCCAGATGGGATTGCCCATGGAACGGAAATCCCCAGGCCCGGGGGCTTCTGGGGCCGGGGAATCAGAGTGGGAGGTGAAGGTGGAGAGAATGCTTTCTGAGTGCAGGGCTCACACAGGTCCCAGGTGCCTGACACAGTGCTCGGGGCAGGATTCTGAGGGTGTGGATCCACGAGTGTCCTTTTCTCTCTTGCTCTCTGTCTCTCCTGCTGTTTGTCTTTCTGTCTTTCGGCATCAATTGCTCTAGCTGTCACTCTGTCTTACCCTGGTCTTTTCCCCCTATTTCTTGCTCTCTGTTTCTTTTGTTTCTCTCCCTACAGTCTTTTCTCCTCTGTCCGTCCCTCCTTTCTGTGTCTCTCAGTCTGTGTCTTGGTCTGTATTCCTTCTGTCTCTCATAAGCTCTGCCCCTCTGTCTGTCTGTCTCCCCATCTGTATCTCTCTGCTTTTTTCATATATCTCTCCGCCTCTCCTTGTCTCTGCCACTCTTACTGCCTTCCACGCCCCTGTCCCCCCAGGCCTGGCCCCTCCTGCCCTCTGGGTCCCGCTGGCCACCGTGGAAAGGTTACTGTAAACGGGAATGAAGCCGAGGGCAAAAGTAATCAACCCCGGGCTGACCTCCGATCCCGCTCCCCACGCCCAGGCTGACGGCTGAGCCCCCTCCCCCGCCACCCACCCCGCCCCCTTCCCTACCCACCCCCAGGTCCCCTTGCTGACAAAAGGCCTATCTTCTCTCTGCCTAAATGATTTAAATTCTAATCAAACATCATTTATAGTACATCTCGGAACCGTCTCCTGGGAGCTGCTCCCACATGAGGCGTTGCCATGGCAACCGGGGGGTCTTGTTTCAGAAATGTCAGATTGTATTATTGTCTTCACACTTCTCTGATAACCTAGTCTCTCCCCCCCCTCTCTCTCTCTGTCCCCCTCCTGCTCCCTCACTCATACCCCCCATCCCCAAGATTTTATTCTTCCTCTCTCTCTCTCCCTCTCTCACGGCCTCCCCACCCTCCATGCAGCCCCCAGAACCCCCACCTTCCTCCCACCCCAGGAGAGCGTGACCTGATCAGTTTCATCCCCAGCCTCTCCGCAGGTCTGCCCCCTCCCCTGATCCTGGCTGCAGGGCCTCCCCGCTTTGGGAAAGGTGTCTCCCCCACCCCGCTCTTCCGCAGACACGCTCCCCCTCTGGGGGTTTGCGGAGTGTTCTGTGTCATTTTATTTTGCTAGATATGAAAATGAGACATAGATTTTTCCTGGTGATGCATGTGTGAAGTTCTAATCTGGCTTTTCAGAATTTTTTTCTCTTGGGGGAGGAGGAGGTGGTGGAAAAAAGCGAGCTCCTAACAGGATCCAAACGGAGGTTAGAACACGAGGCAAAAGGTGTGCTGGGGTGTGCATGCATGCAGGTATGTTACATGTGTGTCTGCATGTGTGCATGTTGCCTGTGCCTGCGTGCGTATGTGCACATATGCAGGTGTGCATTTATGTATGTGCTGTGTGTGCATGCAGGTGTGTGTTCTTGTGCACGTTGTATGTGCATGCATGTCTGTTTGCACACGTGTGTGATGTAGAAGATGCCTTCCCCAGCTTGGCTTCTGACAGCTGACAGACAGCTGCAAGGGCCTGGGCACTGGTCTCTGTCACTACACCGTCTTTCCTGAACATAAATGGGCACATTTTACCAAGATTTTCACATTCAGCTCAGATTCTTCACCCCTTCTGCTGCCAAGATACTTAACCATGAAGATGGTCCAGCGAAGCTTTTCTAAACCCAGCAACGCCCTTGTTCCAGAGATGGGGAAACTGAGGCCCAGGAGGAGCAGTGCTGTGCACAAGGACGGAGGTCACAGAAGAGCCAGAGGTGGTTGGAGCCTAAGTCTCCCCCTCCCAGGCCACTAGGAGGCCACAGAGTAGACGGGGACTCGGCAATACGCCCTTCAGAGTTGTCACTTCGGAGGGGCCAAGACTAGACGCATTTCCTTCAGGTCTGGCAGGGCTGGCAGACCAGGCCCCTGGGTGTGGGCACTGCTACGCTCTTTACAAGAATTATGACCCCATTTTGTAGATGGTGAAACTGAGGCTCAGAGAGGTCAGCAGCTTGCATGAGGTCACACAGCGTGTAAAGGACAGTGGCCCTCAGCCTATCTCAGTGACTCTGGCCATTTCTGCCCGGTGGTCAGGAGACAGAGGACCCAGCTCAGATCCCAGCTCTGCCCCTCACTGGCTGTGTGACCGTGGGCTCGGTACCTAGTCTCTCAGAGCCTCCGTTTCCCCATCTGTGAAGTGGGGATCAGAATGGTACACACCCTATGGGACGGACATGAGGAATACGGGAGTTGATACGGGGACGGCGCCAACTGGTGCCTGTGCCTAGGGAACACTGGGGTTCCCCTGTGGGTCCCGACCAGACGCCTTCCTGACCCACCTGTTCCCTCTTTTTAATTCCTGCTCAGGGGCCCCCATCCCGGAGGAATTCCAAAACTGGGAGCCCTGCCCCTGAGCGTTTGGGGGATCCAACCCTTAAGAGATGCCACCCTTCTCCCATTTCTCTTTTTCTTTCTTCCTCTTTTTGTTAATCCTCACCCAAGGATATTTTTTCTATTGCTTTTTATTATTTATTTAAATATATTTTTATTGATTTCAGAGAGGAAGGGAGAGGGAGAGAGAGAGAGAAACATCAGTGATGAGAGAGTCATTGATTGGCTGCCTCCTGCACGCCCCACACCGGGGACTGAGCCTGCAACCCAGGCCTGTGCCCTGAACCGGGAAGCGAACCAGTGACCTCTTGCTTCCTGCATTGACACTCAACCGCTGAGCCACCCCCGGCTGGGCTCCATTGCTTTTTAGAGAGAGCAGAAGAGAGGGAGGCAGGGGAGAGTGAGACACACACACATCTGTGTGACAGACACATCTATTGGTTGCCTCCTGCACGTGCCTTGATCAGGGCTAGGGATTGAACCTGTAACCTGGGTAAAGGCCTTTGACCGGGCAATTGAACCCGAGACCCTTCGGTGCAAGGGCTGATGCTCTAACCACTGAGCACACTGGCAGGGCCTGTTCTCGCTTTCCCAGTCTCCCAGGGTCGTGGGGCCAGGAGGAGCAGCGAGTGGGCCCCTCTCCTCTCTGGACCCACACACGCATCTCTCTCTCTCTCTCTCTCTCTGGTGACAGACCTGGACATGCTGCCGGTGCAGTCACAGAGCCATCTTGAAATTCTTCGCTTTTGAACAAGGGCCCCATTTCCATTTTCACTGGGGCCCAAGAAGTAAGCAAGCACCTGGTCCTGAGCGAGGCAGCTGACACAGGGAAAGAGGACGCCTCGTCTCGCTGCCCCTCTGGGTGTCTCACTGTCTCGCCGTCTCTGGGCAGAGACAACGTGGAGAGATGGAGAAGACAAGGAGCCAGTGGGAGGAGGAGGAGGGAGGTGTGAGGAGGGAGGAGGGCTGCGGGGGTGTTTGTCCAAGGCCAGGCACATTGATCCTCTGCCCGCATCACCATCGGATAAATCCGGCCTCGTAATGAACCTCCCCACACCCCGCTCGCAAAGCACACACCAGCCCTGGCCCCAGCGGTTAATATTTAACTGAATAAGGGCCATAAATATGGAAAATGGGACTTTTAATTAAATAAGCAGCTTTTAAAAGGGCCCTTGGGCGGGAGAGGCTTTTGTTTAAATATGATTGATTTGACATGTCCTTTCGCTCTCTCTCCAGGCTCGCTTCCGTGGCTGACTCTCGGCCCCGCCCGCCGGAGCAGCGCAGGGGGCGGCCAGACCCTGTCCCGCTGGAGGGAGGGACCCGCAGAGGGAGGGACGGGCGCTGTGGGAAGGAGGTGCCCACAGGGGCCGGGAAGAAAACTCGGGTTGCCTGGCCTCCCATATTTGGGTTAAACCCCAGACATCAGAGGTGCCTGGATGGGGGTGGAGGGGAACATGTATTTCACCTTTCAGAAGGAAAGGGTTGCGGGGGTGAGATGCCTCCAGATCTTGGGGTGTAGGTTCCAGAGACCGCGGTCTAAGCCACGGCCTGTATGTCCTCTGGTGGCCCAGCGGGCGTCTGTCCCTCTGTGCCTGTTTTCTCACCTGTAGTATGGGATGCTATCAGCACTCTGTACAAGGCTGCGTGCAGGTTCAGGCCGTTTCGCTCCGTTGGTGAGTTTCCCTCCTGGCGTTGCCAGGATTGTGCTGGAGGCGGTGACCATCGAGGGGCTCAGAGAGACAGCTGGGGTGGGGTTGGTGCGGCCTCAGCGGGGAGCTGTGCCCTCGCGGGGCCTGTGCGTAGAAGGGTCCGTGCTGGTGTCATGCTCTGTTGTCACCGTCCTGAAACCCCTCGTCATTTTAAACAGGGCGCCCACCTTTTCTTCCTGCACCGGGCCCTGCAGCATCGGAGCCGGTTCTGCCCGGCCCCACCCACCGCCCCGCAGCCTTGGGGCTCGGGAGGCAGGCTCTCCTGGGGGGGGCTGAATTCTCCGATTCCGGGGCTGGAAGGAGCCACCGCCTGTCACAGAGGTCTGTCTCCGCCTCCAAGCTCCTGGCTTTTAACTTTCAGCACTTCTCCCGAATAAGAAACCACATCCTATCCGTTATAGATTTGATATGTATGAGGGCTTTCCCCGTGCCAGAGGGTGTGCCCGCCTGACCCCTGAGCCCTGCCGGTCCCCCCACTTCCTGGGTGAAGGCCCTGGAGAGGCCAAGTCATCAGCCCGGGGCTGCCCAGCTCAGGAGCAGGCAGAGCTGGGATGCGAACCCAGGGCTCTGTCACCACGGTCTTAAACCCCAGCAGCCTGTGCAGTGGGCGCATGGCTGCGCCGGCGCTGACTGTGGGCTCCCCAGAGGGAGCTGGAAGGGGCCAGAGCTGCGTCTCTTCGGGAGTCACATCCCTGGGCACAGTTCTCTTTTGGTGGGACATCCAAAGCCAGGTCCCCCAGTGCCAGCTCCACGGAGAGCGGCAGGTCCGTGCGCCTCTCTTCGGGGCAGCCAGCGAGCTGGTGAGGCTCCACAAAACTTCCCATCCTGCGGGCCCAGCTGCCCGTTGCCATGGCAACTCCTCGGGCAGCCCCAGGTTCTGGGTCTCCTTTCTGGGCTCAGTGTTGGAGGTCAGGGGCTAAGGCTGGTGCTGGTTTTGGGCGGAGACTCAGGGCAGAAGCACGAGATCATTTCTAATGCGTGTCACCGAGTTTCGGTCACTCACGTAGAGCAGGGCCAGGGCAATGGTGAGGGGCCCGGACCCCTCGCTGTGAGCCCAGAGCAATCTAAGACAGAACCCCGTGTTGAGGACATTTGGGAAGGAACCCCCCAATCCCAGATCCCTGGGTGAGTGGACCTGCAATTTCGCCTCGCACATCTCCGCACCTCCCCCTGGCGCTGGCAGACGCCTCGGAGTTGGCTCCCTGGCAGGACAGGGGCCCCCAGTGTCTGCTCCACCTGGAATGCAGGAGCTGGTGATCCAGAGGTTCTCCATTGTCCAGGCAGCAAGTGGTGGCCCGGCCGGCCTCCCGCCGAGGTCCAGGCCGCGCCCATTGGTGGGCAGGCGACTCCCCGTCAGGCCCAGGCATCACGGGGATCAGGGCGGCCGGGAGCAAAGGTCGGGGTGAGGCCAGCTCCATTCGATGTCAAAGAAGATTAGGAGTCCAGCTCTCGGGGCTGAGGCCAGGGCCGAAATCAGCCTGTGATCCCCAGTGAGGCGAGTTCAGAGGTCACCAGCTGGCGCCTTTGTGTGTCAATATTAACAGGGGCGTCACCTAATTGGGGTGGGTCAGCCGGGATGTGCGTCGGCAGAAGGAAAGGGCTGGCCGGCCCCGCAGGCACCGTGTGGGGTGCTGGGTGCGGTGGCTCATTCATTATGATAATTAATATTCCTACGAATCATCGGAACACGGCGAGCAGCAGGGCCACACACACACACACACACACACACACACACACACACACACACACACGGAGCGGCCGGGAAAGCAGGCGTGGCTCCGGCGCCCCATTCATTAAACTGTGCCGTCCTCCAGCCTCCCCACGAACCGGCTTCTGTCGCCACCCCCTCTTCCAGCCACGGAAACTGAGGCACGAAACAGTGGCGTCGGCCTGGGCGCTGCCGGCGTGCTGTCTGCAGCCGGGAGCCGGTCACGGGCGAGGGAGACCCAGCCAGCAGCGGGGCGGGAGCCGCGGCCGGCGCGGCCGCTCTAATGGCCGGCGCTGCCTGACATTTGGGTTTTACTCTCGGTGGGAAGTGTGCTAATTAGCTCCGTTCACTCCAAGTCCCTGCACTCGCCTGTGGGTTTATGGAGTTCTCGGGCTGCCACGGCCGCGGCCTCTGGAGACCACGGAGGCCGAGGCAGGCGCCGCTTCCCCGTCCCCGGGCACTGATCCCGGGACTCCTGCCCGAGCGCCACCACAAGCTGAGGGCGCTCTTACCCACCTGCTGCCCAGGCACACACGGCCTTGGGTCCCCAGCCACCTGGGAGCAGGCACAACGAATCACCCCCATTTCGCAGGTGAGAAGACAGAGGTTCTACGAGGTAAGCAGCTGCCCCTGCTCCTGCCCCGGGAAGTCTGGCCTCAGAGGCCGAGCCTGGCTACCTTGTGTCACGATCAGCCTCCCTGACAGCCCTCAGCACCCAGACCAGGACTCCGGGGCCCCACGCTCCTTTCACCCCCCTCACCAGGTCTGCACGGAGGGTACTGGGAGCCCCACTTGACAGGTGGGAGATGGAGGCAGGAAGCCTTACAGCAAAGAGGGTAAAAGCCTGGGCCATTAAGACGTTGGACTCTGGGCTGGTGGCCCAGCTCCCTACATACCATCGTGTGACTTTGGACACTATTTTGGCCTCAGTTTCCTCGTCTGTACAATGGGGGCAACAGTAGTACCTGCCTCCGAGGCTGGTTGGAAAGATGAAACTTATGTGCTCAGGACAGCGTGTGGCAGGTGCAAAGCTCCGGGGTTCTTATAAAGTGACCCCAGGGTCAGCCTGCGGCTCTAATGTATGTCGCCACTGCCCCGGGCTCCATGTCCTCCTCCCTCCACATCCTGGGGCTTGGCTCCTCTCCCCACCTCATGGAGGAGGACTGTGAGGACCTGCCTTAGGAGGACTAGCAGGTGCCAGCTGAGGGAATCACTTTCAGGAGAAAGGGGCAATTCCTCAGTCTCCCTCAAACCATTGCATGTTAGAGCAAGGATTGTCTTGTCGATGGCCTGCCCCACCCGGCCCGTTGTACCTGTTAAAAAAACCCTGAAAAGACATCAGCTAATATTGCTTCATGGATGGATGAATGAGTCACACGTAGAACATGGAAGCAGCACCCGCCAAGCACCGGGTTAAGGGCTGGGATTTGGCAACGAGCAAGACTGCCTGTAAGGTCACTGAGCCTGACCTCTGCCCCGTCAGGGGTGCTGGCCATAGGGCAGCAGGTGGTCGGTGCCCCTGGATGGCAGGGAGGCAGCCTGTGTGGAAGACACAGCCTCTCTCAGACACGTGGCTGGGAGAGGCCAAAGATAGTCCCCCATTCCTTGAGAAGAATCATGTTATCACCAGAGGGGAGAGGCCGCTGGAACAGCATTCACTGGGTACAGCTGAGGAAATTGAGGCTCAGAGAGGTTAAGCAACCTGCCCAGAGCCACACAGGAAATGGCTGATAGACAGTCCAAGCCCAGCTGCTCTGAGATGATGAAGCGTCCGCTGCTTCAGAAGAGGGATTGTGGGATGGGGGGTGGGTGGAAGGGAGTTCTCCGCTGGAATGTGACATCCAAGATGGGCAGCAGCCACAGTCAACACAGCAGAGTCCATCCAAGCCAGAAGTTTAGCAGGCCCTCCCCCCTCACCTCCTCCTGGGATGGGGTTGAGAGCGAGCTTCCCCTTTGTGTTCTGTCTGCCGAGCAGACGTCCTGCCCCCACGGGGACTCTGGCTTCCTCTCCGCCCCCTGCCTGTCCCCAAATTCCAGGGCTTTCAGCGCCCCACCAGGCCCCGCCGACAGCTGACATTTTGCACCGCCCCTGTGGTCAGCGCGGGCAGTGATAACAGGATTAGCCCCGTGGAGGCAGATCACTTAATTAAACTTTGGGTGGAAGACGCTGTCTTCTCTGCTCCTGGCAGCTCGGGGAAGGGGCAGAGGGGCTCCCCACCAGCCAGCGGAGGGATTTAACCCCTTGTCATCAATTCGGGCCCCGCCAAAGCCACGAACGTCCGTCCGTCCTCCCTCCACCTGTTCGCCCTCCCACAAACACTGTGGGCTCCTCACCGGTGCCAGCACTGGGCTGCTGTGGGGGGAGGTCAATACGGAACTAACTGGCTTCCAAGGTGGGTTTGGCCAATAGCATGCTGCCCAAGACAGGCTGTGCCAGCTCTGAGCTGAGACCTCGAGAGACCGTGCAGCCTCCGCTGTCCCGCGGCCTCCGCTCTCTCTGCAGCCTCCCTGCCTGCTCCTGGAGAACGAGCGGGGCGGCCTCCTGGAGGAGAGTGAGCGAGTGGAGGAGGGCCCAGTCCTCCGGCGGAGGCCGTTGTGCACCACCTGCCAGCCAGCTGACCTCAAGCATGGCAGAGCGGCCGGCCTCGGTCAGCAGAGCCACCTGCCTGACGGACAGCTAACCACAGAGGCACCGGAGAGCCCAGCCCTCGCCAGGCCTCGACCAGTAGACTCTTGAAGCAGTGGTACGTGCTTGCTGTCTGAAGGGCCGGGTGATGGGTCTGCAGCGCTGTTCTAGCCATCGCTGACTGACACCCCCTGCCCTCGCTCACTTTGCTTCACCACGTTTGCCTCCTTTGGTTCCTTGTTAGAATCTTGCTTACTCCTACTTTTTGGTCCTCCCAACCATTCAACCTGGCACCTGGTAAGTCCTCATCAGTAATTGCTGAATGAATGAATGAATGAATGAACGAACAAATGGATACAGCCCATCCTGGTACATAGGAGTAAAGAGGAGCCAGAGTTGGGGATTTTGATGTGTTTTTTTTAAAGGCGCAGCAGGCCTTTGAAGCACGGTGGGGGTCGCCCCTCCCTCTGTTGTGTATGTCCACACTCTTCCTCCTGGGACGAGAGGACCTGGGTTTGGGGCAGGCGGGGAGCCTCGCTGTTAGCCAGACCCTCCCGGAGCCCCTCCCAGGATCTGCAAGGGCTGGCTCTTCCCTCAGGCTCAAGGCTTCCAGACAAGGCCACCTGCAGCCGCACCCACCGGAGTTCCCAGGGATGGGGCTCGCAGTCCGTGCCTGCAGGCTGCGTCTGCCCTTGCTGGGCACGGTGCCTCACCTCCCATACCTGAGTTTTCACGGTCCAGATTCTCCAGAATGTTCCCATCTGGCGTCTCCCGCGGAGGGAGGGGCGCAGGTGGTGAGCGGAGGAGGGAGGGCTCAGCCGTGTTTTCTCAATGGGGAAACTGAGGCCCGAGGCAGGACGTGGGCCGTCCAGCTGTGACAGCAGGCTAGTCTCCCTCTACCCTCTGCAGCCTTCCCTCTTTTCCCGGCCCCTGATCAGAGCCCAAAGCCCCCCTGTCTCCCCTCGGGGCTGCCCCCCCGGCCCCCCCTCACCGGGGAGAGCGAGGAGGACAGTGATGGATTTGGGCCAGCCTTCATTTTCATTCCGGGGCCTCGCATCTCAGCAGGCTCTCCCTCCCTCTCCACGTCTCCTGCAGACGGATGACAAGCGAGAATGTCTGTGACCCAGAGAAATTATCTTCCCTTCTCTTTCACCGCATAATTTTCTGCCCTCTCGTCTGGACAAGCCTGGGTGATTTTTAGCTACAAAAAAAGGGGGGGAGAAATTATCATTCAGAAAAAAAAAAATAGAAGGAGGCTCCTCGCTCTCCGACAGGCTGTCTGCTGGGTGAAAATGAGAATCTCCTGTCTGTGAACAGCGGGGAGCTTCAGGGGGGGGGCATTCACACTTGCGGGGTGTCTGTGGGCACCCCCAGGGCCAGGCCCAAGGCCCCAGGAGGTTCCAGTGGCTTGAGGCACCTGCAGATTGTCCCATGTGGCATACCTGCAGGATTCAGGGACCACAGCATGGCCATGGGTCACCTTTGAGGGCAGTAGCGTCACTGGCCGTCCAGCCTCATGGTGCCCAGGACCCAGGCAACCATCCACCCAGCTTGTGGCTTTCTGAAACATTCTGTACCCACCTACACACACACACACACACACACACACACACACACACACACACACACACACACAGCTATATAAGCAAGGTCTGCTCTATAGGTAGGCAAGATAAGCATTACTGACTTAAAAAAATCTGCTTTGTTTGTCTGATTTAAAATTTCAAACACTGTAAGTAAAGGTTTAAGCAAATGAAGATCCATCTGTGTCCTTAGCCTTCTAAGTAACCACAGTTAATGGCTTGATGTCAATTTTTCCAGACTTTTCCATGCAAACACCATGATTATAAAAATGTACACACCCACACAGACTCCCCGAGTTCTTCCCCAGCGCGACCCCCATCACCGATCCAGTCTACTGCCACAGGCAACTCGCGTTGCATCTTTAGCTATTGCAAACGAAGCTGCTATGAACATTCTTATAAAGACCTTTTTCCTGTTAAGATCTTACTGATCTTTTAGAGAGACAGCGAAAGAAACATTAATGTGAGAGAGAAACATCAACCAGCTGCTTCCTGCACACCCCCTACCTGGGATGGAGCCTGAAACCCAGGCATGTGCCCGGACTGGGAATCAAACTGGCCCAGCCCACTGAGCCACACCAGCGGTCTCCATTCTTAATTACATTCTTTCGACTTCACCTTGTGCCCCAAACCCGACTTTTCCTGGTGAATGTGTCCCCACTGATACTTTGAGTTAGGAAAAGGCAGTTAGACTTCCGGGGAGCTGGAGAAAGGGCCAGCCCGCTGCAGACCAGGGCACAAAGCAGAGCCGCGCCCCCGTCCCGTGGGGTTTCTGCACAGCTCCGCCTTCTCCCTGGAGGTCACTGCATTTTCAATGACCTCCAGGGCAGAGGGCACAGTCTTGGGGTCTGTCCTGCAATTGCTCTATCCTGAAGTGGTCCAGATGAGGCTAATGCTGACAGCAGTTTGCCTTTAGCCTTTATGCCACATCTGGAGTTTCTTCACGTAGCCTGATTGTGTCCTGCTTGACAGACAGACAGTTCTTCCCAGCAGAGAACGTGGTAGTTTTTTTTTAAAACCTATGAGGGACCTAGGTGTTTTTTTTTTATATATGTTTTTATTGGTTTTAGAGAGACGGAGTGGGATAAAGAGAACCATCGATGGGAGAGAAACATCATTGATCAGCTGCCTCCTGCACATCCTCTACTGGGGATTGAGCCCACAACCCAGCACATGCTCTGATGAGGTATCAAACTGTGACCTTTGGTTTCTAGATTGATACCCAACCACTGAGCAACACGGGCCAGACTAGAATGTTCTTGATTCTAAGTTCTGGCAGCTTCCTTAACATCCATCTTTTATGTTAATAATCCTTTCATCTTAGATGACTCCCACACCCAGGACAGTGTGTACACAGTAGGTCTTCAACAAGTGATTGAATGTCAACCTGCCACTGGCTCAGGCAGCCAGCAAACTGCACTGGAGCCTTCGCCTGGGGCAGGGTGGTTTCTCTGAGCCCATGGCGGCTCTCAGGGCCTGCTCCGGGAACCTGCCCTCAGCGGGGACTGGACTAAGGGGCAGGGCCGGGACTGGCTGCTGCTGGATTCTGGGAACCAGGACACCCACACCCATCCCGTCCCTGTGACGCGTGCCTTCCACCAGGCGATTTGTGAAGCCTCAACTCCAGGTGGGTGGCTACTGCACGATTTCTATTTCAGCCCACACCTTCGCTTGACAAGAACTGATGCGGCCTCCGGAGAGCACACGCACCGCTCTTCTTCTTCTATCATTGTGTAAATAATTTGCCCATTCTGATAATTTTTCTTCCCTATTACACACATTTATTGTCACGACGTGCCTTAGGCCCTGGGCGTCCAGGGTAGTGCGAGGGCCTCTTTGGAGCCTAGGCGGCCCCAACTCCTCCTCCCTCGTTTGCCCATCGCCCTGGCCTTTCCCCATCTCGGTTCAAGGGGCACGTGAATAAACCCGGGAAGCTGTCTTCCTTCGGTGGCGATGTCTGTCTACCCAACTTGCTCTGGGGTGAGGTCAGGATTGCAGGAAAAATCAGGACCCCAGTCTGTCTTGACTCATTTCCCCTTTGCCCTTCCTGATACACCTGGGACTGGAAGTGGAGGAATTAAAACAGCAGGCTCGGTTTGCCATCCAAGATGGCTCGTCTATTCCCACGTTCCACCTCCACGGTAGGACCACAGGCTGCTGCCTTTGAACTCAGACTCGTTTACTTGCTCTTCACCTCTCTCCCCAGCCCCAATCCCTGACTCCAGTGCCAGGCCAGGGATGCTTCTGACGAACAACAGTAAAAGCGACTCGCTGTATCGTAAATGATGGGGCCCATTCTTTCCCTAGCATGAAAACGCTGGCGACAGGCCGCTGGTGGTAAGTGGCTCCTGTGTTTGCGATTCTCTTCGCGTTTCCCTCGCGGCTGCAAAATGGTTGCCGCAGCTCCAGGCACCACATCCCAGTTAAAGGCAAAAGGAAAGGAGGAAGGAAGAGGGCCTGCAGTTTTGCCTTTTTTTTTTAAATCAGGAAAACACACACTTTCCTGGAAAGCTTCGAGCAGATTGTTGCTTTGGTCTGATTGGCTAACAGACTGAGACACCTCTAGCTGCCAGGGAGCAGGAAAAGCAACAGGAAGGAAGCACAGGTGAGGGAATGGGAAGCACAGCATCTGCCACGTCCTCTCCTCACCCCACTCCGCTGCTGCGTCGCCCATGTCTTTTGAATGGCTGTTCGCAGGGTGAGCCCTCTCCAGTACCTTTATGTGTGTGTGTGTGTGTGTGTGTGTGTGTGTGTGTGTGTGTACCACACACACAGTGGTACCTTGAGATACGAGATTTTTGAGATACGAGCCAACGAGCGAGCGATTTTTGCTTTGAAATACGAGCAACAGTTGAGATACAAGTAATCGCGCAGATCGGCCGGCTGCACACCACCCACCAGTTTACCGCAACTCGAGCATCTAATAGTTTCCCATGCCTCAAGGTTACAGAACGAATTAAACTCGTATCTCGAGGTACCACTGTATATGTATACACACACACACACACACACACACACACATAAATATATACTATATTTTTACAAATTTTATTGATTTTTTTTTTTTTTACAGAGAGGAAGGGAGAGAGATAGTTAGAAACATCTATGAGAGAGAAACATCAATCAGCCGCCTCCTGCATGCCCCCTACTGGGGATGTGCCCGTAACCAGGATACATGCCCTTGCCCTTCAGTCCTCAGGCCGACGCTCTATCCACTGAGCCAAACCGGTTTCAACTTTTTTTTTTTTTTTTTTACAGATTTTAGAGATGAAGGAAGAGGGAGAGATAGAAACATCAATGAGAGAGAATCATTGATTGGCTGCCTCCTGCACGCCCCCTACTGGGGGATCAAGCCCGCAACCCAGGCACGTACCTGGGACCCTTCAGTCCGCAGATTGATGCTCTATCCACTGTCCCTTCTTACATCAGCCACTGTTCCCGGAACCCTGGCCACCTTTAAGTCCTCAAGGTCAGTGTCCTCCTGCTGCCTTGAACTTGCTTCTCTGCCCGAGATGCCGCTCGCCCGCCGCCAGCTCGCACCACGGGTGGCTGCTTCTCCGTCATCAAGTCTTGCCTTAAGTGTCACTTCCTCGGCGTGCCCTTGTCTAGGCCCCACCCACCCGGAATGAGGCATTATTTGTTCCTGGTTGATCGTCTCTTTCCCCGTGAGACCCAAGGAGGTAGATCTGGCTGCCCTGCCACGTGTCTCCGTACAAAGCGCAGTGCCCGGCTCTCAATATCTACCGCGTGAAAGCACAATATGCCGAGCGTCTCAGGACTGCTGGCAGATATTGTGAAGTGGGGACCACGGCTCAAACAAGCCCAGGACGTTAAATGCTTCTAACAGCACTCGTTAGAGGAAAACGAGTGTGCATGCACGCGCACACAACCCCGCCCCCCAAGAAAACCGGAACAAAACCAGAAGGAAAAGGCAGAGAAATTGCCGGGCGTAATAAAAATAAAGACTCGTTTCCCTGCCCACCAGCCTCTTTGCTTCACTCCTGTCTCGAGGACCACGAGGCGGGCGCTGGCGGCACGGCAGACAGATGACAGATGACGGAGTGAATCACTGCCAGTTCTCTCGTCTGCGTTTCCTTCCACGCTGGCCCAGGGCTGCTAGGTTGGCTAATCTCCTGGCCAAGTCACCTTTGTTTGGAAAAGGCTCTCCCCTCCCCTTATCCCTGTCTCCCCCCAGCCCCGCGCCACCCAGCCAGGCTGGAGGGGTCTTGGTGGGCTAGTGGGTACTTGCCCAGGAGGGCCAACAACCTCCCTCCTTGATGCCCTCCTTCTAAAAGGTAACCTCCAGCACTTGCCAGTTTGGCTCAGTGGATAGAGCAGACTGAAGCGTCCTGGGTTCGGTTCCAGTCAGGGCACGTGCCCAGGTTGCAGGCTTGCTCCTCAGTGTGGGGCATGCAGGAGCAGCTGATCAGTGATTCTCTCATCATGGATGTTTCTCTCTCCCTCTCCCTTCCTCTCTGAAATCAATAAAAATATATTTAAAATAAATAAAAGGTCAACTCTATGCAAAGGTCACATCTACTAAACTTTAACCTCCCAAGGCCAGGCCTCTCATCCTTGTCACCCTAGTGCCTGGCACCCAGTGGGTGCTTATTAAGTGCTTGTTGCCTTCCTGCCTGACCCCCACCTCCTTCCCCTCTTTCAGAAGACACGCGCCACCCATGTGACACACAACCCGCTCCTGTCTGAAGAGCCCCGCTCCCCTTCGAAGCTCCTCTGGCGCCGGGTGTGGGCTCTGCCCTTGGAGCCCAGCCCCGGCCTGGCCGCTCGGAGCTCACCAGGGGGCAGCGCTCAATGCGGAGCATAAGCCCCTGCTCTCGGGCATCCGAGCTACGTCCGCTGTTGCTGTGTGCAACCCCCCACCCCCGCCCCCCACGGTGCCTCTGGGTTTGAAGAGCTGCAGTGACTAATGAGCGGGACATAGAGGCCAAGTGGGAGGAGAGGAGCAGTCACTTCAGAGGCATCCCGGTCGTCTGGGCAGAACCCCGGACCGCTGTCTCCTTCCTCCAGGATCTCCACAGCCGAGACCCCCACTCCTTCCGCGGATGCGCCCAGCCCTGCCTCCCACCAGCTGGGCTGTCCATCCGCCAGTTTGTTTCTCCGGGACGTCCCCCCCCCCCCCCCCACTGCTCTGGCCCCAACGTGTGAGGGGGTCTGAGGGCAGCGGGCTCAAACATGCGGCACCGCAGCTGACCTCTGCCTGCCCTGGTGACCTCAGGTCAAGTCCACAGGGGGGGGGGTGAGTGTGCCAGGCAGCGAACACGGGGACCTTGATCACATCCCTCAAGGAGGGGAGGGCGACACCTGGGCTGCAGGGGAGCCCGTGGAGGAGGCCCCGCTTCTCTCTCCAGCGACGCATTGAGAACCAGAAGAGGGAGTCAGAATAGAGAGGAGCCCGAGTGACAGTCACCCCACCCCCCACGCGGTTTCCAGGCGACACGCAGGCTGTCGCGGTTGCTGTCATACAAACCCTTTTCCCGTAAGACGGCAGGTCCCACGGGGAGAGGGGCGAAGTGGAATATTTTATCAGCCGTGTACACATGTAACCGGAATCCGGGCTGAAAGGCAGACCCTCGTTCCCCTGAACAGGCGGGAGGGGCGGGTGGAGAGGGCTGGCGGGGTCACCACGGTTGTGTCCTCCGTGTTGTCATCAAGGAAGAAGTCCCCAGAGGGCTGCAGGGGGCCCGAGTTTAACAGGCACCTTGCTTTTGTATTTAGAAATAAAAATCCGATATACACATCAAAGGGGGGGGGCATATATAAAAACCGCGCAGATCGGGAGCCACTTTTCACCCCCGCTCGGAGACAGGTCCTGCTCCCCACGGCTGCCAGTGGGTCCAAGGTCCAAGTTCACCCTGGGGCACGTGCAGGTCAGCGTGGCGCTTGGATGCAGGAAGCCGACTTCCCGCTCGGCGTCTGAGAGGCGGAGGCTGTCCACACACCCGGAATGGAAGGCACAGGCCGGCGTTCTCCCTCCGGGAAAGGCAGCCGCTCTTGCCTGGTGAGCACTGTCATCCAGCGATCTAAAGAGCAAGCGGAAACGAGGACCATGTGGGACACACACGCTTTGCCCAAGACTCAGTGTGACAGCGTGGGCCCACGTGCCCAGGGAAAGCAAGGTGCGCTGTGAAGGAGGCTGGTTAATGGGCACTGCCCAGTGGGTTGTGCGAGGTGGTGGTGGGGGGTGTCGGAGGGAGCAGGCAGCCCCCTGTGCTGTCCGGGAGGCAGGAGTGGGACATTTCCCTGGTGACGTGCACACATTTCTGAAGAATGGAGCACGTAAAGGCTAGGAGGCAAAGACCCAACCCCTCCTGCAGCTTCCCCACCCCCATGTTGAGGGCAGGGCCCCATTCAGAAGTTTGAGATGATTCAAGTTAAGCCAAGAGGGATAGAGAGAGAGAAGAGGAAAAGAGAGAGATGGGAAAGGCAAGGACCCATCTGGGCAATGCATCACATTGAAATTGCCCCACATTAAAAATTCACCAGCCAGTGAATTTTCAAGGGATTTGTAGTAATTAGATGACAAAATGCTGGCAAGTCTCAGGCTTGCCAAAGATGTTACTCAGGGGTCAAAGACTCGACACTTTCGGCTGGGTAATTTGTAAGTGTCAATCACTCCCAGCCATCAGAGAGAAGGGAGCGATCTAACGGCTGAATTCTAAGTAAGTCCAGGCGCAGACCTCAGCCCGCCGTCTGTGAGCAAACCCCAAGGCCACAGCCGCTCCACTCGGGCACAGATAGCAGCCAAGCCCGGCCTGAGGCTCCGAGCCCCACAGGCTAACCGAAGTTTCCCACTTCTGGTTTGATTTTATTCAAGAAAGCAGTAGCTGCTGAAACCAGTTTGTCTCAGTGGATAGAGCGTCGGTCTGCGGACTGAAGGGTCCCAAGTTCGATTCCGGTCAAGGGCATGTACCTTGGTTGCGGGCACATCCCCAGTAGGGGGCGTGCAAGAGGCAATTGATCAGTGTTTCTCATCGATGTTTCTAACTATCCCTCTCCCTTCCTCTCTGTAAAAAATCAATAAAATATATTAAAAAAAAAAAAGCAGTAGCTGGCCAAGAGTCGATGACCCTCCTTGTTGGACAAGGAAGTTCCCTGCTGCCAGCCGCCACTAAAGGGAGAAATGGGGCATTAGTGCAGGCGACGACGGGTTTCAAGGCCTCGATACCCAGCCCCAGGCCGCAGTGTTCTCATCCGTGCAGTGGGGATAAGATTCACCTTGCAGGGTTGTTCTGACTGTAGCAGGCAGAAGCCGCGCTTTAACTACCTAACAGGTTTCTCCAATCAGGAACAATTCTACTTGCCGTCCTGGGCTCACCTGCCCTCATGGAACAGTCTAGTTGGAGGAGAGAGGAGAAAGGAATAATAAACAAGTAGAAAGCGTGTCAGAAGGTGGCAACTGCTAAGAAAATGAATGGACTTAGTACAGGTGGGAGGGAGGGACGGCTGGATGGGCCAAGTACTAGACAGAACAGACCTGCGAGGCAAAGCGCGCCGGCCAGCGTGGCGGGTTGCCACTGAGACCTATCCGGAGGTGGAGCCTGGGACAAAGGTGGGCGGGGACACGGAGGCTCTCAGCCCTGAAGCTGGACCCCGCAGCCCCATCTGGACGCGCCTGGTCGGAGCGGTTCCCAGAGCCCTGATGGGGAGAGGAAGCACCTGGAGGGCCCATCTGCGGCGTCTGGCCCGCTGCGGGCCTCTCATTCCAGCTCTCCGCTGGCCGAACGCTGCCGAGGGCCGAGGGGCCCAGAGGTAGTGAGGCCGTCAGGATGGCGCTGCCCACACCCGGGCGGGAGACGCTTTCCAAGACGCTGGGCACAGAGGGGTCTTTCTTCCCTCGCTGCTCCCACGTCAGGGTATTTTCTGGGAAGGGCACTGGCTTTGGAGTCAGACCGATCCTGGGGCCTGAAGCCTGACGGCCATTTCTGAGCTGGGTAACCCTGGGCACTCCATGCGCTGAGCCCCAGCTGCTGCATCTGGAAAATGGGCACAGGCGTCCCACTCACAGGCTATGGACAGGCATTAACAAGGATCGAGCTCAGCAGATGGTCTTGACAAACGTGACGTGACCTCCTCTAACAGCCACCTGAGTGTCCCAGTCCAAAGAGTTCTGCGCTGGGCCACAGGGAGGCGGACCCGGCGAGCTTAGGGGCGAGCCTCTGCTTTAAAGGATAAGGAGCTGGAACGGCCCCGGCAGTTTGCTGCAAAGTGGGATCTAAGTGCGGGGTACTCTTGTAATGGGCGAGTACTCCGCTGGGCTGGGAGGGGCAGGGCTGTACGTAAGCCACTTTCCCCGGGGCTCTTCCTGGTTCGCCTTCGTTGTTGGGGGCATCGTCCAGCCCGTGCTGGGTGGATTTATTCCCTCGCCGCCTCCTTCCCCAGCCCGGGAGCCCCTCTGCAGGTTTAACTGGCTGTGGAACCGCTCAAGGGGAAAATGAGAAGCTACCAGTGCCTCCTGGGAGGCGTGGGCTGGGCCTCCAGGCTCCAAAGGCCACCCTCGCCACTCCAGGGTGGGCAGAGAGGACAGGGAGCCCTGGACAGGAGGCCAGCCACCACGGCACACACTTGAGATGCAAATAAAAATTAGCAGCAGCTGCAAGTGGGCCCGGCCACCCCCCACGGCCCCCTGAGTACTGCCCGTCTCTGCAGTTCAGGCCGCGGAATCTGGAGCGGCCCCGGCATCTGTTTAAGAAAAGCGGGACTGCAGAGCAGCTCAGGGAACAAAGATGATCCCTCGCTCGGTGCCAGGCCCCGTGCCGATGTGCCGGGCCGGCTTCCTCCCAGACTCTCGCAGGGGCCCGGTAGCACAGGCAGCGTACCCGCCCCTTCCTCACAGGGGTCCCGCTACCCACTCCCCCTCCAGCTCCTCCTCTGCCTGGCACCGTCACTTCTGTCATGGACGGACACAGGCTTGTCTGGGATGGAGGCAGAAGACTCCCTCACAGCCCTGGGTCACCGAGCTCACAAGCAGCAGAGCTGGATGTCAGCCCAGCAGTCTGGCTTGTCCCCACCCGGCTGCCCCCAACTCAGACCACGCCTTGGGGGGCAGGAGCATGGCACCCGTGGGAAGTGCTCATACTGGGCTGCACCTGACCCTCAGGACCTGGCCCTCCTTCATGGTGAGGGCCTGCCCGGTGTAACCCCTCTTTCCTGGGTGTCTGCCTGGACCCCACCACTGTGGTCGAGGGAACCTGCAGGGGTCCGGGGCCCAGAGCCTGCTCCCACCCGCTCCCCAGGCCGTCCGGCAGCCCCTCAGGACCTCGGCCATCTGCAACTCGGCTGTGGGCTTTTCAATTCTGGTCACGTCGTGCCCACACCTGCCCGTCCCCAGACCCAGTTTGGGGTGAAAGCCTTGCTTATTAGTCAATCTGGATCGCACTTACTGTGAATTACCCGGCCTGATTGATATTCATGAGTGGATACATCTGAAACCTCACTCGGCTGCCACATGACGCCTGCCTCGGGGAGGAGGCGGGAGGAGCGGATCTGAGCCGCCCACATGCAGCGGCCCCCAGGCAGGACACTCAGCTTGGGGGTGCGGCCCCTGGCTGACAGCCGCCGTCCCCTGGTGGCCAGGCCCAGGAGGTGCCAGCAGACCTTCTGCTCTGGGTGGGTGGCGGTCCCGTTTCTGGGGCCTGGGCCTGGCACAGGGGGCGTTCAGTAAAGCATGGCCCCGGCCTGGAACCTGTCCCCCCTCCACGACCCCCCCCCTCCCCAGCCAAAAGGACGTGGGTGCAGAGCCTGGAAAGCAGCAGCCAGGCTGGGGGTTCTCAGGCCTGTGCTCTGGGCCAGAGGGCAGGGCTCCCCCCAGCTTGGGCCTGGGCTCCTGACAGTGCCCCATCATGAGGGTTTACTGGCTTCTCCGAAGCGGAGTCCCAGACAAGACGCAGTACAACATCTGACGGGCACCTCAGAGGAAATGAGCGCACCCGCTGCCCCCCTCTCTCTGAGAGCTGCTTTGCTGAGGGTGGGAAGAATACGTGTCTATTCTTCCGGGTGGATCCCTACACACTGAACAGCAGAGAGATGGAGAAATGTGGCTCCCTTTCAGACAACAGAGAATTAAAGTTTGGGTTTCTCAAAGAAGAGAAGGTACCTTTTAACCTCCTGCCCTCCCCCGGCCCCCCACCCCGAAACAAGGATGCACCAGCTGGGAGCAGAAAAGGCTTAGGATCAGGAGGAACCACGATGCAGAGAAATGCAGCTAAATCCCAAACTCTGAGTTTTCTTACTTTTTACAGAAAGGAGAGAAACATCAAAAGGTTGCCTCCGTTATATGTGCCTGACTGCATCCTGAACCCGTAATCCTGGGTACTTGCCCCAACTGGGAATCGAACCCCCACCTTCTGGTGCAGGGGATGGCACCCCAGCTAACCAACCTGTGCAGCCAGGACCCAAACTCTGATTTCTAGTCTAACGTTTCCCGGGGAAGACGGGGTTGAGTAGACGAGTCTTAGGGATGCCATGAGTGGGTCTGGCTGTTGGAGGACCTGAGCAGCGGGAGTGGGGGGAGGGTTGGGGGGCAATGCGCACAGGACCCTCCAGCAGGCGGGAATCAGCCTGTGGTCCATCCCACCTGGGCCACCTGCCCGGCTGGAATATCCCTGGTCTTGGCAATGAAGGTCTCTGAAGGCCTGTTTCTCTAGCAAACACGTAGCGGTGGGCCATGAAGGCACTCACGGCCCCATTTTTCAACCCGCCCACCCACACCTCGCCTGCGGGGTCCCCTCCTGCTGAATTTGGGCTCTGCCACGTGCCTTGCTTTGGCCAATGGGGCAGGTAGCAAACACATCTTTCTTTGGGGTGTTCGTGACAACTGCTGTGCCTAAGGGGCCTTAAACTCTTCTTGAGCTAAGAATCCATGGGAGTTCGAGGGGTCGCTTTCCCCCAGAAACCAAAACAAAGGATCCGTGGAAGCATCTCGTGTGGCCCTTCGGATGATGCTCATACGAAGTTCCATCCTCGTTTAGCCCCAAAGGCAGAAATAGGCACAAACTGATCTAGAAAACGACCCCGGGTGGCCAGGCAGCGCCCCCACTGTCCCATGAGAGAAGTCAGCCCCATCTTCACCGCTGGCAGTGGGTCTGAAATGCTCTAATACACCACTTCCCCCCAAAGGCAGGGAAGGAAAGGAAGTCTGTGGTGCCCTGGCCGGTGGAGATGCCAGGAGGGAAGGGGTCTCCCTGCGACGTCTTCCTGGAATGTTAGCCTTGGCGCTCACCTGTGCAGAGAGGGGACTGTCTCCACCTTGTGACTCAGCTGAGACAGCAGAGCTCATGACTGGGAGAAGGCTCTGCAAAGTGCAGGGTGACTCCCAGACACGAGGGGGGAGAGGGGGGAGGGACCAGTGCTATCGCCTGGAATCTTTTTGGGGACCAGGAGAAGCGGGGCTCCTGATAGTTCCCAGGGAAGGTGGGGGCGGCTGCCACCGGAAGTGGACACAACAGAAAAATGCCGCTGCTGGCCGCGCCCCAAAATGGAGTGCTGCAGTCCGAGGTCTTTTTCATAAAAGCTGCCATTAGGGGAAGTGGGGTTCATTAGGGGCTGGAGGGCTGCAGCCCTGGCTTCTGGAGATGCTGACTGGATGGCAGGGCCCTGAGCTCGGGGCTGGAGCACTGTGGCCTCCCGGGTGGCGGGTGATGGCGAGAGCCTCCCGTGGGAGTGGGCGATACTCCTTGATGTTGGGGGGCGGGGTAAAACAGCAAACACTGGTAGTGCTCATAGCCCATTCATTTAATCCTCACGTCCTGTGAGCCAGAGCTGCTGGTGCTCTCAGTTCACAGGTGGGGGCACGGAGGCTCTCAGAGGTCAAGGTGTTGCTCAAGGTCGCACCGCTGGTAAGTGGCAGAGTGGGGATCAAAGCCCGGGGCCTGGCTCCGGTGGTGGCGGGTAAAGGGCACACAGTGGAGGGTTCGGCCACAGCGTGACCCAGTCAAAGCCGCTCGCCCTCTCTGGTCTGACCTCTAGTTGTCAGACCAGTGGGGTTTACCTCAGGTCCTGGCAAACTCAATGTGAAGGGCCAGCTGGTCAACACTTCAGCTCTGTGGCCACACCGCTTCTGCTGCCGCAGCGGGAAGGAGGCCTGAACAGGGCGAACGCCAGCGGGTGTGGCTTGTGCTGGTAAAATGTTATTTACACAAACAGGCAGCGCTGGGCGCTTTGGTTTAGACCATTCATGTCTTCTTTACCACTTACGTTATGATCTTAATAATTTCCTTTGGCCCTAACCAGTTTGGCTCAGTGGATAGAGTGTCGGCCTGCGGACTAAAGGGTTCCAGGTTTGATTACCGTGAGGGGCATGTACCTTGGTTGTGGGCACATCCCCAGTAGGAGGTGTGCAGGAGGAGCTGATGTTTCTCTCTCATCCATGTTTCTAACTCTCTATCCCTCTCCCTTCCTCTCTGTAAAAAAATCAATAAAATGTATTTTAAAAAATAACAACTTCCTTTATACCACTGCACAGCAGGCTCAGCAAACATCTGGGGGATGCACACACCAGGTATCTTACGTTCTTCTGGGGCTCCACAGCTCTGAGTCCCTGCGTCCCAGGGCCACCCCAGGATGCCAAGGCGGCCCCATGCTGAGCCGCACACCCAGCCAGGGACTGACAGCATTTGATGATAAGTAACCGCTGGCCGGGGCCAGGCTCTCCTGCACCGCCTGCTGCCCAGAGGCAGGAGAGCAGGAGATGGAACCTGGGCTTCCGCTCCGTGGAGCTGGGTGCCAGCCCCCGTGCGGTGCCCCTGGGGAATGTGCCCTGCCTGTCTGAGCTCTACGGCGCTTCCCACAGCTGCTGGGAGGATGACGTGGTGCATTCCTTCATCTACACTGGCCAGCACCTCCTCCCGCCAGGCAGGGGCGCCATTTCTGCTTGCCTGGGGTTCACAATCAGAGGGAAGACAGAAGGGAAACCACAACACAGACTCAGATTCCTGCTGGCACAGGGGCCAAGGAGGAGCCAGGTGTCTGAGGGCATCTAAGGGGTCCGGGCTTGTCTGCTTAGGGCTTGCAAAGGTCATACATGGGAAGGTGTCTACTTCACGCCTGGGGCAATATGGGGAACAAATGATCATCGAGCACGTGTTCCCCCATCTTTCAGTGCGGATGCTGCTGGGAAAAGACTACACATCGTGAGTGACACTCAGCAGAGAAGCGGGTGGAGACCCCGAGGGGCATTTCCCGGATGGAGTGTGTCCCACTTCTGCGAGGCCCACCAAAGGGTTAAAGTCATTTTCATTAAAATTTAAATTTCAACAGGCGCTCGCCGTCCTTTGAACGTTTGACTGGCAACCATTTCATATTTCAATCTCGGCAGAACAAATTGAATTAGATGTTGAAACCGAGCTCGGCTCTGTTCAGCAAAGCCTGCGTGCGCGGCGGGCACTAATCCTTTCCCAAGGCTGCGGCGGAGGCGGCCGGAGGAAACACGGCAGAGGCCGCTGGCGCTGACTGTGGGTCCCCAGGCCTGGGGGACAGGCCAGCGTCTCTAACCCTGTATCCCAGGTGCCCATCAGGGCCTCGCACACAGGGGCACCTGCTGAGTGTTGAGTGGATGGATGGACGGACAGATGGATGGATGGACTGAGGTGAAGATCAGCAGGTGGCTCTGCCAATCTCTGCCTCTGGCCTGTGCCCTTTCCGCCCCGCCTTTCTGAGAAGCCATAGGTGCCTGGCGCCCTCCGGATTTGAGGTGCTTCCACTGGAGCCTGGGCTCACTGTGGTCACCTGATCCTTCCCCCGAGTACCGGCCCATCGGAGGATGCCAGCTGGCGTTGCTCAGGAGGAAGGAGGAAGGCCTGCCCTGTACACCCAGACACCACCCCACGGCCGTGGGCCTTGGCCAGTGCCAGCGACTCCATTGAACCTCGTGATCCTGGCTTCACCTCTCTTCTGCTCTCCTGGGGGCCTGGTCCACTCTTCCTCCCTCACATTCTCTCCCCAGCTCTGTCCCGACCATGGGGGGGGGGGGGGGAAGGACCTCTCTGCCAAGGGGACGAGCCTGTCTCCCGCCCCCACGCCAGCCTACCCAGGCATCAGGGGGCCCCGGGTGGCACTCCGTTCCCTGGGCCTTCATTCCTCCCAGACTTTGTGGTTGCCGGGACCACTGGAGTCCACCATCATTTCACACTGGACAGAGCCCCTTCCTGCAGCTCTCTGGCGCCCACCTCCCTGGGGACTGTCTGTCGTCGCAAGTTCCCCCAGGTCACCCTGCACACTGACGGATGCTGTTCTCCTAACAGGCAGCCCCTCTTCCCAAAGGGGTGAGACGGGCACTTCCTGTGGGCGGGCCCAGTACTGACCTGGTTTTACTTTATTATGACCTCGCCAGCTATGCCTTCCTTCACTCCAGAATAATGATGATGATAATAATAACAAGGAGGCTAGCCAGGCCCTGCTTCACCCCCACACCTTTCCCTGTCACAGCAGCCTGTGTGGGGACAGCTGGCCTCTGAACCAGGGGTCGGCAATCCTCAGCCCTGTCCCTTCCCTGACAAAACACCTGCTTTAACAGAGAGGAACGGCCAACGCTGGGTATTTGACCAGCAGGACCCACAGGCCCTGCACAGGGCAGAGGGAAGAACAGGCGGGCCCCAGGCCTGTCACCCCAAGACTCTCGGTGCCTGGGGAGCCTGGCCACCATGCGTCTGGCCTGGGGAGGTTTATCACCAACCCCACCGCAGCCCCGCCAGAAGGCTGTGGTCCCTCTGTACGAGCAGGGACAGTCACACTGGGCACCTGGGGGCGTTTCACAGGGCCCAGCTCCAGGCTCTGCAGTGCTAAGCCGGGGCTGCCACAAACGCCTGCCCCCGGGACACTGAGCCGATGAACACCCTCACGGAGTAGTGGGGCTGGGGAGCACAGCGTGAGTCCCAGGCCACCCTGAGAACTGCATGAAGACTAACAATGCACAGGCCGGCTTTACATAGAAAGGCAGAGGCTCTCAGACTCTCACATGGGACCCCACATTAAGCAGTAAACAAGAGTCAGTGGACAAGCCTCGATGGATTTAGTTCCAGGACCATCTCTGAGGGAGGTGAATAGCCGGACTTTACAGAAAAAGATCCTGAGGACCAGCAGGGACCGCCGTGCTCTGCGGTGACATAGCAGGGGATGGCCAGGCCGAGATTCAGACCCAGGGGGCACAGGCTGTAGCTCTTTCCTCTGCACTATCCTGCGTCCTGGTAAGTGCCGGGCACAGGCCTCCTCGTGGGGAGGCTGGTCTCTGGCTGGAGGTGTGTGGAGAGGGCGCCCCACGCCTGGGAGAAGCCTCGGAAGGCTGCTTGCTGGGCGGGGCACTGGATGCATTTCACAGGGCCACCTGGGCCCAACCCATGAGACTGGCCACGAGGTCAGCAGGGCCTACAGTCCCAGGTGACGAGGATGGGGCAGGACAGAGGCGGTCCCAGACTGTGAGCAGTCCCTTGGACACATAGACAGATGGACAGACATAGGCGGGACTGCAGCTCAGCAGCCCTGGAGGGAGAGCGAGGAGGGAAGCACTGTGCCTGGCGCCTTCCATGGGCACCCCAGCATTTCCTTCTCACTAAAGCCCTGAGGTGGCACCCAGTCAGTGGGGAGGCTGGGCCGGGAGGAGAGGTAACGGGGCTGGTTCCCAGCTCCAAGGAGCTGCCTGCAGCCCCTGGGTCTGGGCAGTGGGGAGCCGGGGCACTCTATACCCTGACCTTCCCACTGGCAGGATGAGACCCTGTGGCGTCTCGGGAACTCGGGGAAGTACTGTGAGCGCAGCCAACAGCTGGTTTGCAGGGAGGCCAGTTGCTTTTGCTGCTTCCAGGTCCCTGTGCAGCCACGAAGGACTCCCTCAGTGGCCGGGCCGGCCCTCCTGCAGGCACAGAGCAGGCTGGGGATCCAGGGCTCCGCAGGCGACCATCATCCTCTCTGACCTTGGACCAGCGGAGGGCAGGCTGCCCGCTGCTCCCCCCCCCCCCCCAGGCGGCGCACCGGGCCCCTGGCCTACGCGGCAGGACGCAGCACGGAGCGGCTGTCCCGTCCTCAGGGCCCTGCAGCCACGTACCCGCTCGGTGCCAGCTCACAGCTGAAGGGTCTGCTCCTCACTGTCGTTCTCACTGTCTTCCAGCTGCTCCAGGATCCCATCCAACACCACAGACCGCTTTTTCTTCGGGGGCTCTGTGGGCGCCCAGATGGCACGAGAGGAGAAAAGAACAGCCGAGGGGGTTGGAGGCAGGCAGAGGGAGATGGCAGGGAGGGAGGGAGGAGGGAGAGGGGGAGCAAAATGGAGGGTGGGGACCAGGAATGGGAACGCAAGGGAAATGGGATGTAGTGAGAGGGGAGAAATAAGATGGAAAACGGGGAAAAAGAGCATGAAAGGGGGAGGCATGGGAGAGAGGAGGCCAGGGGGAAGCGGGGAGAAACCAAGAGGGGAGGCAGAGAGAGAGACAGAAAGAGAGAGAGAGAGAAAGAGAGAGGGAGGGAGGGAGAGAGAGACACTGTGGGTTAGTCTTCAGCTTCGCTTTGGGGAGCTGCCTCTTTCTGGCCCAGAAACTCTCCGCTCTGGGGCCACCCCATCCCCAACTCCTCCCACAGAGGGAAGGGTCCCATTTGGAAGAGGAGGAAGGAGACCCCTCCAGCAGTTCAGAGGGTAAGGCCTCTCTGGCTGGTGTGGGGCCTTGGAACCCTCAGAGAGGCCAGCCCAGCCAGGGCAATGGTTGAGGAAAAAGTGGTAGCTGCTGTTTTCCTGGAGGTCGCAGGCTCGTAACCGACAGCAGGTGGCTAGCATCCAGTAGGTGCCGAATAAATACACGCTCAAAGATTCCAGAGAAGGCATGGAAGGAATAACAATTTTTGGGGGAAAGGGAGAGGAGCGGGTCGGCTTTAGAGAAATGGATGATTTGGGTTTTGAAGAATGCAGAGGAGTTCTCTGTGAGGGGGTGTAGATGCACAGCATGACCGTATGAAAGGCATGGTGGGCTCAGCAAAATATATATATATGCCCTCTGGACCCCAAATGCTACTGACTGAGAGTACCTACTATGTGCTACGACTACTCTTTTCAACAATCCGCCAAGTAGGTATTATTCCTGCGTCTCACAGGCGAGGGAACTGGGACTCAGACAGGACCTGAACCCAAGCCCACCAAAGCCACTCTGCACTTTTCAGGAAAGCCCCCGAGGGGCAGAGAGCGCCAGAGAGACGAAGGGAGGCAGGAGAAGGTGTGCGGTCCCCTTGGCCCTCCAGGACGGAAAGGGAGTGGGGGGAGTTGGGCTTGGTTGTGCCACGTCCCCTCGTCAGAGGGGACTCCCCTGACCACCGTCTCCAACAGGACCCCCTGCCCCAACCGCCGTCCGCACGCCCCCCCACAGCAGCACGTGGTGTGTGGGACACTGTCCCATCCACCGTGTCCTCTGCCTCAGCACACTGCCTGGCGCCCAGTGAGGGCTTATTAATACCTGACCAATGGGGGGATGAGCAAATGGAGTGGGAGGGGGGACATGGCGAGCTGCCCGCTTTGCGAGGGTGAGGAAGGTGAGGGAGGCTGTCCCCCACCCGTCCGCCCGGGGAGCCTCATGGCCTGGCAGCTGTATCCATCATTGTTAGTCATGAAAAGAGACCGGACAGGACGGGCTGGGCGGGCGGCAGCCCACGGCTCAGACACCCACTTCCTTTCCTGCCTCCCCCCACCCGCCCAGGCTCCTGGTTTCCTGTAATCAGGAGGCTCTGGAGGGGCACACTGGCCTCTGGAAAGGCATTTGGGGGCAAGTAATAGGAGCCGGGAAATAGTAGGGCAGCAAAACCGGGCTGCGGCAGTCACTGACACCCTCACAGCCACTGACAATGGGGGTGGCAGGGAGGGGGAGGGGTCTGTCTGAAGGGTAGCTGTGCTCCAGGCCCCAGCACACAGTAGGTGCTCTGTGATCCTTTGTTGAACAAAAGAATAAATGGCTACAAAGTGAGTAAATTGTTTAAAATTAAAACTGTTAATGTCGGGATAGCCATAAAATAAACCAGCTGCCGAGCAGGGATGTCACCTGGCTGGCGACACGGAGGCCCAGAGGGAGGGGCCGCAGCCGGAAGAGGAAATACACACAGGATGGGCACTTTACAAGCAGCATCTCACCAGAGTTCCACCAGCATCCCATTTCCCAGGGGGAAGACAGAGGCGTAGACATCAGCATACCCCGAGCCCCTCAGTGTTCGAACTGCACCCCATCCTGAGGGCCAGGGGCATGGCCGAGGTCACACAGGACCCTGTGAAAGGGCATGTGGTCATCACATCTGGCTTTAGAATGAGGCGCATGTGGCTTTAGCACTTCCAAGTTGTGTGACTTCAGGCAGGGCATGTTCGCTGTCTGAGATTCAATCCCCCATGTTTACAAGGGGGGAAAAGATGAGTCCTCCACCCTGCCCTCAGTGGCCACCCTCTGCTGACCCCAGGTGCAGGCCAGGGGTCCTCCTTCCCGTGAACACCTCTCAGCATCGCTCAGGAACTCGGGCACTGATGCCACAGCCCTATCATGGACTGAGCCCTTCTGTGCCTCAGTTTCCCCATCTGCAAAATGGGCACACTACTAATAACTACCCCTCATGGGTTGTTGGGAGGATTAAAGGAGTGAAAGAAATGCCAGCACCTGGGAGGGTCCCAATGATGCCGACACCAGTGTCTCTGTCTCTATTAGACACACAAGAGGTGTGGTTGTCACATGTCTCTCTCCCGTCAGGATGACCCACACTGCCTGCTCTCCCCCGGTTGGAAAATGGAGGCCCAGGGGCACCCACTGACCGCTGTGCGGTGAAAGGTTTGGGAGGCAGGCCGGCTGAGGTTCTAGGCCTCCCACTTCATGGCTCAGTGACCTTGGGCAAGTCACCTCCGCTCCCTAGGTCTGTGCACTGGGGGAGAAAACAGGAATCCCCTCCCGGGGTGCTGCGAGGCCCAGTGCGTGGGTCTGGGCTCACACCGGGCACAACTTTACAGCATCCTCTCGTGGGCCTGACACCTCTGGCTCAGGCCAGGCACCCAGGTGCCCCCAGAAGAGACACCAGGCCCTGAATTCCCACCCAGCAGCCCCCGCGGGCCCTGCCGCTCGCGGAGCACCTGCTTGCCGGGACAGCTGCAGAAATCCCACTTCCCACCATCAAAGCCTCAGTGGGTTTTCACCAAATACACACAATGCAGAACCGGGAAAAGGTGTAAAATAAATAAACGCAACAAGCCGCGTTCCTTTCAGTGTCACAGCTGCACCCGAAGATAAACAACGTGCGAATGTCGCCCAACATCCACACCCGAGAAATTAACTTGACAAAAAGCTCAGCCGGCCCCCAACAACCCCCCCAGCCCTGCCCCCTCTCCCCATCCCCTCCAACCACCATTCTGCATTTCTGGAGTTCCCATCTAATGATTTTATTTTTCAATTAATTCCTTGACAGAATGCCAGCCCATGTCTCTCTGCCTTCCCTGGCTGGCGCTGGCGCCCTGCATGGAAGGCACAGGCGGGCAGAGAGAAAGGCGCAAGGGGGTGGGCGGGGAGCTGTTGGGAGGACAAGAGAAAGCGCTTCGTGGGGTTTTGTTTTGGAGGCAGAACGTTGAGGAAAGGCAAGTGGGAGAAGGCATCTGAGCGGCACCGGAGGCCAGGCAGCGGGAACAGCCGGGTAGGGGAGGGCCTGCGTGCCAGCTGGAGCCAGGCTGTGGGCTGTACGCCTGCTGCTCCCGGCTCCCAGCTGGGCGACTGGCGCCAGGGGCCGCGCCTCTCTGGGCTCAGTCTGCAGTTACTGCACAGCACCCAGCGCTGAGGGTGCTTAAAAGTATTAGAAGGACAAGCACACAGTAGGCGCTCAATAAAGGTTAGCCTACTTACTGTCATTGATAGAAGCTGCTACTGTCACTTCCCGTCTCTGGGAAACCTGGGCCAGTACAGAGGCTTCAGGACCCCCTCCTGGAGCGACCCACCCACAGCATCAGCAAGTGGACCTGGGGCATGTCAATGGTCCCTACCTTGGGGGCCATGCAGGGCCTTGAACCTGGATCCACAGTGATACAAACGGTCCCAGGCCACAGGGACACACATGGCCCTGGAGACTGAAGGGAGCTACACGCCACACTCAATGTTCCTCTCTGTAAGTGGGTACAGCGCCTGCTCTCCTGATCTCACGGGGGACTTTAGGATTCCTGCTGGCAGGCACTCAGAGCCAGTATTCCCTGAGCATCTACTCTGTGCCGGGCCTGGTGCTGGGGATACAGCACCAAGAAAACCCAGCGGATATGCTGACCCACCAGCCGTGGAAGCCATGCGGGGCCCCAGGGTGGGCAGAGCCGGAGTCCCCGCTTTCCTCTGAATTAGAGTCCTGTCTGCAGAAAGGGCACGGTACCCACTGCGGGGGTCGATGAAATCAGGAGAGACAGCACGCAGAGGTGCCAAGTAGCAAATGCTGTAAGTGAGCAAGGACACCCCGAGGGTAGCGGAGCCCAGTCAGCTGAGGACCCTGCCGACGCAGTGGGTGCTGCGGGCTGAGCGGGAGGAGCTGGCGTCAGCCGAGCGCCTGCGTCCTGGGTCGGAGGTCTTCAGGCTCCGGGCAGCAGGCTGATGGATTCAGTAAACCCAGGGCTGGTGATACTCTTGTCCCATGTGTCAGGTGTGGAGGCAGCCATTCTGGGGCTTTGGGGAAGGCACACGCCACTCCAAGCAGGGCCTTGAACTTGGATCCACAGTGATACCCATGGTCCAGGCTCAACTGCTGGCCCCAGAATGGCGACCCTAGCCCAACCCTCTGCAGGCAGAGAGCAAGGGGCGTGGCCAGGCGACAGGGAGAGGAAAAGAGAAAAGGAGGCAGGCCAGATTGGAAAGCACCCCCACTCCCTGCCGCAGGCCTGGGGATCCTTCAATTTCGAGTGGCTTGGTGGACATGAGCTGCCTGTCCCCTTCTCCGGGCACAGGCCCTGGGTTGGGGTAGAGGCTGAAAAGAAGGGAAAAGTACCGGTGCCTCACAGGCCCGATGTGGGATGATGTCTGTACCAGGATCTGTAAGTGCAAAGGCCGGAAGGGCCAGGCAGACATGTGATGCAGGCGGTGGTCTAGGTGGGTGACTATAGGGAGGGCTGCGGACTGTGGCAAAAGGAAAAGCCATGCACCTCAGGACCAGGTGGTCAGATCCGTTTTTCAAGAGAAGCCAGAATCTAAAACTTCAGGCCAAACCTGAGAGCAAAAGAGTGGGGATTAACAAAAAGCCATTGGTTTCCATGCCTTGTGGGCACGAGAAAGATCTGTGACCAGTCTGAGGGGAGGGCTCTCCCATGCAGCATGACTTCCTCTCTCCTCCGCTGCAGACCCCCTCTCCCCCCCGCCCCCGGCTTTGCCTGTGATCACGGAGCAGTAATAACCTCCTCGCCTGTGTGTTTTCCTGCGGTTTCTCGGCCGGGCCAGCCTTGAGTCCAGAACAAACCTGGCCGCCCCCTGCTGCCAGCCAACCCTGGAGGGAAGCCCACCACCTCCCGCCCTGCTCTCAGCGCTCTGGTCCCCAGGCCCCCGGGCCTCGTCCAATCGGAACCCAGCCCCTGCCCCTCCCAAGGCGCTCTGAAATTCTCCTTCTGTCAGTTTAATTCCATGATGGATGAGGAAGAGCAGGAGAAATGGCCCGCACAGCTGGTTTCCCCGTTAGCCCTAGCAGGGAATCCTGGCCTGGCTGGCGACGGCTGAGTGAAATGTTTGCGGAACGCAGAGAACACAAGTCAATAACAATTTAGCTGGATTGGGAGCAAATACCTTCCCGCACGGACAGCCGCTCCCGAGGGAAGGGGCCAGGAGTGTGCAGGATATTGCCAAGCGCTTGGAAATATTTCCAAAACACCACTCAAAGGGGCTCGGGGCGTGGGGGCGGCGGCGGAGATGGGAAGACACCTGCCCCAGCCTGCTCAGCCTCCAAGCACCTCTGCAGGGAAGAGCGCTCGGCCATGGGAGCGTGGCTCCCTCCCCACGCTCGCACCCTTGCTAGCAGCCACTGACTAGGAGCTGCCTTGACCAAAACAATTCCCACTTCTTCATTTTTCCTCTCTCCATTCAACCTCCACCAGCTGAGGTGGCTGGGGGGTGTGAGAAAAGCGGGTCTCCAGGCCAATTCCTACCTCTCTCCTGGGGCCCCCTGCCAGCACAGAGGGGAGCGGGCGAGAACCCAACACACTCCTCTGGACAGGGAAGGGCACCACCTCCACACCAGGGATACCACACCTCCCCCAGGCTCCCACCCCCCCACCCGTGGCCTTTCCCTGGCAGACACCCAATCTCCCCCCCACCATGGCCTTTCCCTGGCAGGCTCCCCCCCTCGTGGCCTTTCCCCGGCACACACCCAACCTCCCCCCGCTCCCGTGGCCTTTCCCCAGCAGGCCCCTCACCCCACCCCCCATGGCCTTTCCCCGGCAGGCAGGCCCTTCGTGGCGACTGAGACTGTCCCCTCACCAGCCACAAGAAGCGTGAGGAGGGAAGAGAACCACCCAAATGCAGGGATGAAGCTGAGGCCAGGGGAGCTTCGGGCCCTCCCTGCCTCCAGGGAGCTGGATAGATCCATGGCAAAGGGGTCTTTTGAATGACACATTCTGTGACTTCCCCCACTGGCTTGAACTCTCCTGACTGTGACTTTCAAAGCCTGGCGATTGCTTTCACAGCCAGGATCAAGGAGGTGTATTCGCAGGGGCTGGCGTGGGGATAACAGGCTCCCCTGGCCCCCCGATCTTTTGAAAATGTGCCATCTTATGAGTGATTAAGTGATGGGGGGCGGGGTGCAGGTGAACTGAAGCAGGCTTTAAATATCATCTGTGTGCTGATGGCTTTCAAATTTATATCCCAGCCCAGACTTCGCCCCTGAGCTCCAAACTCGTAGATCTACCTGCTTGACATCTCACGGGGAGCCCTAACAGGTATCTCAAACCCAGTGTCCGGGTCTTGCTTCTATCACCGCCGCTTCCTGGCTTCCAGCCTCCCATGGCACCACCATCCTCTGAGCAGTTCAGAGCAAAGGGCTCTGCCCTGGCCTCAGTTTCCCTCCGGACTTTCAGGATCAAGTCTGCTGGCTCTACCTCCATCACAGTGCTCCATCCACCTGTTTTCTCCCACCCTCGTCTCTGCCCAGGCCACCCCCTGGCTCTCTGGGATGACTACAGTGGGCCTCCCTGCCTTCTCGTCCCCCTACAATGCATGCCCCACGCAGCATTGAGGATGAGGGCTGGCAGTGAGTCAAGCACACACTCCCTTCCTTCAACCTCTGAGGGACTTGCCCCTGTACCCTGAGTAAAAGCCAGGCCCCCCACCACACCCACAGGGAGCCTGCTTGTTACATCCACTCCCCGCTCTGGCCACAAGGGCCTGCTAGGAACACGCTCCTGCCACCGGGCCTTTGCACCTGCTGGACTGCCGCCTGGACCGTCTTCCCCCCCGATCTTTGGCTAGCTGGCTCCTGCGTATCACGTGAGAACACTGACCCCTCAGGCAGGCTTTTCCCAACACCTTACTGGACGTTCCCACCAACTCCGCACTGAGGGCACAGTACGATAGCCTTTCTGATTTCCTCCCATGGCTTGCTACCATCAGAACTGTGTTGTTCTTAACTTTTTCCCTTTTATCCCCTCTCTCTTCCACTCAAACAGCCCGGGTTCGTTTGCTGTTCTGTTCCCCATGTGGAGAGGGCTTGACAATCGGTGACAGGGAAGAACTGAGTGAAGAAATGAATGGAAATGGAGGGAGAAGCAAATGACAGGGCCTCCTTCCCAGGAAAGCAGAGCATGCCGGGGGGAGGGGGTAGAATAGCGGGGGGCAAGGGTGCGGTTATGGGGCCTTCAGAATTGTCTGCTCTCTGGGAAAAGGCAGGTCGTGATGGAGGAATTAGCCGCTGGCAGCTTTTGGCTAAAATAAAAGCAGCCATTGCATGAGGCTTAGGGGCTGTAGAATTTTCGGGAAAGGGTGAGACAGTATTTTAGGTTTGGGGGCCACAACGACACCGCTCTGCCCTCAGTGTGAGAATGCAGCCACAGACACACACGTGCGCATGGACATGGCTGCGCACCAAAAAAACTCGACTTACAAACACAGGCCGAGGGCTGCATTCAGCTGTGGCTGTGGTTTGCGACCACTGCCTGACCTGGACCGGGAGCCGGGGCAGATAGAGCGGGACCACTAGGGATCTGGGAACTGCCAGGGACGGGGTGCTGAGACAGGGTTACTGGTTCTGTAGTGCACAGAGCGGGGTGCCCTTAGGCAGCTCACTAGACCTCTCTAGGCCCCGAGTGCACCTCCGACAAATGGAGCCGCACCTCTCTCCAGACACCTGGCTAACCGTGGGGCCCAGGGCCTGGGACCCCGACCTGTGGGGGATGGCGGAGCGGAGCTGAGTTGGCAGTGGCACTCGCTCATCCGTATTCCATGCTCAATGCGAACAGGCCATTCTGATGACTAAGTTCTTATTTATGCTCGTTTACTCACAACAGTGACACCAGACAACGGGCATGTGAGCACAGAGCAGCAGGAAGAGGCGAGGGCGCATGGGGCGGAGAGAAAAGGAGTGTCAGGGATGTGTGGAAGCTGACCCTCTGGCTGAGCGCGGAAGGTACGGGGCTGGGCGCTGGGCTGATGGGACCGGGCTCCAGCAGTCAGCCTCCCTGTCCGGCTGGGAGGGCAGCCGTGTGCTAGAGGCCAGTGACTGACGGGACAGCACCCCATCTGGGCCTGGCCAGGCTTGGGCGGGCGGGCACGCGCCACTGCCAGCCACTTGCCATGCGGGTCATGTCTGCACTCACGGCTCCAGAGGTGAAAGGTGCCGCGCTAACCACAGCCCATCAGTCCTCCCAGCTGGAGTAAGACAAGGCGGGAAGTGGAGCCGTGCTCCCAGCCAAATAAAAGCCTGCTTTGCCTGCGCCTCCCTGGCTGTGCCCGTTTGAAAACAGAGGGTTCTGCGGGCGGATTGCTTCTGTGCCATTATATTCTCGGCGTGCGCGCAGGTACCGCGGCCTGCCAGGCCCTGAAAGCCCCTCGATGCTGCGACCCTGCTGGTTCGGAACACGCTCGGGAAGAAAAGGACACAGCAGCTGCCGCTTTCCTTTCTTCCTTCCCTGCTCCCTCTTTCCACCCTCCCACATGCCAGGCTCCGAACTGCACTTCACCTTCACCTGCAGGGCGAGCGAGAAAGGAGAAGGCCGATGCTGGGCTGCTGGGCTGGGAAGGGAGGCGGGGGCAGGGCCGGGAGAGGGAGGACGATCCCGTGTAGAGTGACCGTCTTACTATTCTGGTCCTTTCCCGAAAGCACCTGTCTGATGTCCAGGTCTTTGCTGGTCAGGGCAGCTTTTCAAATGACTTTCAAAGACCTGTTCTTTGTGTTCAATTTCATGGGTATTTTGTAAACATTAACTGGTAAGGAACAGTATGACCCTGCCCTTGTCCAGGGACAATGGGTAGAATGAAGGCGTCCACCTGGAGAGTGGAGGCAGAGCAGGGGGCTTAAAAACCGAACTAGCTTCTTTCTACTGGCAGCAGGGGACCCCAGCGAGAGAGTGAGCACCAGACCCGGTAAGTTTGTTTATCACAACTGTGCAGAGAGCCGAGATGTTGGGAACACTCCTCTTCGTCACTACTGTACACTAATACCGCCCACTAAGTGCCACACTCAGGGCTATGCTACCGTGTACTAACAGCGCCTACTAGGTGCCACACTCAGAGCTAGGCTACCGTATTCTAACAGTGCGTTCTTCCTCGGCCTCATCCAATCAGAATGCAAGAACGAGCGAACTGTTTTGAACTCAGAGGAGGAGGCAGGACGCATAGTGTCTGTGGCACGTGGCTGTGCACCGGAAGCTTCACAGGCCTGTCTCCTTCACAGCTCACGATTCCCCTGATGAGGACACACATCTGGTCTCATTGTACAGAGCCGAGGCTAAGTGACGTAAGGGACAGCTACACACCCACTGATAGGAAGACACGGTCCAGCAGGATGGCTAAGACCCCGGCCTGACTTCTGCCTTGGCTGGCCCCTAGCAGCTGGGTGCCCTTGGGCGAGTTATCTGCCCTCTCTGTGCCTGTTTCCGCATCTTTGAAACAGAGGGTGATGACCGTACTTATCTCCTAGGATTCTGCAGAATTAAGACCCATGAAAAGCTGTAGGTAGTATCTCACACGGAATAAGGCTTAACAGATGAAGGCTATCACAGCAAAAATGATGATGATGATGATGATGATAATAATAATAATGTGTTATCTGGCCTGATGCACACCATGACGGAGGCTCATCACGGCCCTGAGGGGAGGAGAAAGGCTGCTCACGGGGGCCGGGCCCCGGTCACCAATCAGTGGCTGGACTGCTGGGGAAGCTGAGGCACAGGGGTGAACTTGGGGTAACGATGCTGATTGCGGCCACAATGGGGGCTGTGGTGGGGACCAGTGCTCCACTTTGTCCACCTGGTCCTTCCCACTGGCCCAGAGGGCAGCTAGGAGGCTGCAGTGTCACCAGCTAGCTTCCTGCTGGCCCTCCCGAATGGCTAAGATGCCTGCCTTTCATTCCAAGGCCCACATTCCACAGGGAGCCCTTTGTGCGGCTGAGCTGCTCAGGCCGGGCAAATGGGGCTCAGGGCCCCCCGCCCGAGACCTGAGTGCCTTCCTGGCACAGCTCGGGCCGGGGTGGGACTGGGCACGGCTCCCACTGCCCCGAGTCTGCCAGGGCCTGGGAAGCTCTGAACAATGTGGATTTCAACACAAATGAGCCGGGCACTTTTCGCCACAGGGGAGGGCAGAGCAGGGGAAAGGTCCGGGCAGGAGGGCAGGAGGTCAGCAGCCTGTTTTGAACATTGGAGGCCGCTGCGGGCACCTCCTGTTGCCTGAAGAGATCAAACAGACAAAGGGGTGGATGGTGAGGGGGGTTGTTTCCAGAGCACCTGGACACCTGCCCACAGCATCCGGCTTGGAACAGTCACCTGTGTGGGGGCACCACAGCCAGGCTGCGGCTACCGCTGCTTGCCCCCGTGACCCTGGCCAGTTTCTGCATCTCTGTCCCTTCATCTGTCAAATGGGACGATTAGGGGGCAGCCTGGGGTGCAGCACCTCACTACTCTCACTGCCACCCCCCTACCCCCCGCCTGCAGCTTCTGCATCAGGGCTCTTCCGGCCACCACCCACCACCGGCTGATCCCCGAGGGGAGCTGTCCTCCCTCGCTGCGGGCAGGGGCTCAGAGCTGCTGGGTAGCGCTTGCCTTTGGCACAACTGGCCGGCTCAGAGCCAGCGGCCCTTCAGCACCAGGAGGGCAATGGCTCTGACACTCAGCACTGCCCTCGGGCTAGCCCCACTCAGAGCCCGTCTCCGCCTGCTCGTGTACCACAGGGCTTCCACAAGGACACGTCAACTCTGAGGGCCACACGACACTTTGCTGTCATTTATCACCTATTCTCTCCATTTCTGGAAGGAGCCTGCAGGTTCTAGGGACCGGGATCTCGGTGACGCAGGAGGAAGGAAGCCATGCAGGAGACACATACCTTCTGGCATGCCGTTGGCTGGTACAAGGCAGGGTGTGCGGGGGAGGGGGACTGAGGGATAGAGGGTCGGAGCTCTCATTGGTCTGGACCTCAACTCTCAGCTCCACCACTTTCCACCGGAGTGACCGCGGGCACATCGCTGAGCCTGTGCCCTGAGAGGGCCACAGAAGGGAGGCAGCAGTGCCCGCGGCTGTCTGCAAGATGAGAGAGACGCGCCCCATGCTGAGGGTGGCCCTGGCACAGAGCAAGTCACTCACAAACGACACTGTCACGGGTTACTCCAACGCCCACGAAACGGAGCTGACCGTGCCGCCTCACAGGGCTGCGGGGATTATGGCAGAGCACACACACACGCCGGCCTTTGTTCCTGTATCACTGCATCTGCCCCGCCGGGTCTCAGCGGCGCGTGATGGGGCCGTGGAGACAGCCAATCCCACCGAAGCCTTCCGAGCGGGGAGGCAGTCGAGCTCGATTTATTGAAGGGGCTTCTCTCGGCCACGGGGAAGTGCTGAGCCTGCAGGGGTGGGCGCGGGGCCGGCAGAGCCCTTACACAAACATTTGCGAGGTGCACTGGGCCTGTCGATGCTGTCGATAGGATGGCTCTCTCGGTGGGGTGGGATGTGGGGGCTTACGAGTTGTGAGCCAGTGACTGTGTGCGGAACCCCGATGTCTCTGGTTTCTTGTTCACTTTGGACAGATGGCCCAGCCTGTGCCTGACACCGTGCCAGGCCCGGGGCCAGAGAGGAACTGATCGGTGATGAGATGAACATGACAGTCCCACTGCGGGGACAGAGGTGGGAGAGAAGACAGAGCAATCCCTGATACCTGGGAGGGCAGGGAGAGGGGCGGCTTTCTGGAGGAAGTGCCATTGGAGTGGGCCTTAAAGGCTGCCTAGGCACTTGCCAGGTTACAAACAAAAAACCCGAGGGACAAGGCATTCTCGGGAGAGGGGACAGCATATGCAAAGACCCCGAGTCCTGCCAGGCTGGGGCACAGTGAACTCTGGGAGGTGTAGCGGGAGGGAACAGGCTACAAAGGCGCTGGGTCAGCAAAGGGGTTTTGTGCGGGGGACGCAGTCCTGCGTTGCTGTGACCTGCTCAGGCCTGCCCGCTGCCCCAACAGGACCAGCGAGGCCACCTGGAAAGCTCACGGCTCCACAGAGCGACCTCCCCCAACTGCCCCCAAGCTGTCTGATCTGGAAGGCCATGTGTCACTGCCGGGACAGGAAACCATCGTGTCCCCAGGTGACACAGTGGGCCCAGCTGCGATGGGGATGGGGAGGGGACAGCTGAGGGGAGCTGCAGGGGCAGGAGCAATGGCTCATTCAGGAAAGCACGCTGAGCTGGGCCACCACTGTCTGTGCTGGAACTCACTGGGGACAAAGGCAGCAGCCACATCGGAGCACCGTGGGGGGAGCTGCAGGCAGACCCCCCAGCCCCTTCACAAGCCAGACCCCTGCCTTCCCTGCCACCCCCCAACACCACCCATGGTCCCTCCGCTCAGGCAGCCCTTTTATGGGTGTTAACGTCCCCTCTGTGGGCAGGCCTTTCTGGACCTCTCACTCAAACAACGTGCCCAGCCTTTCCCACCCGGCCCTAGTCTGGAGGTCACTGCTGCACCCCAGCCTCTCCCATCGGAACTCACAGCCCGTGGTCACTGC
>JAAGEH010000417.1:11469485-11567979 GCA_011751065.1 Lasiurus cinereus | reverse complement strand
ACAGCCCGTGGTCACTGCACCCCAGCCTCTCCCATCAGAACTCACAGTCCTGTGGTCACTGCTGTACCACAGGCTTTCCCATAGGAGCCCCAAGGTCACTGCTGCACCCCAACCCAAAGACAGGGCAAGTGCCCACTAAGCCTCTCTGGGGAGGGGCTGAATAACCGTGAGGCCATGTGGCACCACATGGGCAAAGGTGAAATGCGGTGAAAGCGCGCTGGGCCGCCAGTGGAACCTGGAGTGCTGGTGGAGAGGCCCCTGGAGAGGAGCCTTTGTTGGGAGCCAGGCCACGAAGCCTGGCAGGAAGGGAGGCAGCGTACACACCCTGACCCCTCTCCTCTCCCCGACTTCCCGCCACATCTCCCAGTGACCTGACAGAAGCCAAAAGGGCACGGCGGTCACCGACGCCATCCGCACTGGCTGCCTCCGGTGCCCGGCCTCAGCCCATGGGTCAGTCATCCCGCAGCCCCCCGCTCACCGTGGAAGTGCTCGGCTGTCTTCCGCCGCAGGGCCTGCAGGGTCACCTCGGAGTCCGCCCACTCCAGCACCAGCCTCCGGCCGTACAAGTGGGTGCTGTGACACAGGGCATTGAAGGCTCTCTGGGGACAGGACGAGAAATAAAACACAGCGCATCAGTGAAGCCCTACCCTGGAGCACGGCTTTCTGTCCCGCTGGCACTGCAGACCCAAAGGTCAGTTCTGGCCCCTATGCCACCTGCTCCCGGGTGAGGCAGGCCAGCCGCTGGCACGTCTATTTCATTAGTGGGTGACGTTCCCGGGAGAGCGCTGCAAGGGCCCGTGTAGTCAATGCTGCCGCCCGGCCTGGCGTTGGGTCCGGCCAGGCACAGCGTGTGGCCTCCACCCAGCCACCAGGGGCAGCGCCAGGGAAGAAAGCCATGTGTGTGTGCTCTGCCATACCCACCCCTGCAGGCTCAGCACGTCCCCGTGGCCGAGAGAAGCCCCGACTGCCTCCCCGCTCAGAAGGCTTCGGTGGGACTGGCTGTCTCCACGGCCCCACCACGCGCCGCTGAGACCTGGCGGGGCAGATGCAGTGATACAGGGTCGGAGCTCTCATTGGTCTGGACCCCAAATCTCAGCTCCACCACTTTCCACCTCAATGACCTCGGGTCACAGGGATTATGCAGGCCCCTCATTTCCACGTAGGGCTTGTCCCTCACTGGCCCTGGCGATTCTGGCCATCTCTCTGTGCCGTCCTCTGCCTCCTCACTGCCCCCTCCTTCCCAGCCATCAGCGGCCTGGGTCTGGCCCCGCGCTCTGTCCTCTCGCCATCTTTACTCTTTGAACCCCACACTCTGGCCACTTCCCGCGTTTTGGTTTTGGTTTTGTAGCAGCTTTCGGATATAAGTCACATGCCATTCAAGCTCCACAACCAATTTTAGAGCCTTTTCATCATCATCACCCCCACGGGAACCCCATGCTCACAGGCAGTCACCCCACCCCCAAACTCCCAGGAGCAGCAATCTACTTTCTGTCCCTGGTTTTTCCTATTCTGGACATCTTATAAAAGGAATCACAAAACTGGCGAGTTTCTGTCAAACATCGCTGCGCCTCAAGCTAAATGGCGTGGTAGGGGCTCTCCCTGAAACATCCTGGGGTACGGAGGCCACCATGCCTGGTCCCTGCAAACCCTAGCTTCAAGACCTTGACAAACTGAATGAATCTTCCTGGTCTCCGTTTCCTCATCAGTGAAATGGGGATGTTAATGGTACTCAATGCAAGGGTCCTGCAGGCAGATGGAAAATACTTCACAGGCCCAGAAAGTGTGGGTGCAAACAGTCGGCGCTCATTAGGTGCTGTTCTCGCTGCGGCATTGCTAGTGCAGACATGCGGCCGCTGCACTCTCTCTGCAGAGGCCAGGCGGGCACTGGGCTAGAAGAGGCTGGGTCCCGGGCTCATCAGCACTGGAGACCAACAGCGGCCGCGGGGAGTCGTTGGGTGGCAGGCTGCAGCATCTGCCACAGGAGGAGAGCGTGGCGTGTGTCCTTCTTGCTTTAGATGCTTTGAGGTGGCAGCGTATAACCAGGAGGGGTCTGGATCAGAACCAACCCAACGCTGGCCCTGGACAGCAGCATGGCTGTGAGGGGTGGGCTCGCGTCTCCCAAAGAAAAATCCGTGGGAACCCTAACCCTTCAGGCTGCGAGCCTGTTTGGAAATAGGGTCTTTGCAGGTGCCGTTCGTTCCATTAAGAGGAAGACGTACTGGAACGGGTGGGCCTGTAAGCCAATCACTGGTGTCCTCCTAAGAGACGGCCTTGTGAGGATAGAGGCTGGAATGACAAGCCTACACGCCGAGGAGCTGGCTGCTGCGAGAGGCGAGCAATGAGCAGGGACAGTCTCTCGCTCAGAGCCTCCAGGGGAGCCAACCTTTGGACACCTGGATTGTGAGCCTCTGCCTCTGGAACTGCGAGAGCAGACCATGTCTGTTGCTTTACGCCACCCGGTCTGTGATGCTTTGTTACAGCCCCTACGACAATGGCACAGGGACCTGGGTCAGGCACAGCTGTCCCCCTGAGCCTGTGTCCTCGCCCATAAACAGGCTATGGTGGCACACACAGCTATTCAGCAACAACAGGCCCAAAGCTCGAGTGGAAGGCGGGTGGGACTCACGTCTCTCTCAAACCAGACATGTGGCCGAATGAAGGAATGCTTTGTTCTCCGCCATGCTTCTCCGAGAAGGGCCAGGTGCAGGAAACTTTCTCTCTCTCCTTTTTTTTAACTTTAATTTAAAAAACTCTTTGTGACTGCCAGCAGAGCCTTTGCGTTCTTTTCCACGAGGATATAAACGTGCATCTGGACTCCGAGCCGAAATGGCCCATTCAGAGCTTTACAACACATGCGCTCTCAGCTGGCGAGGCAGGGAAACAGCCTGATGGGAGCTGGGGTTTGAGACGGGGGAGAGATTGGTCGGGAGCTTGGCGCGGTGGGTACTCCATCCTGGTGCCAGGGTCCCTGAGGAGCTGCAGTCCCAGATTCGCAGTCAGGCGGGCGGCCGAGCTGTATCTGATGGAAGCTGAGTTGGAACTTGGAAGAATAAAATAACAGAGCCTGGGAGGGCCCAGTGAATGCCCGGACGCGACCTCTTTGACCCCAGCCTTCAGACGCCTGATCCTCTCTCAGCCTTGGAAACCCAGTCTCAGCCGGTGTCATACTGACCCTGGAGAGATCTCATTCGCTGGAGGAGTTGCTGAAAATCCCCTCCTGGCCTCCATCTGACAGAACCCCTCTCCAATTTTCACCTCCGTTTCTTTGTTAGGGCGCTTCACAGCGCCACAGATTGGGGGCTCAGGACCTGAGCCACTTTGGTTCAAATCCCGGCTCTACCACTTAGAAACTGTGTGGTCTTGGCTAAGCTGCTTAACCTCTCTGAGCCTCAGTTTCCTTATGTGTACAAGAGAGGAGGCAGCAGAGAACGGATGGGAGGATTTGATGAACTAACACCTGCAAGGCCGCCTGGCACAATGGAAAGCCCTGAACACTGGCTGTTATTGTTGTTATGCTGCATGCCCTCCACTTCCCATCGCCACCTACAGAGCAGGAACAATGCAGGCAGACACAAAAGCCCTTTTGTATGTGAGGTCTGAACACAGTGAGTCCGTCTCTAGGAACAGCGAGCTACCTCTCCCAGCAGTAGTCAGGTTAACACGAAATCAGGTTGCAGTCCTCAGTGCCCACTGCCTGGTGGCGGGAATGTGGTGGCTCAGTGTCACAGGCGGCGAGGTCAGGGATTCGGGTAATCAAGGTGACTGCATTGCATCAAGAGCCTAGTGAGAGTTTGTTCTATTTGAGGCATTCGAGGAGAGGTGTGTGTGTGAGGAGACACAGGTGTGGGAAGGTGCGGGGTTCACTGCAGTACCAGGGAGGTCCTGGGCGCAGTGGAGGGAAAGTGCAGCCCCAGCCTCTGGCCTGAGATCCGGCAGCACCTTCCTCTTGGCCTCTCGGCTACATGTGACGCACTGAGACCCAAGCCACCTTCTCACCGGAGACAGGTCTGACCGCGGCTCCGGCACAGCACCCCGGAGGCTCAGTGGGTAGCATAGGATTGGATGTCCCGACAGGAAGTGGAGCCAGACGTCTTGGCCCTTGGTGTGTCCAAATCCTGCCTTCGCTGCCTGGTTTCCGCCCTTGCAGCCCAAGGGCCTTCGCTGGTTGTGCACCATGAATTTCCTGGGTTCCAGAGCCCTAAGCACATGGCCTGCGCATGCACGAGGACTGACACAACTCCCCCTTTCAGCAAAGGGGAAACTTAGGCACTGGCCCCGCCTGCGCAGGTCAGCCTCCTGCTTCCTTCCCCTTCCCGCTCCATGCACTCGTCTCCCGGCTTCTCAGTGCTCTTCCTCTGGGCCATCTGCGGGCAGGTTCTGCTTCCTGACCCAGATGGCAGCCTGAAGTCTCTGCCTCGGCCCGGCGCAGATGGCCTCCCACCTCGGATAGCAGGTCTCGTGCCCCAGCCCTGCTCAGAGGTGTGAGGCCGGCAGGGACTGCTCTGTGCTTCTAGCTGGCATCGAGCTGCCCATCAGGTTCTCTGGCTCAGTGGTCCCGGAATCACACCTCTTTGATCTCCTCCGACCTGAGCCACCAACTAAGGACACCCTGAGCCTTCGCCTCAAGTTGCCTTTCCCGAGTTCCCCGGGAGGAGATCTGCCAGGGTGGAGGGGGATGACGGTATGAGCTCGGCTGTGCCCAGCCTGGCAGCCGTCTGTCCCGAACAGGGAGGGCCCTGGACGGCTGCCAGCATGGCGCGGCCCGACCGTTCCACAGTTCTCCCCGGAGACAGACCTCCTTCCCGGCAACAAAGGCCCATTGGATGCCCTTGACAGGACTTGCGTCCCAGGGCTGTGGCTTTGGGCAGAGCCGAGGATGGGCCTTCTGTCTTTCCAAGTCCAGGCGCCCTCTTGGCCCCTCCTGCTCTGTGACTTGCAGACGCCAAATCCACCTGAACACAGACACTGCCAACCTGTCCCAAGCCATCTGTGCTCTCATCGTCTGGTGGAAACGTGACCTAAGCCGGCCAATGACCATGTGCGCCCAGGAGCCCAGGGAGCAAAGGACCAGGGCCTGTGACTGCTGGGAGGAGCCTGCTGCCTCGGGATGCTGGGTCCTGTGCTCTGAGGGTCAGTCCTCCTCCCGTGCCCCCACACTCCTGGAGTCCTGCACACAAGCCCTGGGCCATTTTGCAGCTGTTTCTGGCCCCTCCAGGCTGGAGCTGGGAAGAGGCGGGTCCTGGAATCTGTGGGGCTCTTTGTACAACACTGGGTGACTGACCATGCGCCCCCACTTGGCCCCCTGTTCCACTGCAAGGTATGATACTGTGGAGCTAAGGGCGAGCTTCTAAGAGGAACACCCAGAGCTCCATTTCCAGGCTGTTGTGCCTAAAATCTTCAGATAAACAGCGGTCTCTTCCATTCAGTTATCCATCCATCCACTCACTCAGTCCAATTCGACTCAACTTCCTGAAGACCTGCTGTGAGCCAAAGACCAAAACAGGGGCTGTGAAGGGGACACCACGTCTGACCTCTGGGAGGGATCGAAGAGACCAGTCCAAGGTAGCCAAGGTCAGAAGCGACAGGCATGAGGCTCATGGCTTGGCAATGGCCATGGGCTCCACAGAGGGACACAGGTGGGCTCGCTGCCTTTCCAAGGCACTTGCAGGAGGACATCGAACCCCAGTCCTCTCAGGCTGTGGAGCCCCGTCTCTCCACCCTGGCCTCACAGGCCTCTGCACTGCAGGTGCCCTGTGCTGCTCCCGCCGAGGAAGGACGGTCACCTGCTCGTCTGAGGAGGGTGGCTTGTCCTGATCCGGGTTCTTAGCCCACAGAAATGTTGGCCGAGCTCGAGCCTCTGCCTGAAATTTAAGGCTCAGATTCCAACACATTTTCTGTTTACCCTGAGGCTTCAACACTTACACCCCACCTGATCGGAGAAGTGGGATCAACCCCACGTCCTGCCTTTGCTTCCAGTTACCGTTTTGGGAACAAAGAACTACCGATACCCAGGCCTCAGCCCCCATGCCTCCAACCACGGGGCTGTGAAGGCCTTTCACACACAACTCTGCTTCTATCTTCTCGATCGCCACTAGGGGCAGCGTGACAATTTCCTGTTGTGCGATGAGGGACCTGGGGACATGGAGTCCCCCGTCCATGGTCAGGCAGCTGGAAGGAGGCAGCTGACTCCAGAGGCCATGTTGCTAACCACTGCGCGGCTGCCCAGGGATGACACGCCCCATGGGTCCCTCATTTCCACTGGCTGTGTCCCCATCAGACTCTGGCTGCCTCCCCACAGCCCCATGAAGACTGCGCTCTATTCCCTCTTTACACTCAAGCAAACGTGTGTGCTGCACGCTCGCCACTGACCATCTGGTGGCTATCACCGTTCACTGCCTTTACGAGGCCCAGCACTGCTTAAGCAGCCATGTCTGGCTTGCTCACCCCAATGCACACCTGGTCGGTGGACTCTACAAGGTGAAGGTCACGGGAAGGGAGCCTAAAGGGGGCCCCTCCAGGGTACCTAGCATCACCCCCATTGGGTGGGCCCAGCCCTGTGTCCACACCCACCCTCTTCTCTCCCCCACTCCAGCAGCATGCAAAAGTGAGACACGAGGAAGGCGACATTCACTGTGCGACCTGCAATTAAAGCTGTGGTTGTTTACCATGGTGAGAATAGCTCTGGCTGCCAATGCCGACCGCCATCACGTCTCCCTACTGCCGGCTCCCCCCAAGTGTTTATTTAAGCCAACACATTGCTCTGCTAATTGGATAACATTCCATGTGAAAATAGACCTTTTAAAGCAACAGCGGCGGTGGCAAATAAAAGCAGCTGCAACTGCAGAAGAACCCAGCGTGGTGGGCTGGGGAGGAATTAAAGGCGCGTGCATGGGAAGAGGGGATCTTCCGGTGTCCGGCTGCAAGCCGACTCTCTGCGCTCCTTCCCTTCCCTTAGCCCTTCCCTCTTTCCTCCGTGACCAGCCTGGTCTGTGTGAAGAAAGGAGGCGGTGGCTTCTAAATGGAATCCCAGTGGCTATTGGTGGCTTCTCGGCCAATGGGAATGGACACTGTGCTGGGAACCCCAGGTCACCTGCCCAGGTAGGATCCTGTTGCAGGGATGCCCACTTCTCCTCTGGGGGCCGGCATGAGCTGCCACTCTAGGCCTGATCCCAAGAGATGTTTTCAGGGACAACTCGGGGTTTTCTCCCAAACTTTTCTTTGGGAAACGGTGGGGCTGGGTGAGAGGTGATGGGGTGCTGGAACGAGGAGGGGCTGGCCCTCAAGTTCAGTGGATAACTGGATGAAGGGAGGGAGGAGGCCCTGCATTCATGGGCTCTGGAATCAGATGGTGGTAGATGGTTTCCCAGCCCTGCCTGGCTCTGGCCGTGGGACCCTGGGCAAGTGACTTCACCCCTTCGAACCTCGGTTTTTCCATGTGTCATATGGCTCTCCACCTCCCATCCCCTAGACTCCATGGAGGGTTAAAAGTTACACATGCGATCAGGATTCTGGAAGCTGATTCAAGCTTTATCAAAGTCAAGATGCTGCCCTTCCAGAATCATCATCCGCACCCAGGGACACGTGGCTGGCGCTTAGACACTGTAGACAGCCACACGTGTGTGCAGACCAGGGCACCCGGGAAGGTGGTGCCCTGGGGAGACATTGGAGTCCTTGACTTCCTGTCTGTCCTCGTCTACCTTTGTCCACCCCTGCTTCTCTCCACCACGTGGGGGAAGGCTCTCGGAAAAATGCTGGGCCATCACACCTGGGGGATGACACGTACTGCGTGGACATCAGGGCTGAGCCTGTGCCAGGGCAGGTTCACAGGGCTTGGTGCACAGACGCGGCTTGGCAAAGACTCAGAATCGGGGAGGGACTTTTGCAAACCTCCCGCCAGAGCCCAGGGCTGCTGCCGGGTGGGTCGAGACACTGCATGTGTGGTATCCATGCCGGGTACAAAGCCGAGCAGCTGGCCTCGGGAGCTTCTGGCTGTTGTAATCAGTTGCCTGGTTACTCTGAGCTGGGCCTCAACAACCTTCTTGGGGCGTGTGCTAGAATCCTCTTCCAGGTTTCAGGTGTGTGCTTGACCCTGAAGGGCTTCCCCGATAACAGTTCCCCACGATGTGTGGGTGGAACATGGGGTCACGGAGAAGGGTCGAAAGACTCAGAATCCCTGAGGGCAGGGAGCACACAGATGACACCTGCCTGGGGCCCAGCAGAGGCGATGGGGCCAGGGGACTGACAGGTGCCCAGGAGAGAGCACTGTGCTGGGAGCCCACACCTGGGTTCAAGGCCTGGGCCGGCCCAGCCTTGCCCAGAAACCACTGCTTTACAGACTCAAGTTCCACAATCAGGCTTACTCCCTCCCTACGTCTCCCCCAGAACATCTGCTCATCCATCCCTTTCATCCTTTCTTCCCCTCTCCCTCCCTCCCATCCGAGGACTGCATGGGGCCCCCACAGCAGGCTCACAGTCCAAGTTCAAGTAGGTGCTGAAGCCAAGAGTGACAGATCGCCCATCTTCCCCTGATGGGAAATGGGGTGAAGCACTGGGGGCGGGAGGCAAGTGCGGGAGGGGGCAATCAAGCCCCGGGAGGTTTCTAAAGGTCGCTTTCCTGGAGTGCTTCCAAAAAAGGAAGGCCGCCCGGGGCCCGGGGCCCACAGAGCCGCCTCTGCCAGCCCTGCGAGCCCCAGCGTTTCTCCTACGAAGGTAAAAAAGATCCTTGGGGTTTCCGCTCAATGTCTCCTCGCTGCATTGCTCACCCTCTTGTAACTCACGCCCACTCTCGAGCTAACTAGACATTTACCATATTCACAACTCCATTCACCAGGAGGCAGTGCGCGCCGCTGGGTCAGTGGAGAGCGCTACATGTCCCACTCGGAAGACAATCAGGTCCTTCAGGCAGGCGGGAGAGCCAGGCGGCTTCCCCGGAAGCAAAAAGAGCAAAGGGAGCTTAGCAGGGGAGACGCGCTCCGTGGGCCGGGCTTCTCGGAAGGCCTTTGCTTGGCGGCGGCACAATGGGTGCCCGCACAATGGGTGCCCGGTAGTGACAAGGAGGAGGCTCTGCGGGGCTGGTGGGGCCTGAAACAGCCTCCCAGCCAGGCTGCCAGCTGCTGGAGGCGAAGGGCTGAGGGGTGAGTCCTCACCCCCCTGGGTGCCTTTCCTCCTGGAGCCCCGAGTGGGAGGCAGGGAAAGACAAAGGGAGGAGCCATGTGCCCACATCACCAGATGCTGAGACGGACCTTGGAAATCACACCCGCAGCCTGGCCACCTGGGCATGCGCCCTGCACTGCCCACCTGAGAGCCTACCCCCCTTTTCTGTTCTGACCTGGCCCATGAAATTTCAAGACGGGGAGCCTGTGCCGAGTCTAACCCGCTAGGCCTGCGAGCCACGGCCATCCCAGAGAGGCCAAGTGGGGAGGATGGCTCCTTCCCGCCCCCTTTTCAGATCATCACTGTCCACATCATCCCCCTCCTCCTCAGAGCTAACAGGCAGAGCTGCTGGGGCCGGCACGTCACCTCAGCCAAACCTCACGACAACCTCGAGGAGGAAAACCCTCCCACCACTTCAGAAGGGGAAGCGAGGCCCACGGAAAATAAGCACCGCCCAAGCTTCCAGGCAGCTGAGCGGCAGCGCTAGGATCTGACCCGGGGCAGCCTGGCTTCAAGGTCTGCGCTCTAGCAGGGCCCTGCCTGGCCCACGCACGAAGGGCCGGCCAGCTTTGAAGAGACCTGGCTGGTGGGAACTAGCAGGGAACAGTGTGCCTGTGTGCCAGGCCCAAAGCCGAGCTTCACGGGCCCATCTGCCCCCACCCTGCGAGGAGGCACCTGTTATCCCTGCTGTTTGACAGATGAGGAAACTGAGGCCCGGGGCTCGGAGGGCTGAGCTGCCGGTGCTCTGGACGGCTGACCCCAGCTCCTGGGCTGAGGCCGGCTGGGGCATGCGGCAGTGCTGCCGTCCCCGTGGCCACTGCGGGAGGTGAGGGAAAGGCTGCCAGCAGAGAAGAAAGAGGAGCAGATGTCTGGACAAACGTGGACACGTGTCGACAAAACAGGCACTTGAGCTCAAGACACAGAGACAAAGGTGCTGGCAAGGCTCCCTGAGGTCCCGCGGCGCCCTCTCTGCCTGTGCGTGTTCCCAGGGCCCACAAAGGCCGCAGCTGTGTCCGAGACGTCACCTTCGCTCCACCCACCTGGCCGTCGGCAACGCCAACTTGCTAAAGGCCGCGGGGCGCAACCCCAGCAAACACCCGGCTATTCTTGGAGGTGGAGGGGTTCCCTGCTATCAGTGAGACCCGTGAGGCTTTATCAGCTGGGAGAGGAGAGATGCCTCCCGAGGCACAGACCCCGGGAGAGGACAGATGACAGCGCCACTGCCACCTCCCAGGGATTCTGACCTGGTCTGGCCAGGGCAGTGACGCTGACAAAGCTGGAACCCCTCTGTCCCCGTCTGCTGGGCCAGGCAGCAGTCAGTTCCCACCACAAGAACGAAGCCCGAGGCTGCACTGCACCCCCATCCAGAGGCTGCCTGGCTTAGAGCGGAGCATTCCATGTCTCCTGGGAGCCTGGAGGGAGGCTGGGCTGCAACCAGCTCCGAGCCGAGCCCCAGCCACCAGGAGGAAGGAAAAAGGAGGAAGGGGGATGGGTCCCCAAGGTCCCACTCGGGTGCCTTGGACTCTCCTTGTCAAGAACTGCCCCTGAGGCCCTCTGCGTTCTGCAGAGCATCTCTGCTGCCCATGGGGGTGCACGAGCAGACGCTTTCTCTCTGACCTGGGAGGCCTGGAAGCCCACTCACAGGCCCACTTCGTACCCCAGGTCCCTGCATAGAGACATAGGGGGACACAGAACTGTGCCTTTCTCCAAACACAAAACCTGGGCCTTTTCTTCCCAGGACACCATGCAAATTAGCAGGGTTAGGGGGAGCAAAAAAGAGGAACCACAGAACTCCGCTGCTCCTCCTACAAAAGGCCCAGAAAGGAGAGGCCGGTGGGTAGGGCCCCCTCACCTTGGCGTCCTGCTTGGTGAGAAAGTCCACGAAGCCGAACCCCCGGTGGGCTCCCGTCCCGGTCATCTTCTTGGGTAAACGGACTGTCTTCAGCTCCCCGAAGGTGCTAGGGAGAAAGACACACAGGGCCGTTTCAGAATGCAGGTCTGCCGAGGGGGAGGGGGCAGGCCGATGCTCACAGGCTCGGTGCTTCCCTGTAGGAGAGGGAAGCGCCGGCGGACACACAAAAGCACGCACACACGCCTCAACATGCCTCATGCAGCTCCCGGCCGGCCTGCACACCAGCTCAGAGCACCAGCGGCCTTCTCCTCCCGGGCTCAGGGGGAAGGAGCAGGCTGCAGATGCTGAGGGGCAACACTCGGCTCCTCCCTGACGGCCCGGCTCACCCTCCTCCCCTGGCCCACGGGGGGTGGGGGGTCCCGCCCTGTACACAGTGGCCAGATTTCGGAGGCGAGGGCTGCTTGTGTGTGCCAGCTGAGGCTCCACAAGGGGCCGGCGTCGTCTCCCGACCTGAGCCCACCCCACGGTGGAGCTCTGCACTGAACCAGGCTGGGCCTGGGATGTATCCTCAGTGCAAGATGCACGAATGACACACAGCGATTCCCTCTGAGCCCACGTCCCCTCCCTCCGCACGTCCGTTCTGATGTCTGCTCAGCCGGTCAGGAGAGCTCTGGGGGAGGAAGCGGCTCGGCTCCCAGAGCGGGATCACACAGTAAACAGGCTGGGACCACCCGGCCCTCCTGTCCTTCCATAAACCTCAGGGAAATTCCCGGACAAAAGCACCAGGCTCCCTCCTTCCCCTCCTGCACGCCCCGCCCCGTCCTAATGTCCATTTATCAAATGTACACGTGCAAACTGCTGCCAGTAAATATTTAATGTGCCCGGCATCCGAGGAGAGGAATTATTGTATTTGAAAATCTCTGCACACTTGATGGCGCCTGGGCACACAGACACATGGCGGCTGAGGAGGCTTTGGGGCCAAAGACCGATCGGGTAAAAAACACGGTAAAGGCCGTTTGCTCTGGCGAAACGATATAAGCTGAATCCGAGCGTTAACCCGCGGCCCTGCCAGCATGACCAGGCATCTGCCAGCCCAATTTCCCAAGTCAGGACACTGTGTAAATGCGGCGTGATGAGTCCTCGGGATGAATCTGCACGTCTCCGCGGAGCTGGCCGGCAGCGCCGCTCCCCCGCCTGGCGCCTCTGTGAGCAGGCGACAGAACCCAGAACCGGGCTGCCGGTGCCCAGCCCAGCCTCCCGGGAGGGGAGGGGCTGGCGCCCGCGGGCAGTGGAGCCCTGTCAGTCTTCCTGGCCCATGTGGAGGGGGCGGGTTGGGGCTCAGAAGCCGGGCAGGTGGGGACAGGCAAGAAGATGATGTGACAGCTGAGGAGCCGGGCCGCAAACGCTGCTTTATTCTGCCACCTAAAGGCAGCCGTGGCCCACGACACACAGGCTGCCTCTGCCGGGCTGGCCTTGGCAGGGGGCAGGGGATGGTGAGGTTCCGTGTCAGAGCCTTCCCACAAAGGAGCTTTGGCTCCAGTTCTTCAGAGAGCCAGGGAGAAGCAGGGATGGGTGGCTTGATGGCCTTGAGGGTGGAATCTGCGAGCTCCCTCTGAGCCCACGTCCCCTCAATTCATACCTGTGTGTGGAGGCTGACGGGCACAGGGAGGCCACAGAGAGACCGCCTCTGTGCCCAGGCCATGCTAGGTCCAGTATAGACACGTCCCAGACCTCCTGTGGGCGTTCTGGTCTCTCCACCCACTTCCTACCCCCACCCCTCCAGGCTCCAGGCTCTTTCAGGCCCCACTTCCCACCACTCACCCACCCCTCAGGAGCAGCTCTATGCCTTTCCCTGGGCTGGAACCTGCTCTGTCATAGTCAAATCACACCTGTCTTGTTTCTCTCGTGGCCTGCGGCAGGGAGAGCAGTGCCTGGATTGGTGTGGATGCCTGACAGTATTTTTGAAATGAACCAACATGCAAATGGCAGCCCTCAAGGCAGACACAACCCCTGGTACATGAGCCTATACTCACTCAGAGCAATGTGATGAGGTTTGCCTGAAATGGGCCATGGGCTGCGTATGAACAGCACAAATGCTAATGATCAGTGTTACCATCCCATTTCACAGATAAAGAAACCGAGTCTCAGGGAAGAAGCAGTCTGGTTAGTAAGTGGCAGGGCCAGAATGTGAATTTGGAGGTGTCTGATGCTGAGCTCCCTTTCTGCTGCGCCCGCTTCACCCCTCAGTTACCTGGAGGGGACTGGCCCCTTTCAGGAATGGGGAGGCTAGGAATGCCCTGAGGGCTCTCTGAGGGGCCCCGTAACTTGTCTCCAGGACAAGGGCGGGTGACCAAGCCCAGTTCCTCCCACCTGCGCCACGGACAACCTCCTGCCTCTGCCCACAGCCAGAGTCCCGACCCTTGATGGTCTCACAGCCTCTGCCCAGATCTCCTCTCAGCCCTCCCTCATTTCTGGCGAGCAGCCTGTGTGTGTGCATGTGAGAGAGAAGGACAGGGGGAGAGGGAAGAGGGGAGAGGGGAGAGGGGAGAGGAGGAGAGAGAGGGAGAGAGAGACTGAGAGGTTAATTCCTCCCTCTCTGCAGCACACGGCAAGCTGTGGATGCTCCGTGCATGGTAAGCAGCTCAGGGTCCGGAGAAAGGCGAGGGAAATAATTAAAAGGTGGAGAAAAGAGCTGATGAGGAGAGGCTGGAGGAGCCATGCTTACGTGGCCTGGGGAAGTGGTATCTGAGAGCTAAGTGGGGGGTGGGGGGGAGACATGACAGAGGGGTACCCTGGATTCACAGGGGATCATGAGGAGAGGTCAGAGAACTGGGACCATGTCCCAGAAGTGAGGGGCCAGGGTGGGGGAGGATCACAGCCCGTCTGGGGTTTGCAAGAAGGTATCTGCCGGGCAAACGAAAGGCTGTGTCCCAAGACCTATTCCTCTTATTCTTCAGAGGCTCAGGAGGCGCTCATGGGAGCTTGCCCCCTTCTGTCTGAGGAGAGGACAGGAGAACTGGGGCCCATGGAGCAGCTGGAGATCAGGGTTAGATCTTGGAAGGAACTTCCCGAGGCTGGAAACCGTGAAATGAAGGCTGGGATGTGAAGACACCACCACTGCTGCCGTCACCCTGGGGCCCGGTGATTGGGTGCCTGTGATGGGCTGGTACTTTTAAATGTGCTGTTTCTAGGCACAATGACTGGGGGGCAGTAGTGATACCCCTCTAATTTTACAGGTGAGAAAACAAAGGGCCAGAGAGGCCATGTGACGTGCCAGGTCCCCCCACCCCCCTCGCCCAGGGGCTCCAGAACCAGGCCGGCGTGGTAGGGTAATATTAGGGTGATACTAATGATCTGAGAGAGAGAGAGAGAGGGAATTAAAATGGGGAGAAAGAAAGGGTTGGGGGAGACAAGAAAATCGATGAAGTACCTTTAGCTCCATGGAGATGAGCGATATATAAATATACCAGCCATTATTAAGGCTCTTATCTGATAGCCAAGCCCACGGAGCCATTTTAAGTGGCTCTAGGTCAGGAGGGAGTTGTGTGTGGACTTGGTGTCCTGGGAGCCGGGCCGCCACGGGTGAGGCCGGCGGGGCCCGGAGAGGGAGGCCACCGCAGGCACACGGGACTCCTCCCCGAGCCCAGACATTGCCGCTTGGGGCAGGAGACACGAGACCCGCACGCTCCCCACTGTGTAGATAATAGAAACCACAAAATAGCAATTACTGTATCAGAAGCTGTGAATAAAAGGGACACACCGGGCTTTTAAACATGGCCCTCCTTCCCTCCCCCTCCACGCTCACACTTCAGTAACGAACTCACACCTCACTTTTCCAATTATTTCCTTCACCTCGGGTTCACCAATTACTCTCCCATGCCGCGGCCCGCCCCCTCTGCCACGCCGAGCACGCATGACTGGTGGCGGATCTGTGGGTTTTCGACAACTGGCATTTGTGGTCACGTTTCTAATTTCTTTCGAGGTGTGTGCAGATGGGTGGGGGTGAAGGGCAGGAGGGAGAGGGAGGGGGCGCCGAGGTGTTGTGCCGGGCAAGCCAATTACGCCCGCCCTCATAAACAAGTCTGGGCGTGCAAATCGTGTTTGCACACAGCCCGAGAGCAGGCACGTCCGCGTGTGAGGCCCTGGATGGCGACGGCGCAGGGTCCTCAGCTCTGCCACAAACAAGGATGACTGGTCCTCTCTCCTGGCAGAAATGAGGGATGGGGGGGGGGGTTGGGGGGGAGGCAGCGAGGGGGAGGGGCCAGGAGGCAGAGAGAAGCCTCGGGAGATGCCGAGTCCACCGTGTTGCAGCTGCTCTGGTCCAGGCCGGGCGGCCCTAACCCCGGGCCCGCACGCCGACACCACGTGGGGTCGGGCACACGGCAGCAGCGCTGCTCCGGGACACTCTCCTTATCACTCTCCGCTGAGCATCAGTGAAGCACCGGGTCCTGCGGGAAAGGACGGCTGCGGGGAAACCAGCTTCCTGGGCACCGGATCAGATAACAGTGCAGTCCGCGCAAGGCATCGGAGAGGTTCCTGGGGATCGACGACAGCTCCTTTCTGTTCCTTCTCCAGGCGAGAAAAAGGAGCCAAATCTCTTGGCATGAAAATGCCTTTCAAATATATCAGGGTTTTCTTTCTTTTTTAAAAATGTGTGTTTTATTGATTTTTTATAGGGAGGAAGGGAGGGAGATAGAGAGTTAGAAACATTGATCAGCTGCCTCCAGCACACCTCCTACTGGGGATGTGCCCACAACCAAGGTACATACATGCCCTTGACCATAGGCTGATGCTCTATCCACTGAGCCAAACCAGCTTCGGCCTATACCAGGATTTTCTAACAGCACACATGTAACATAAAACTGAAGCCCAAAGCAGTCATGTGATTTCTCCAAGGCCGCAGAGAGTCATCACCTCCCATCCGGGTAACGTACCCAAGGTCCCACAGGTGATAATAAGCCGAGCGGGGCCCCACATGGCGGTCTGTCCCTGAACCCCTGCATGGTGCCAGACAGCAGCATTGTGCCCAGGTGACCCTTGCTTCAGGAAGAGCAGACAGTGGCCCCCTCTTGCCCTGAGACACAAGAGATAAAGCCCCTCATCTCAACTGCGAACTTCCGCCTCCCCATGCTCACCACCCTTAGGAGGGCCCACCCCTGAACCCACAGGCACTAGGTGAATGAATGTGGCAGGGTGGCAGCGGCTTGGCCCAGTGTCCCGAGCCCAGGTCCCTTTCTTTACAGAGCGGCCATGTGGCCAAGGGCCCCAGTGGAGTAGACAAACCCCTGCTTCCCTCGGGGACGGGTGAGGGAGGGAGGCTGGGGGACAGGTGAGGGAGGGAGGCTCGGGGACAGGACCCGCTGTCCCATTCCCCCTCTCCTGCGGGAACGGCAGCCTCGGGGGTTTCCTCCTGTCCCGGAGGCTGCCGCGCTCCTGCCTGCCTCAGGACCTTTGACCTTGCTCTTCTATAACCCAGAAACCTCCTTCCCTAGATATTCCCACGACCAACTCCCCGACACACACTCTCAGCTCAAATGCCACTTCTCAGAGGCCTCCTGTGGCCATTCTGCTCAGTGATGCTTCTGGACCCGACCCCGTCACGTTGGTCTGAGAAGGTGGTTGGCTTTGTCTTTCCCTCCCTGTTCTAGAAACAGGAAGAACCACCCCAGACGGCAGGGCTCTCAGTGTCTGCAGAGTCCAGGATGGTGCTGGCACCTAAACGACGCTACGCACACTCAGTCCTGCAGCCGGCGCTAACCAGCCCCCGAGCGCGGGCCTGCTCTCCAGAGAATCCTCACACGCGATGCCCATGCGATGGTGGCAGCACCGTCACGCCCCGTCTGCCTCTGTCCCTGTCCTGAGGACAGCCTTGCATGTAGGACAATCACAAGTTGCCACAGGGGAGAGTGGCCTGGGGGTCCATGCTCATTTCAAAGGGCTCACATTGCTCCTTCAATGGCAGCAAATAAGTTCCGGTCAGCAAAAACGGGCTGACTAGATGCTAACCGAGGGCCTTGTGGCTGGAGGATGAGGTCCACCATCGGGTCCCGTCGGGTGGAGAGAAGACAGGGTTCTTTCCACACAACCCTGGCCGGGGTAGAGGCCGGGGTCTCAGCGTGGCCCGACCTGCAGGGCTGTTTCTACTCCCCTCAAAGGTCATGCAGGTGAGCGTGCGTCACCCCTGTGGAGCCAACGCTGAACACGGGGAGCTGCTGAATGGAGGCGGTACGCAGGAAGTCTCTTCCTCTTTTGTTCCCTCTCGCTCCTTTTTAAAGAGGGCCTTTTAGAAGGAACTTTTCCAATTACTCGCCGCTCATTACGGTGAGGGCCGGAGGGAGAAAGGTTACCTTATCACCATCAGCGCACGCTCCCTCTTATTTCTGCCTCTCGAAGGCTGAAAAATGGCCTGGTTTCCAAGAAAGCGGGAAAGGAAGTGCGGAGGACGGCGTCTAGCTGCTCTCAATAGCCTTTCATGGGGTCCTTTCCAGGCGAGCGTGACCCTCTCGTTTTCTAGATGAGGGATCCCGGGGACAAGCAGTAAATGGTATCTCTGAATCAGTCAGGCCCGCGGTCCCGAGAGCTCCGGGCAGAGGGGACAGGCCACCGGGAGATGAAAGCTCCAAGCTGAATTGATGAGGGAGAGGGAAAGGAGGAGTGGGAGGAGGAGGGGAGAGGGAGAGGGAGGGAGAGGGAGAGGGAGGGGGAAAGGACGGGAAGAGAGAGGGGGGGAGGGAGGGAAGGAGGGGGAGAGAGAGAGAGACAGGGAGAGAGGGAGATGAAGACATTTTGAGATCTTGAGACATGCCAGAGCCAGGTCAGCAGAAGAAGGAGGACGCTGGCACCAGGTCCTGGACCTCAGGGCAGGCAGATGATGGCAGGAGCCAGGAGGGCCCAGCTCTGTGGAACCCTGGCCAGCAGCATCAGGGGCACCCGGGGGCTCATCAGCAATGCAAAGACTCAGGCCACAGGTCTCTCTGACTCCAAAGCTGGAGGGTGGGGTGGGGCAATCCAGATTGGAACAAGCCCCCCAGGTGAGCAAGTCTGCTCCAACGGAGGGCACAGGGCAGCCAGTGTCGCCAAGAACAACAGACACAGCCTGCACAGCACCTTCACACTCGACTCGTTCTGAGTTGGTCCTCAACAGTCAGAAGGGCTTGTCTATTTAGAAAATCGTGGACTCTCCTCAGGCCCTTATTACCGACAGGGTCTCTCTGTGTCTCCCCTACCCCCTGCAGCCTGTCGCCCCCTCAGTTGCCTGTATTCACATGTGTGGGATTCTAAGCACCTGGAGGACAAAGACAGTGCTGCCACTGTGGTCTGCCCAAGGCATGGACACATTTGTGGCTACTCGGACCGAAATGGAGGCTCGGCAGGAACGTCAATGCCTCGCCATCCAGGCCTGCTGACCAAGCATTCCCTCGGCACCTGTCTCTCAAGCACGTCCTGTGTGAGGCCCTGGGCACTGTGCTGGGAAGGACAGTGGACCCAACACGGCTTGCCTCCATGGGTACCACCTCTTTTTCGCTGATCCTAAGCTGGTGGCTTTCAGTCCCTCCGCCCCAGGGTTGACGCATACCCTCAGTAAAATAGTTTTGAGTGTTTATCCCAGTATATGCATACTTGTAATTTATAAATAATGTCTGCATGTGCTGCTCTTTATGTTCATCCTTAGATATTTAAACATCAGGCAAAATTTAAAGGATGAGAGAAAATATAAATAGAAATGAAATCTCCAACATTTTCCTCTTGTTCCCCCAAATGACGGTACCGGGCACTTTTTGGAGTCCCATGATTTGAAGACACACCACAGGCCAGGCACTGCAGTAAGCATATTCCATGTATAACCTTATGAAACCCTCAGCAATCCCCAGAAAGTGAGGCTCAGGCTGTTTTAGAGGTTTGTCAAAACTCATGAGGCCGGTGCATGGCAGAGTTGGGACTCGCTCAGGTCGGATGAAATGTTAAAGCTGTGCTCTTAAACTCTGCTCTGCGGGAGGGGTCCATCTGGGCACGGCTGAACGACTGAAGAAGCAACTTAAGATTGGATGCTGTCTGCTGAACCTGAGTAGAGTCTTTAGGCAGAAACTATCATCAGAATAGTTTTAAAAATCAGAGGTAACTTTTAAAAAACAGTACTTCTCAAACTTACCCTGAGTGGTGCTAATAGGTATTTTATATAAAAGGGCTTGTGGGATTAAGTAAGTTTGGGAGACATCTAGTTTAAAGTTCCTCTACTGCAGACCTTGTCAGTGCCTTAAAGATATTATGTGGGCCCCACACACCTAAGGATCGTGGGTTCAATTCCAGGTCAAGGGCATGTACCTGGGTTGTAGGCACTGTGGGAGGCAACCAGTCGATGTGCCTCTCTCCCTCTCTTTCCCTCCCTCCCTCCCTCCCTCTCTCTCTCTCCCTCCCTCCCTCCCTCCCTCCATCCCTCCCTCCCGCACTCTCTGAAAAGCAATGAAAAAATATCCTCAGGTGAGGATTAACAACTAATATCCATATATATTAGGTGCATGGAACAGTGAGAGAGAAGATTGTTTCTCAAAGTCACCCTCCCCCGAAACAAGAAAACCCTATTAGCATCTCTCAGGACCCTGCTATTCCATGAAATGCAGTTGAAAATACAGCTTGGGAAACAAAAAGGAAGGAGCCGGTCATTGGGGATGGGCTGAGCACACACAGTAAGGTGGGAGGCCTCTGCCCTAACACTCAGCGAAACCTAATTCTCCGGGACTGTGCAGGGGGGGCTGCTACAGAAGACGCCTGGTTTTGACAGAGAGGGGCCACGTCACAGCTTCACTGGAAGAACCTAAGTTTGGAGTCAGACCTGGTTCAGACCCATCCCTGCACCCGGGTCACCTTTCTGAGGCTCAGTTTTGTCACCTATAAAGTGAGTCCCTCCCCCACACAAGGCTGCTGACTCCACGGTTCCGGCCTCTCTCAGGATGAAGAAGTGGAAGTTGTTGGCAATGACCATGTCCACTAAAAGGATCTGTATGGGTGCCAAGCAAGGGACACCCCCCAAGCCCTTGGGATGTTTTGGATGAAAGCTGAGAAGGAGCAGACTGGGCCAGGCAGGCCCCTTCCGGGGGACCCCGAGGGTTCCAGCAAAGAGCTGACCTAAGAGGGCTGGGTGTAGCTTTGTGATTCTTGGAGCCCTGAGAACAGACGCAGTTCTCCATCTCATGCACCCATCCTGCTCGTTTTATCAGATAACTGGAAGCAATTGTCCCCGAGGAGGTCTCCCTCAGCCAGGTGCAGGCACCAAGTCCTTCCTGGGCTGGAGCAGCCATGTCCCCTTCCTCTGGCCCGGGGCGGACACGCTGGCCAGTCCCTGCCTCTGCCGGGTGAGTTAATGAAACACAGCGATGCTCTCCCTCACTTTCTCCCCCTCTGGTCTTCAGCTGCCTCAAGTACAGCTAATCCCATTACAAGAAAATAAAGTGGATAATTCAGGCTAATGAAATCGTTGCAAGAATGTGGCCAGCCAGAGGTGGACATTCAGAACCAATTTAGCACCCTTTGGTGCTGTTATCCTCAGTACAGGAAATGTTTGAGAGGAGGAAGGAAAAAATTGAAAAGAAAAAAAGCGCCGGCCTCTTTCTTGTTCGCTTAAATCTGGTTGAAGAATGAATCCACCGCGTATCTTGCTTATCGCCATTATCTCCGTCATGCCCGACATCTCCACAGTGACTCGGGAAGGCGGAGGTGGGGGGGGGGAGAACGGGAGGTGTCAGCCGCTGTGGTTGGACTGTGTCTGCTCGATGCTTTTTGCTTCGCTCAGAGGAGGACTACTAGGAGATGAACCCCTGGGCCCCCAGGTAACCACCGAATACAGACACCTGACCATGGGTTAAACCAGCTGTTGCTGGAGTCTCTCTAAGGCAGGAGAAGGTGGGATGAGCTTTCAAGCAAAACAGAGTGGGCAGCTGGACAACCTGCCTCAGTGTGGGTCTAGGTGCTAAGGTGGGCAACACCCACTGCCACTGGCCCATACTTCCTCATGCCACCTGCCGCCAGGTCACAGCCAGGCCTCCTGACAGGATGGCCACTCACTCCCCAGCCCCATCTCCCCCTCACACAAGGGGCCCTGTCACCTTCATTTTTGGACTGATTTCAATTCTCAGATCCTGAACGAGGAAGGCACATCACAAACCCAGGCCATCAGCCTCCTCTACTATCGAATGAGTCACGCCTATCCTAACTCCCCACCAGTCTCCCCATGATCTGGAACCTCTGACTGGGGAATGCGGAGGGCAGCTGAGTGGAGCAAGACAGGAGGAGAAGCATGGTCTTACAAACAGGGAAAAAGCTTTTGCCGAGCCTGCAGGGTTCTGTAGGGACTAAGTGGCACATGTGAGCAAGTGAAAGTTCCAGTCAAGGGGGATTAGGAAACTCTCTATCAATGCCACCCCCGCCCCACCCCCCTGTTAGAGTGCCAAGTGCAGCCCTCAGTTACCAACTCCACCTCCACTCTGACCCAGAGGAACATCCTGGGAGGTTTGAGGCCGCAAGACGCCAACTCTGGGGGATGGTGCCCCAGTGCAGCCTGGGCGCAGTCCCCTTTGCACAGGCGGGGAAGGCCCCGAGCCCTTCAGAAGGCGCCCACGCACAGCAGCGCTTTCAGGGGACTGGTGCTTGGAGGCAGGCAGCGGGCGCTGCCGGGGAAGCCCTCATTCCTCAGAGGCGGGAGAAGTGACAGGCATCGTGCGGGTGACAGGCTGAGTTATGGTGTGTTTGCACCTAGCGGTGAGTGCCAGGTCCCACAGAGCCAAGAACCATACGTCTTGCCACCGGCCTAGAGACCTTCTCAGCACGAGACAAAAGTAAGGACCATAAACCCAGCAGCTGCCCCGCTAAGCCGCAAGACAGGCAGAGAACGCCGGGAGGAGGACACCGCCTCGAAGGCTCTCCCACCCAGCCCGCCCACCTGCAGAGGCGTGTGCTTGCTGCTGCTGCCTCCTTCCACCTCCTGGTCAGCACAGACTTGACACTCTATTGTTTTTGTTCTCTCTTTGCTCCAGTCCGTCTCCAGCTGGACACTGACTGGTCAGCACCTGGGACAGCGCCCGCGGCGCCTGCAGGCCACTCAGCACAAGCCTACTGCTGAGTGCCTGAGGTAGGAGTGGATGCTTGCCTCTTCCTCACTGCTCCGTTTCTGGGCCCTCTCAGTACCCAGGTCCTCAAAACCAGAAACAAGAAACTGTGGGGAGGATCTACGTTTGCTGAGCGCTTCCCTGTGCCCGACCCTGCACCCCAATCAATGCTCTATGTTCACAGTCCAAAGCAAGGGTGGGGAACGTTTTCCTGCCAAGGGCCACTTGGATATGTCTAACATCATTCGCTTAATATAATTCGAATGGGACCTCCCTTCACTGCTGCTAGGGAAAAGCTTCTAGATTTATTGAATTTCGAGTCCTGTCTACGGTTGCCTTGGCAGGGCCAGACCAAATGACTTCGCTGGGCTTATATGGCCTACAGGTGCTCCCCAGCCGTCTAAGCTCACAGAGCGCTCACCCAGGACTGTGGAGTTGGCAGACTTCCTACTTGGCTGGGCAACGCCCGCTCTTGGCAGAGTCAACCGCATCTGCCCTTGAACTCACTCCTCAGGTTCTAGCACCCATCTCACTTTGGGGTTAGAAAGAGGCAGAGTACTGTCACTCTGTCTCCCTGCGGGCCCTAAGACCAACAAGTCACAATAAGCGGTGACCCCTTTTCTGGTGCCATGAGGTTCAGGCTGGGGTGTGCCTCAGGCAACTGAGCAGTCTCAACACCTGAGCATCGCCAAAAGCCAGGACGACCCTCATTGGGGGATGACAGCTGAGACATCCCTGCAGGATGCAAGATGCAAACACAGCATGGGCCTTCGATGGGAGGGAGACAGGGAGCAGCAGAGGTGATTCATGGCGCTGAGCCGCCAGCACAGAGGGCAGAGACACTCACCCGGCCAGGACAAATATTACTTTTAAAAGCCTGGGAAGGAAAACAACAATAAAACAGCTCGAGCTCAGGACAGCTGGTGAGGTTTAAGATGCAGTGAGAGGTGGAAATGGATCTGTGAGGGGGCCATTTGTTTGGGGCCAAGTAAACTCACACAGAATGTGATGCAGGTGCAGAAGGGGAAGAGGAAGTTTAGAACCCGAAGGTCCACTGGAAGCAGAGACCCAGCAGGGGATCGGGAGGCGGGGGGAGAGAAATAAGCCTTGGAGGGTGGGTTCCTGGTGAGCTGTGTGTGAGCCAGTGGGCCCCACCACAGAGAATCTGGGTGTGCATGGGTGGGGAGGGCTCTTGCCATGATAAGAAAGCCAGGTCGGTGTGTGGGAAACCAAGGCGCCCCTGCAGAGGTGGAGAGAACGGAGAAATCAACAGTCAGAGCGGGAGCAGGCCTCCAACAAGCACTGTTAATCTCACAAGCCAGTTAAAGAGCATCATTTGCAAAGTTCGCGAGGAGGGAAGGTAAATTATCGTGTCTCTGGCGCCGCACAAAGCCCTCTCGGTGCTTTATCTCTGGCTTGCTCCCGCGCACAGGAGAGGGGCTGTCTGCGAGCATCTTGCTGCGCCTCCCGCCTCACCTCCCACTCCATTCCAGGAGGAAGACAGGAAGTGTGGCCGCAGCTGGTTCTGAGGCAGCAGGCCTGGGTGACGTGTGCCTAGGGGTGGTGTGGGAGTTAATGCTGGAGGAAAATAATCCAGAGGTTTCACACCCTCGTGGGCAGGTGGGAGGTAAATAAAACCTGACTTGGGTTCCCGGAGGGATTCATGCTCCCAGTGGCACAGAACTCCCACCTGGGTCTGAGGAGGTGATCCCCACCCCGGTGGGGAGCTGTTCCTCCATAGCAAGGAGGAGTTAGTACCCTGTGTTCAGACTTGGGGAGATGAAGTCTGGGGGCATTGATGACGTAGAGGCTATAAACACAAGTGTGGAGTGAGCTGGCTCGTCCATGCTGGGCCTCAGCTTCCAGAAAACGCGCCTTACCAGGTGTCGGCACTTGGTGGCCCCGTCAAGCTGACACACAAAGTCAACCACCACAGGCGCTTTACAGGAGTTCAGCCACCCCAGATCTAGCCAACCCCACGCCCTGGCCCAACCCACTCCACACCGAGGCACCACCTTCACTGTCCCCCAGCTCAGGCCCATCCCTGCACCACACTGCTCCGTCACCCCAACACCCAGGTGTCCTTGCCTCCACTCCCTGTGCTGTTGTTTTCCTTGACCAGGTACTTATGAGATCGGGGCATTGTAAGGGGCCCAGAGAAAACCCAAGCCTGCGGTAATGAGGGGCATTTGAGAGTCATCAGCCTCTTCACCTCACCCTCCCCACGTGCCATTACCTGAGGGGGCCTCGGAAGGGAGGGGCTGTTTCCGGGAAGCTGCCTGCTCAGAAGGTTGAGCCTGGCACGCCCCTCAGCCCCACCCAGCTGCTCCCTGCAGGGGGGATAAGGGAAAACCTGCCCTCACCTGCCAGGGGAGGACCAGACATGGTGCTCAGTACTGGGAGGGAACAAGGCGCCCCTCCGTCTCCCTGCCTGGCACACACCCTCACTCACCCTCGCTCAACCAACAGCACAGAGCTCAGAGACAGGAGGAAGGCAGTCCGAGGCCACCTATGTGGGGGCTACGCTAGGAAACTGTTCCCCAAACTAGAGCCTCACCAAGATGTGTGATTATGTGGAAGAAGAAAAAACCAAGTGCCAAAAGGTTAAAAAACAAACAAACAAAAAAAGGGATGGCAGGGGGAGGGGTGTGTTAACATGTGCACAGGACACGTTTCTGGCTGGAAACACGACACTGCTGCAGGGGCCGTCTGTGGGGAGCAGCACGCGGGGCCAGTCTCGCGAGTGCTCACCCGCTTTCCGCCCTGCCAGCCCCCCTCCCCGGGTTGGACTCTGGGTCAGTCTCGCTGACACAGGGCTGGGGAGAAGGCTAGAGGTTTCTTATCATCGGGGTCTCAGGTCACAGCCACCTCTTCAGTAAAGCTTTCCCTGACCTACACTCCCAGCACCACTGCTGACCCCAGCACCCACAAGTCAGCATGGTGCGTGTCGTCTCTGAGGTCACCCGTTTGTTGTCCCCTGCCCCATGTGTCTTCCAGCTCCGCCAGGGCCGGACCTCACTGGTCTTGGCCACCAACAGACCCCTATGGCCGTACCATGAACTGATAATCCAGGAAACGAAGGGGAAATGAGGTCTGCAGAAAGAAGGGGGTCCTCTCTGCCTCCCCCACTCCTGGGAAACAGCCCGTCACGGAAGTTCACTTCGGCTGCGGACACCTTGGAGTCCGGGCCTGTCGACACGAGCACCCACATCACATACAAATGCCCCTGCCCCAATCTGCTTCCTTACACAGGTAAGGTGCTTGCCCTCTCCCATCCCCCCTCCCTCAACACCTCCTTCCAACACTCCTCCTCCCCGGGTGCTGCTCTAGCAGGGCAGGGACAGGGAGGTGGCCCTGGGACCCTCTTGTCCTGGATTCCCCACCTGGCCCCATAACGACTTTTCTTGACCAAGTTTCAGGCAGCTCGGACTGCAGAAGGAAGTGACAGGACGAGAGACGGTACAGTTGCCATGACATCGCTGCCGCGTGACTTAGCCTCAGAGCTCTGGCTCCCCTGGAATACTTTAACGATCTGTCGTGGGGAGGCAGGAAGGAGGACAAGTGCCGTGTGGCTTGATGTCCCCACCTCCAAAAATATTCTCGTTCCTGCAGCCAGGGCAGCCAGCAGCTGCAGAGATGGAAGGGAGAGGACACTTTTTACGGGGACCCAGGTGGGAATGCCTTCCCCATCTACCTTGTGGGAGGGAAATAAGCAAATCAGAGAAACCGTAGGGATGTCTACTTCAAGCATCCTCCTCCATCCACCAGTTACATTCCTTTCACAACCAGAGCCTGGAGAATCTTCCTTTAAAGCGACCGCCTGTCAAAGCCCATGACTGGCCCTCTCCCTTCTTCAGGATGAAGGATGAAGCTGAGGGCTCGACAGAGTGGCAGTTTGGACAGTGGCCTCAGGTGCCTTCAGAGGTGGCTTCCCGCAGGCTGGGAAGGACCCTTCGTTTTGCGAACACCCTCCTTGGATCACTGACTCTTGGGTGTCTTGTTACTCAGCTGGGTGGAAGGAAGGACAGGAAGATGCACACCTTCCGCTCCTGGGTGTGCGTCCACGGACCACACGTCACTGACTGTGCACCTGGCCAACACCCGAGGTTGTAGGTTCGATCCCCGGTCGGGGCACATACAAGAGACAACCAATCAATGTTTCTCTCTCTCTCCCTTCTCTCTAAAATCGGTGGAATTATATCCCATGTGAGGATTAAAAAAAAAAAAAGATTCGCAAGAAAAACAGACGGGGTGGGAGGATGGGTACCATTTGCTCCCACTTAGCAGATGAGGAAACTGAGGATCTGTGAGGAACAAAGATGAGCAGAGGGGCTAAGACCGTGGCCCCTGACAGTAGAGGTTTTAACCCGGTCTTCTCTGCTTCCGGGCTGCAGACAGGGGATGCAGCCTCTTTAAGAGACCCTTCCTGTCTCTAACAGGCACGCGAAAACAGCGTCCTCCTGCGACTGCATGAAGACTAGACATAAAAATAGAACGCAGCCTGGCACTGAGTACAAGGACACCACGAAAAGCAAAGGAACGGCAGTGTTCGCCGGGGCCTTCGGGAATCTGTGGGAGATGTTTCTGGTTGTCGTGGGGAGGGGAGCGCTGGGTGGCCTGCGACAGCGCCATGCCAGCAGCACTCCTCCTGAGGGACACTGGTACCCACACAGCCCTGGCTTCTCTGCACAGATTCCTGTCCCTGCAGTCCAGCCCAGGCGTCTCACCCGAAGGGCGCTTCTTCGTCCTCAGCTGTCCTGTGCACTGGAGGGTGCTTGGCAGCATCCCAGCTCCCACCCACCAGATGCCAGTAGCTCCCCCCACGTTGTGACAACCCTAAATGACCTCAGACACAGCTCAATGTCCCTTGATGGGCACAGGTTGAACACGAGGAGAACCTATCTGTTTTCAGCTCTCGGTACCAGCCGGCAAGGGAGATTGTGGGAATGCAGTGAGCCTGCGTCCCAAGTCTGATGGCAGCAGCTAACACCCAAAGTGAGAGAAGTGCAAGTCCACGTGGGTGTGAGGGTCTTGGGGGCAGCAAACAGGAATGACACGTGGTCTCCCCTGTCTGGCACACAAATTTGACATTCTCCAGCAGGCCCCATGCATCTGAGACTACCTGCACGGGTCCTCAATTTAAAGTAGAAGTACGCTTCACGGCCACGAAACATCTGCTTTCTGGTGCCGCTAACATTTTTTTTTGAAGAAGAAGAAGAAAGAAGAAAGAAGAAGAAAGAAGGAAGAAGGAAGGAGGAGGAGGAGGAGGAGGAGGAGGAGGAGGAGGAGGAGATGGATTTTAAACTGTTGGGTAAAAGGCAGTGAATACTAAGCATTATCTATCCCAGGCCTTCATGCCCACGCCCGGAAAGAAACGTGAGGAACGATGTATACGCTGTGGAGAGAAGACTCTTCGAGGCAAAGGGAACACGTGCGTGGTCCTCTGCTCTCCAGCTGAGCAGAGGGGAGCAGCCTCTTCCATCGGCTGCCCTCGAGGCTCCCGCTCCGGCTTTCTGGGCTGGCAGCTGGGGGCCAGGCGCAGTAACCTCACTAATTCAGTAAATGAACTCTGACAAGACTAAATGGTTGTTTGGATGGATCCTCTCTCATCCCCCTTCCCCTCCTGCCCCAAACCTCCATTAAAATAAATAAAACACAAGACACTATCGGAGGCTTTTAGGGCCGGTTCTCCAGCGGGAGTCAGAAAATGCTAACGATGGGGGAGGCTGCGGGGAGCCGGCGGCTTTGGGCCTGGAGTGGCCCTGTCACCCTGCCTTTCCCGCCCAGTCCTCCTGCTCCCGTTTCTGGCAGGGCGGGGTAGGCTTGGGTATCATTCAGCTGCCATAGGTGTCTTCAGCCAATCGGAAGCGATGGCAGCCGCTTTCACCTTGCTGACAGCTGCTGTCAAAATACTCTCACAACCGGCGGCTCGATAATAACTCGAAAATGAGATACAAATGAGGGACTCTTCGTGAGTGGGACTGACCACATCCTCCCCACCCCACTGGCTCCCGAGCGAGGCGGGGAATGTGCGGGGATGCTGGAGGTAAGCTCAGGCCACAGTGGAGAATCTGTGGGCTGAGCCAAAAAACCCCAACCAAACCAGCTAGACATGGAAGGCTGTCCCGATTGCCCTCAGCTCCCACGGGTCCCGCAGGGCCGCGGAGCGGGGCCAGAATCCTCTCCAGGAGGAGTGCCTGCACGCTGAGCGGCACGGGATGTGCTGAGGGAATCTGAGCAGGGACGCCCCGGGGGAGCTTTCTGTCCATCAGTCCCTTCAAGGCTCCGTCCCAGGCCACACCCCTCCCGCAGTCCACAGCCAGGCCACTGGGCTGTTTTTCTGTTTTTAATTCATCAAGCCAACTCTTTCCCTAGAATGTGGGCTTCTCTCCCTGGGGAAGGGGTGCCAGCACACACAGCTTGTTTAGAAAAGCACAAACAAGCCCCAGGGAATGCAAAGTGTGTGCTCAGCACTTCCGAACTCCTTCGCACTTGCCTGAGTTGGGCCTTGCTGGGTCTCTCTCTGCCAGTCAAGGCAGGGTCTGGGTTGTGCAGGTGGGCAGGGCTGAAACATTCCTTTACTCGAGGCTTCAGAATGTCTGGGAAAATTCCACACTCACCCAGAAAGTTCAGGGGCCCTTAGAAAACCCACTGAATTTTTTATTATTTTTTGTTCTTTTGCTGTTCTGGGTTAAGCTTGGCTATATTAAGAGAAGCGGAGGCTCAGGCTCAGGCTGAAGTTAAAAAAAAAAAGAAGCACTTTTGCGAACAAGCTGTTAAAGGGTCTTTATTTAAACTCAAGGTAGGCTGAGTCTAATTGTCTAATCCAGGCTGCGTGCGTTAAAACCTCCTCCAAACCCCCCTCTCTGCCCACGCCTTCCCTCACGGATGCCTTTGTCCCTCTGTCCATGTCTTGGATAAACACGGAGCCTTTTCGGCTTGTGTGTGACAATGTGCGACCTGAATAACCCCGCCTGTGCCAGTGGAGGCACTTTAAATATAAACTCCCTCCAAGGAAGCGCCAGCCCTGTCACTTACTCTGAGCTGGGCCTTTACCCGCCACACTCGGAAGGACAAGAGGCTCTCGGCACCCCGTGAAAAGGTGGGGCGCCAATCTGGGGTTACGTCAAACCTCACCTACAGGGCCCGGTGCGGCCTTTAAGCAGCTACGAGACCTCTGGCGAGGCATTTATCCTCTCTGACCCGCAGGCTCCTCACCTGTGAATGGTGATATTAATATGCCCTGCCTCGAGGCGTGCAAAGAGGAGGGATGCGGGAAGGCTCCGCAAAGCCCCTCAAAGCGATTGCTGTCAAGTGGTGGGAATGTGGGCGGTGGCTTTGGCTTTTGTTCAATTTTCCCAACTCCCTGTAATGCGTTGCTTTTCTCATCAGAAGAAAGACTTTTAAAGGACTAAAGGTTTGACTTGCTAATAACAGAGAAAGATTCCAAAGAGTTGTATATATGAAAGAGTTTTGAAATTATATAAAACGCTGGTCAAAAAAACACCTCACCGAAGTGGCACTGCCTTGTCTTCATTTAATGCAACTGAAGGTTGTGGTTTTTTATTTATTTATTTGTTAAACCTCACCTTGAGGATAATTTCCCATTGATTTTTAGAGAGAGAGTGGAAGGGAGAGACATAGAGAGAGAAACATTGATTTGATCAATTAGTTGCCTCCTCTGTGTCCCAACCAGGGCCAGAGATTGAGCCTGCAACCGAGGGGTACCCTTGACCGGAATTGGACCCAGGACCGTTCGGTCCATGGGCCGACTCTCTAACCACTGAGCAAAAACCAGGTAGGTTGCAATTCAAGTTTTAAAAAGGTTGGCTTTGGCGTTAAAGAGCGATAATGGACAGAGAGCGGGCAGAGAAGGCGCTAAGTCACCAGAAGGCACTCTGCGTTGGTGTTACTGACGGAAGAGTATCGAGACAGATTATAGATCTGGACCCGCGGCTACATCTTCCTAATACCAAAACCCACATTCTGGATCTCATTCCCGCAAAACAATGCCATCCATCACAGTAAACTAACATTCTTAATTTGAATTTCATTGATTTTAAATTCTGTTTGTGTTTAATTTGAAAATGTGTTCTGGTTTTATAGTCCTAAGAGAACCATGAGCATAAGTTGTCAGTTTGTTTGGAATTTTACATTTGTACATACTTAAGTCGCATATTAATAACAATATTTGCAGTGGCTGCTGTGGGGGAAGTGCCACGAGATGTTTCCTTTCTCTAAGAGGACTCCTTAGAAATCATTCGGGTCTGAGAAACACTGGGCACAGCCCCCGATTTTGTGAAATGTTCCATTAGAACAGAAAACCCTTTCACAGACAATCATGCACTTGAGCTTCCTTGCCCAGTGTCCTCGGGAGGACCAGAAAGGTCAAGTAACTTTCCTAAGTGCACACAGTGAACTGGTAGCAGGGCTGGGAGTAGGAGCCCAGCTCCTTGGCTCTCAGGGCTGCCCCATGCATTGCAGGAGCTGTAGGTGTGAGCCACACTAGATGACAGCTATCTCTGGGCCGGGCCGAAGGCCAAGTCCTTGCCAGCACCACTGACCTTGTCCTTACAGCAAACCAGACAGTGTTACCCTGGGCCTTCTACAGGGAAGGACTCTCAGTCCCGGAGTTGTCACCAGGTCGACAATGTAGAAGACCTGCCTGCTTCGGAAGGGCTTTAGTGGGTGGTCCCAGGGTGCACATTCTCCTAGGCCAGTGGTCTGCAAACTGTGGTTTGCCACTCTGTTGACTAATGAGTTTGCCGACCACTCTCATATACTACCCTTTAACTCTTTGCACACAATATGCTATAATTGTCTAATCCTCACAGCTTCCAACTACACAGTAACATTTAGTCTAGTTCAGTGGTTGGCAAGCTCATTAGTCAACAAAGCAGCAAACCACAGCTCGAGAGCCGCGGTTTGCCGACCACTGCCGTAGGCCAAGGCAGTCCCTTCCCGGCATTCACGTTTGCTTCTGTAACCCAGCACCTGCCACGTCCCTGCCTCCTTAGAGATACTTAGTAAATATTTGCTAAACCGACGAGCTCTTTCGTAACTAGAAAGCAGTGTGTTGAGACAGCCTTTCTCCCTGGGAAGCTCCGAGACAGGAGGAGAAGGAAGCTGCGCCTACTCGGAAGCCTCCCGAGACGTCCAGGGCTCCCGCCGCCTCCCAGCACCGGGGCGCTGGAGACAGGAACACAATTAGCAGCTGCAACAATGAGCCGCCTGCGCCCTCCCCACAAGCCCAGACAAAGCGCAGAGACCTTGTAGCTGGCACGGAAGTGAATGGAGACAGAGGAGGTGTGTGAAGGCAAGGTGAGCACAGGCTGCGGTGATGGCGTCTGACTGCAGGGAATCAGGATGCCCAGTGCCACTCTGCCCGCCCCCCCAGAATCCATATGGCCGTCCCAGGGTGCTTCCTGGGCCTCTGTCTGGACCAGCTGGTTGTGGAATGAAAGAAAACTGCAATGGAGGACCAAGCCTCTGGAATCGCAAAGGAAGGGAGGAAGCCACAACCCCACACTGCAGCTCTCAGAGGTGTGGCTTCCCATGGTCCCTGGTTTGGGATGCACTGCCAGTCAGACAGAATCGGAAAAGCTCTAGCCCCATGCCACGAACACTATGTTCTTAGGCAAATACCTGCAGCGGTGGCGTACCTACTGCGGACGGTCCGTGGCGGACATCACTCACCAGTTGCCATGCCATTTCCCAGGAGCCCACGCATCCTCACCATCCTCCAACCCAATTCTAGCCCGCTGTGGCCAACCAGGCAGCTACCTACCCTGCCTGGCCTCGCCCAACTCCATCACCAGTTCACTCAACAAATGGAAGCTCTGAGAAGTCACGCCACTCCAAGGTCACACAGGGCAGAGCTGGGCGAGAATTCAGGTCTCCTGACCCCCCTGCCTGTGTTCTGCTCACTTGGAAAATCACACGGGCTCCTTTCCAAGCTGACAGCCAACTGCTGACAACTGAGGACAAGGACGGCACGAGAAGGGAGAACCTGGGGAACCTGAGCATCTTGTCTGAGCAAGCGCTGCTGTGTCCCGGTCCCGGGGTCAGCATCCTGGTCCCGGGGTCAGTGGCAGTAACGTTTTAAAAAGTAACATTTAAAAAGATACTTTATTTTATTGGTTTTAGAGAGAGTAAGGGCTCTGCATCTGCCCAGAGGTACCATCAATACAGCCTCGATCCCAGGTCAGGGACACAGCGATGCTGGTGCAGCCACTGACATCTGAGAAGCTAGGAGGAGACTCTGAACCAGGTGCTGCCCACAGGAGTGTTCACCAGAACCCACAAACACACGCACCCCATGGACAGGCCAACGGAGACCCGCGATCTGGGCATCACCACTATGGCCAGTGGTTATGAGTGACACATCACAGCGAGAAAGGGGTGGCATGTGGAGTGGGGCTGAGGCTGAGGCCCGGCTGCTCCACTCCCGAATGTGCTGTCATCCAGCTGCTGTCCTCGCTTCCTCTCTGCATCCCAGTCTTCACTGAAGCCGTCAGGCTCTCTGCAAGCACATCCCCAAATCCACCCGGCAGCTCCCCACTTCCACCACTTGGTCCAGCCCGTCAGCTCTGGCCCAGGTGACTGCAGAAACCTCCTGGGGGCGGGAGGGCCTCCTCAAACCCACCCTGACCCCTCTGCTCCCCACAAGATCTCTGACCATACAAGCGAGACTACTCCCGGACTCTCCCATTCCTCCTCCACCCCCCGCCCCTCCCCCCGCCCTCTGCTCAGAACCTGCAGTTGCTGTGGTTTTATAAAAGCCCAGAGGCCTGACATGCAAAGAGCTGACCGAGCCCAGGCGATCTTGAGGAACAAAGACACTAGACACCATGCAATAACAAAGCCGAGGTAATTAGGACCGTGGGTATTGGCACAGGGTAGACAGATAGACCCGTGGAATGGATCACAGCATCCAGAGCGGACCCTCACACACACAGTCAACTGATTTATGACAAAATCAATACTGCAGAGCAGAGGGAAGAATGGTCTCTGCGATAAATGATGCTGGACCCACTGAATATCCATGTGGGGAAAAATGTCCCTCGATCTCTACCTCACGCCATACACAAAAATCAATTCCAGACAGACTGCATGCCTAAAGGTGAAAGGTCAAAGCTTGCAGAGGAAAACTTGGCAGACTTCCTTCATGAGTTTGGAGGAAGCAAAGGTTTCTTAAACAGGACACAGACATCCTCACCATGAAGGAAAAAATGACAAGTTGACAATATTAAGAGCTTCTATTCACCAAAGGACACCATTAAGCTAATGGACAAAATGGGGAAGAGAGGGACTCCACTCATATAGCCACCAAAGAATCAGGATTCAGGATATTTTAAAAAATAATATAAAAAGTGACTAGAAAAATAACCAGATGATCCAATTTTTAATAAATGGGCAAAAGACTTGAACAGGCATTCCACAACACAGTGTGTCCAAATACTCATAAATATATGAAAAAAACATCTGATTTCCTTAGCCATCAGGAAAGTGCAAGTTAAAACCACAATGTGATGATGTCATTGTTTATCCGCCAAAATGGTTCAAAAAGAGAGACAGACAATACCAAGTGTTGGCGAGGACGAGGGGCCTCCAGAACACCAGTGCCAGCTGATACAAGTACTCTGGATGGTGTCTGGCAGTATCTCATGACCTGAGCTGCGCACACCCTATGACCAGCAATGCCACTTCTCCATGGACATCCTGCAGACATCAGGCACACAAGTCACCAAAAGACACACGGGAATGTTCACAGGAACATTTATTCTTGAAACAGATAAAGAACTGCAAACTGCCAAAATGCTCCCCAGCAAAGGTGGATACACGTTAGAACAGTCAAACTACTCTGACACCATGATGGACACATGCCATCATGGATCTATCCAAACCCACAGGATGTACACCCCAAAAGGGAACCATCTGTAACCTGGGTGCTGGGTGATTACTGTGTGTTAGTGTAGGTTCACTGATGTAACCCATGTCCCACTCCAGTGGGGGACGTGGATAATGGGGAGAGGGGCTATGTAGGTGGAGACAAGGGACATGGGAGAACTCTCTGCACCTTCCTCTCAAAGTAAACCTCACCTGCTCTAGAAAACAGTCCTAAAACAAGACAAACCTCAGCACAGTGGGAGGGGCAGGGGCCCCTGATGAGGAAACGGGTCAGATGGCGCTGGGCCCTCACCTCTTTCCTTAGCGGGGTCAACGGGCTATAGCCTTACCTGTAACGTTTGTACGTTTTATAGAAGGGGGAGAAAAAAAATACCTTAGTTGTGTAACTGAAACTAGAAGTAAAAACCAAAAACCCTTACCTAGGGCATGCCCATCTCCACAAGGCCATGTTTAATTTCGTTTGGGAATCACCACCTTGTCCCCTTAAAGGGCCAGAGAGCCAATCATTTATAGGCTTGAGGGTCATTTGGTCTCTGACACTACTACTCAATGCTGCCACTGGTGTGATGCTGCCACTGGTGTGATGTCCCACCGACAACGTGAAAATGAGTGATGGATGGGATATCCTCTATCCTGGGTCTCTCTGCAGGGGTGGAGGAGGGGCACCTGGGGAAGCCTCGAGCCCTCCCCTCCCCCCCCCTGCCCCCGACCTCAGCCCTTAGAGAACCCAGCTGAGGGTTTTCTCTCTCCCCACACCCTTTCTCCAAGGGCCTGGGGAGCTGCTCAAGGCTGTTTTCTTTCTGCAGAGCCTCTTCCCTAAGAAGCCTGGTAAACAGGAAGCAGCTCCCTCCACCCAGGGCAGATGACAGTGCTGGAGGCTCTTGACTTTTGGAAAAGTATTGCTGACAAACCAGGAGTTAATCAGGCAGTGACCCCACATCTGAGCGAGGGAGGACTCAGCAGGCGAGCTGTCCTCAGCCCTCCCTCCCGGTCATGGTCATGGTCATTGAGAAAGGAAATGAGTATAAGAGGAGGTCAGGGATGGACAGTCGCTGTCCACAAAGCCGGACACAACAGGTGCACGGGGCACAGGAGATGCAAACCCTGTAATTAGGGCCTCCAGACACCTGTTGTGAGCTCGCCCATTCACACCCCTAGCAGGTGGTTCACACCTCCCAGAAAGAAACTAACAACAAAAAAAGAGAGGCTCAGATGAAAAGCTCTCCCTCTGTAGCCTGCAGCCACGCCCAACTGCCTGAGCTGCCAGCAGCTCCCACTAACCTCGCTGACCCTTGGGGACAGTTGGGGGAGGCCCTCTAGACGGAGAGACACTTGGCCCTGCTGCTGTAGAGCTGTGTGACCCCGGGCAACTCCTTAGCCTCCCTGTGCCTCATGAGCTCCGTCTTCATCAGGACTCTGTGGAGCAAGGCTCTGCACAGTGGATGTGTGTGCTCAGCAAACATTGACTGAGCACCGGCTCTGTATCAGGGAGCTGTGCACACAGCAGAGAGGCAGGCAGTGTGTCTGAGATGGTAGTCTGGGCTAGGGGTGAGGTGCACTAAACCACCACATGGACAGCACTCCCAGGGCAGCGGTGGGACGGGCTGGGTGGACAGTAATGCGGGCTGTGGGAGAACAGGACAGGCCAGCTACCCTGGCAGGGGTGGGGAGTGAGCAGTGGGAGGGGAACTGAAGACCTGACGATTAGTAGCTATAACTCGGTGCTCTGGGAGACGACGCTGCCCTCTCTAGACGTGGGAGACAGGAGTGGTTCTGGGCCCAGGCTCTGAGTCAGACAGTGACATTCAACTCTGGGCTCACCTGTGTGGTCCGAGCAGGATGCTTCATGTCCTAGGTCTCCAGTTCCCTTCGGGGTGCAGAAGAGACAACAGCATCCCTCCCGCTTCTTTGCAGGCTGCTGTGCAGCTAAAGAAGACACTGCCCGGGAAGGAGCCCAGCGTGGAGCCCACAGCAGTGAGAGCTCGTAAGACAGAGCTTGGATCTTGATTACACCTGGTAGGGCAAGTCCTCAAAACCTGCCTGGCAAAATGGATCAGACTGGTTCCCCCAAACCCTGCTGGCCACTGGCTTTGTCTGAAATCGGTCTCCAGTTTCCTGGACAAGCTAGTCTCCCTGAGAAGGCTCACAGCGACCCCAGCTGGCCGCCCCACAGAACTGCCTCAAACTCCTAGCTCACAGGCACAACAAAGCAAGGTGAGCCCTGGCAGAGGCCTTTCCATCTCAGGGGGTTGATGCAAATCCCAGCAGAACAATGGCAGGGAGAAGGCGCCGCATGTAATTATGCTCAGTGGACACTAATTCCCTGTTTCCTCAAAATAAATTATAAAACATAAGACCAAACAAAGTGTGTTTCCCTTGCCGTGCAGTCTTTTGTTCCCTGAATAAGTGTCATCCTAAATAGACTGCAAGCCAAGTGAAACTGTCATTTCGAAAGGTACTATTTCCTGATCAACATGCGCCGTTCTGAGCTGGCAGCTCCTAAATTGGATTCTTTTTAAAGAGTGGAGGCATGTTAAACCAAGCACACACCATAGGCTGGGACCCGTATCCACTGTAGCGACGCCCTTGCTCACACACTCCTCTCCACTGATATCCAGGCTTCAGGAATACATCCCCCCAGAGTGAGACCCCAGCTCACCAGGCTGTCCCTACACAGGGGACCTGGTCCACAGCGAAGACCCTGCTACTCAGAACCTGGTGGGGCCAGTGTCTTTGTGTCAATCCCGGCCAACCACGCCTGCGGGAACCCATGCCTGCAGGAACCCATGCCTGCAGGAACCCACACCTGCAGGAATTCTGTGCCAGCATGTGACTTAGCACGGTGGGGAGGACGGAGTTTTTTAAAGCAGATCCTCTAACCAGCTTCCCTTTCTTTAAACCACCGAGTGAGAGCAAAGGAGTAGATTTCATGCAAGGAAACTTTGCTCTAGTCTCTAGAACACAGAACTTATCTTTACATCCACAGCTGACCTTGTAAGATGCTAATTGGCAATTCTAATACACTCAGCTCTTCATGCTGGAACAAGACACACATAGGCTGCATGGCTGAAGCCTGGTATGTAGAATCCTTCATTATTCACCCATGTAGGTTTCCAGAACTTTCATAAGTCCCATTCAAGCCTGGACGAGCTGCCTGGTTAGGGCTAATGTCACTTGCCCTTCCATTCTGAGAGCCAGAAGGCCTCTCTGTGCTGCCCAGCACACACCTGGGCATGCCATGCCTTGCCTTAAACATTTCCTTTATCCCCAATCATAGCGCCACTGCATCCAGGACGTGGTGCTGGGGGACAGCTAACTAACCTGAGAAAGTGGACAGGATGATGTACCAGCACAGGGCTGCAGCCCAGTGGCCCCTGCACTGTGTCCGGTCCACACAGACTTTATCCTGCACAGTGTTTGATTTTAGAAAGCGAACGACTTGCCAACATATTCCCCCTAAAAATTCGGATTGTCAGTTTCTCTTTCCAAATGTGGAAGAACTGGCTGATCAAACCTGCATTTCTGCACGACATCCCCGCGCCAGTCCCCACCCGGCCTGCTCCTGCAGGTCCCCTCACCTGTCTGGCCCGGGAGGTCTCTGCTGGATGGCTTTATTTATGTAGGGGATGCACCTTCATTTTAAAAGGTGCTCTCCACAGACAGCCATGCAGCCCAGTGGTCCCCAACCTAGCTGGACTTTCCAAGGAAATCCAACTCTGGGGGTTGGGCCTGACAAAGGTAAGCTTGTAAGTCACCAGGTGATTCAAAGGGGCTGCCAAGGTGAAGAACCACTGGCTTGAACCAAAGGAGAGTCCTGAGCGGTAGAAACGTCAGAAAGACCACGGGGAGAGCTGAAGGGGAGAAGTCCGCCCTTTCTACTTCTTTCTGCCCCACGCTCTGGAGAGCAGAGCTAGGACTCATGAACATAAATCACAAGCAGCCACTGATGACCTTTAGAGACCACGGCGCTGGCCTCCAGGGGAGCCACCACGGCCCCAAGGCCGCCTTCCCAAAGCTCCAGCAGTTCCCACACACACGCCGTCCCCTGGACCGAACCGCGACCAAGCCGGCGCTGCTCACCTGAAGAGCTCTCGGATCTCCCGGCTGTTGGCCTGGAAGGGGATGTTCCGCACCAGGATCTTGGAGGTGGTCTGCTTTCTGGGAACTTGCTTCTTCCGAGCAGATGTCAGGGCAGGCCTGGAGGGTGGGGGAGGGGCTGGTCACTTGGGGTCGGTAGCTGCTGCCTTACACTAACTCAACCACCCTCCCCGCAACCAAGGCTGGTCTTCCATTCAGGCGAGGGAGTGAGAGAGTGAGTGTGGACGAGGCTGAGGTCACAGGGCAGGAGGCAGTCTCCCGGGGAATAGAGACCATAATCATCTTCTCTGGCCGACACATCCTACCCTTGGGGATCTCCTGCCCTTTATCCAAGAGGCTTAGAGGCCTTTGGGACTGAAGACAGAAGCCTTGATGAGGACAGGTCTATTTCTCCCCAAATCCAGTCTCCTCTGTCTCGTTCCAGACGCAGAAAGAACCCAGCTGGTCCGAAGGTCTTGTTGGAGAGCTTTCATCACTCACCAACGAGCACATCCAGCTTCTACTCAGGGAGCTGGACCAGAGAGCAGGGAAGAAACCAGCCTGATGCCTGAGGCCACCCTGACACGGCCCTGCCTTCCTGCCCCTGCTCCCCGGGAACCTCCTGTGCCATGGAGGGCCAAGGCACGCTGTGCGTTAACAATGCTGGCACAGATGCCAACTCAGCCACTTGGGATCTATGTGGCTGGGGCAAGTCACTTGGCCCCTTAGGCCTCAGTTTTCTTAACCACAGACAGGGTCCAGTAATAGTGCCAACCTCAAAATGCCTGAGGACTTAACGAGAGAGGTCACGTCAAACACTGTGCAGCAGCACCCACATATGATAAGCACCCTCTGGTGGCAGCTGTCACCACGAAGACTATGCTACGACCTGCTTCCTGTAAGTCCGCCCCACGTCACCTCCACAGAGGCCCTCCCTGCATCTCCGCTGACATAGGAATCCCAGCTTCACTTCTCTTCCTGGGGCCAATCGCTGTCTCACAGCCAAGGACATTCAACCACGTTTCTATTCACTGTCTGTGTCTTGGCCAACAGCCCGACTCCCTAGAAACAGGGACCAAAGAAAGGTCGCCAGATCTCCACCATGGGCAAGTTCTCGTGTGCCCCATGCGTTAGATGCTCTGTACAACCTCCAGCCATTGTGTTTCAATTTCAATTACAGGCATAGTCACCCCCAAGGTCCCACGGCCCTGGTTTGGAACCCACAGCCGTGGGAGTCTGGACCCCCACGCTCACACCACAGCACAGGAACCCATCGGGTTTCCCAGGGCTCCTGTCCAAAGACCGCTTCTCGATCAGGATGCTCTGCGTGGCACAGACCGGGATGGGAGCACCCGGGGGCCTGGGCTGGACTCTCAGGCAGCATCAGCAGACGAAGTCGGAGAAACAGCAGGTGAGCTCACTGAGAGCTAGTTTGCTTGAGGACCACACAAAGGACCGAGTGGCTACAGAGGTCCAAACAGACGTCTGAGACTGGCCCAGGGACCGTCAGATGTGGTCGCTTCATCGACTGAGGCCGGTGGATGATAATGACAATGGTGATGATGGTGTACACTGTGCACACATTCTGTGCTGGGCGTCATTTGAAGGCCTTCGTGTATATTAGCCCATTTAGATTATGGACAGGTGGAGATATTCAGGCAAAACTAAAGCTCAAAAAAGCTCACTGGTTCAAGAAGCTAGGCCCTGGGCACTGGTCTGCCACTGGTCACCACCTCTAACACTTACTGAATCTCAAATGCACGGAGGCCGTCTGGGCCCGCCCTGCTGTCTGGCTCCACAATAAAAAGAAGGGACTCGTTTAGGTATCACAGTTTCTGGTTCGGCCCACGTGCCAGGCAGGGGCACGCCTTCCCTGGTCTACGGGCACAGCCAAGGTAATGGGATGTGCTTATTTACCCCACCTGTGTCCATGTATTCTGCTGTGAATATTCAACATTTACTCCAAGGACTGGCCCGGCCCAGCCCCCGTCAGTCAGGGAAACAGTGACACAATTGGCAAGTGTGCCACCACCTTAATTAGGAAGGGGGGTGGAGAGGACGATAAGGGCCCTGAGACACCCCTCAGGGCACCAGCACCGGCATCAAAAGGATAAACCTGGATGGCAGGGAAGGGAAGGCCCTGGGGACTCACTTAATGGCTCGTTCTGAGATCCTCACTTCCAGCTTGTGGTTGTCCACGACGTGACCCTACGAGGTAAGATGAGGTAAGACGACACTCTTCCTCTTAGAAACACCCGACCGCCCCCTGCCCTGCCCCATCCCCGGCTTCGGCTGAGTGAGGGAACGGGACCTTCAGGGAGGACTGACCGGTCCTGGGAGGGACCAGCTGGAGCCCAGGACGCTCATGCTGAGCTGGCAACAGCTGATGGTCAGAGACCCAGCGCTCCAATGTCCTCTCGAGCCATGAGGGACCTCGACCATTCTGCCACACGAGGGCACCGGGTTTTCTGTGGCTGCAAGTGTTTTCAGCCAGAGTTCAGTTTGGTTTGCATGCTCTTTCAAAAAAGGCCTAATCCCAGTGGAGCTGCATCTAAGCGAGGCTCTGCCGTTGGTCCCTCAAGGCAAAACTGGGCTATTAGCAAAATCACCCTCAAAAATCCCTTAAATCGCCCATGAGGCACAGCACGCACGGCTCCGTGCAAATGATTCTCTGCACAATGTGCACACCTGTGCACACCGCGAGGACAGATGACGCTGTGTCCAGCAGAGCCTTGCAGATCCGGGTTCACATGGGAGGGAAGGAGGACCTTGGAGTGTGCAGAGCTGACTCCCAGTGCCACTCAGAAAACAGCGAGAACAAAACACTAGGGACCCAGGACGCCATGCCCACCTTCCTCTGAGGCCAAGGAGTGACTGCCCTTTAGGCCGGGCAGGAGTGCCGGGTTTGTTCTGGGTACTGCCTGCCCCTCCACTGACCGCTTAGCCCCTGTGGGCACCTGCTTGTGCAGTCCCTGCTGGAGGGAGCCTTTCAAATGAAAGGTGGAGAGAGGCCCCCAGGCCATCACATCCCCATCATCTTACCCAAACCACTCAGCCCGCCGTGCAGCTGCCTTGAGTCAAGGGGAAGGTCAACGTTCTACTAGAGCCACGGTTTGCCACTCTGTTGACTAATGAGTTTGCTAACCACTGACCTAGACTCTCGATTCCAATAATTACAGGCTGTTGTTGTTCCTTGTGATTAAGCCCCATCCCAGGGGTGGGCATGTACTAGAACAACTGTACTGGCCAAGTGCCCAGTTATGACCCGAAAGGCCGCTCCCTTGACCAGGAAGCTCTCCTGGGACAGAGTCAGTTACGTGGACCAGTCCTACAATGAGTGAAGCTGCCCAAGGCTGTGACCCAGCAGGGCGCCCTTTCCCCTGTGCCCAGTCCACGTGCAGCTCTGAGAGAGGAGTGAGTGCTGGGTGGCGAGCACATCCCGGCCCTTGGCAACGAGCTGTGGATGAATGAATGCACCAGCGACTACGGACACTGAGGAAGGCTCTTGGCTTCTCTTGGGCCAGTCCCCTGGAGAACTGGAGGAAGTGTGGGCAGATCCCTGGTCCCACTCAGTATGGGAGGGCAGGGGGACCCCATCCTATTGCCTGCGAGGTGACTCAGACCTCTCCTGAAAAACCCTTTACCTGGAGCTGCTTGAGCGCCTTCTGGGCCTGCTCCGGCTTCCTGTACTCCACAAAGCCGAACCCCATGGACAGCAGCGCCCCTGGAAGAGAGAGGCGGGAATCACGCCACGTGGCTGGAGCGGAGGAACACAAACAGGGAGCCCAAGCTACATGCAAGGGCCCCAGTGTGCTCCTGGCTCTCAGCTTCATATCCTCACTTCTTCACACCCCTCTCTGTCCCGCTAGTACTTCAGCTCCTGGCTAGCCATTTATTACTAGTCATCTCGAAGAGTCAGCCAAGGAAGCTATATACCACCACCCGAGGCGGCTGCCTATGAATTCAGATGACTGACGTGATAATTAGCTTCGTAATAGAATTCCGTCTTTGGGAGGGGGGAACTGACGGGGACGACCATGGCAGTGACCAGTGGCAAAGCCTCTCCCGGGGCAGTCCCCTGCCCTCCTGTACATAATGCCTGAGATGGACGTGCGTGTGACAGTCCCACATGCCCAAGGCTCACTCTTTACGAGTGCTTCTGACTGTCGGACAGGAGGCTGGGAGATGGAGAGGTGGCATCAGACCAGCAGGCTGGAAGGGCAGCTCAAACTGTCTGAGCAGCTCTGGTTTCCCGAGCTCAGATGCACAGCACTGGGGCAGGTGTAGAGGACACACAACCTAAGATCTCTAATTACATCTTGCCCTTTTGACACAAAATGGGATGCATGCCTCCCCAGCATTTCATACACATTTAATGAGCCTATTCGGTGCTCTCCCCCCCCCCCCCCCCTCCACTCGCCCCCTACGCAAGGTGAATTCCAGGAGGACTGGCTGGGGTCTGATGGAAGCCACTCTGTCCTTTGGAACCAGCTTGTCTCTCCCGTATCCCGCCTTTGCCTTGCACACTCCCGCCAGCACTCAGCTGCTCCCGCCTCCAGCCTCTGTCTCCTGCCTGCTTCCTGCTGCCTCCACCTCCCAGCTGGGCCCCCTTCCTTTCCCTCCCGCCCCCCCCCCCACCCCGGCACTGTGCTGCAGCCACCAGTTCATGTGTCCCTCAAGACACAGCTGTAGGTGGACTTGTGGCATCTCTGCAAATGCCCCCAAACTGAAGGGCTTTTACAGGACACACAAAACAAGATCTCTAAGTACATCTTGCAGGAGGCCAGGGCTGGAGAGGAGACAGAGCAGAGGCCAAGCAACTCGGGACAACACCCAAGGCTGAATGGAGACCACGGCGGCCTCTGCATGGCCCTGGCACCCACTGACCAGTGAGGTGCGTGGCTAATGCCTTGGTGGCACCTTTTAGATATTCTCCGTCTGGGTTACTTCTCAGAGAGGAAGTGGCCTGGATCGGCACTTCCTGCTGTTCCCTAGAAGTTCCCAGGGCAGAGGTGCTGGGGGAGGAGAGCCTCTGCCACCCTAACAGCCTCCGTGCCTGCTCCCCAACCGTCCGCCAGTCCAGGTTCTCAGAACCTGATGTGCACGGCTGCCCCGCTAGGCACCAGGGTCTCCGGGGACACAGGAGCCAGGGCTGCTCTGCAAAGTGGGTTCGGCCGTGACAGTTTCTCAGAACAAAAGAGGACTTTCAAAACCACCCAGTGAGAGTCGCCCTTACCCCCCACCCAAAGCACCCCAGTTTCTTCCGGAACCATTGCGTCCTGGCCGAGGCTCCAAAGGCAGTACCTGCTTTGTTCTTCTTCCTGGAAATAGAGCAGCTCTTCACGGCGCCTGCCTTGGAAAACACCTGGAAGAGAGTTTCCACAGGTGTCACCGGCCGTTCCCCGCTGATCCTGCAACCGTCCCAGGCGGGGCCTTAAACATGGGGCTACCCACACCACCGACAGTGAGGGCCTGTTCCCAAAGTCCATGCCACTGACACTGACTGTGCTTTCACAGGATGGGCAGCTCCCCAGGCATCCGGCATGTCTTTGGGATACTGTGGGGGCCCTCCCTCTCCAGCCCCAGGCTGGTCTGGCTGCTGCTTGGGTCTCGGGGGACACGTCCACTAGGCGGACCGGCAGAGATGTCAGGTGGTAGGCGTTGGCTGCTCAACTACACCAATGCAAGAGCCTGCTGACAGGCAGGCCACGGGAGCAACTACTTGAGACGACAGGGCTCCCAGCCCACACCCCGGAGCCATCACTCACCCCCCTCAGCGTCTCCTCAGTTGTGTCAAAGTTGAGATTTTTAATAAACAGGGTACACCCAGGAAGGCTCTCTTCCTCCTCCTCCTCCTCTTCTTCTTCCTCCACCTTCAACGAAGAGTCGGCTGCTCCTCCCTCTGTCGGCTCTTCACCTTCATGAGTCTCGCTGTCTGGCACTGGATGCCCATCCAAAAAACAGTCATTAAAAAAAACAGCAAAAATCCAGTAAGTGACGCCTACTCTGCCTCAGGTTCAGAACCAGCTGGGTCCAGGTGTTCTGCTGGGTGGGCAGCACCAGGAGGGACACCACTCCCAGCCTGAGCTGGGTTAGCAAGTCCTGAGAGCCTCTGTTTTGAAGAGAAAGGAACATGAAACACAGACCCGGAACGGTAACTCTTCGAAGGCTCGGACTACCCACACTCATTTAACTTCCAAGTGAACTGCTGTGCGAACTGCTGTGGGAACAGTTTTAGGGAACCCCAAACCTCAGCAAGTTTTATTTTTTCTAGAAGAAAAAATACTTAGTCAACTTTCAAACTAAAACTCAACTTTAAAACTTTTCCAAAATTACAGAACTCGAACAAAACGTAGAACATTCTCAATAGCCCCGAGGCTAAGGGATGTTCCATTTAATTACAACTCCCAACACGCACAGCTTCAGGGAGCACTTCACAAAGGAGTGTTTTACCCACACATGACATGTTCAATCAGAGTCATCATCACAGTGGGAACTCGGGAAACACACACCACATGTTCACACGAGCAGGAGAGGAGAGTTACAGGGCCACCCACGGCTGGGATAAGGGGTCACTGACAGCGATACTTCCGAAGGCTGTGAGACCACACAGACAAGTTCACGGGCAGCTCGAGTTGCTAAAAAGAAAATGATGCTCACAATCAAAGATTAGGAGAAAAGTAAGCCAAGAACAATATACAAGGTCCTTCACCCCCTCACATTCTGTACACCTGGGAACAGAAGCAGAGCTCTGGGGCTGTCCTGAGGGGGCTCACAGACTTCCTCAGCAGGCCTGGAAGGAAGCAGGCAATTGGTTTTGTTGTTTTTTAACCCTCCCCAGAGAATATCTTTTCTAATGGTCTTTAGAGAGTGGAAGGGAGGGAGGAAGAGACCGAAAGAGAGAAACATCGGTGTGAGAGAGACATCGGTTAGCTGTCCCCACACGCACCCAACTGGGGCTGGGGATCAAATCTGCAACTCAGATATGTGCCTTTAACCCAGAATCGAACCAGTGACCCTTCAGAGCGCAGGTCAGTGCTCTAACCATTTTGCAACACTGACCAGGGTGTGACAGCCTTTCATTCAAAAAAAAAACACCAGTGTTTCGGTTGGTTCTGTGATTCATACTTTAAGTTGTTCAACAAGCGTTCTCACCTTTCCTTAAGGAACTCATTTCCCATGTTTGCACTCTCCCTGTACTGCAGACACAGTGTGTACTGTGAACTAGCTATGACTGCAGACACTGGTTCACAGTACAGTAAGGTTCTACTTACTTGCCAATTGTGCAGGCTGGGCTTATTTCACGTACGCTAAATGTTCTCAAGTTTAGTAACTTCCATGCTCACACACACACACACACACACACAGAGGCAGGAAAGTAATGCTCACGGTGCTCCTGGTTATTTCTGGAGACAGGGTGACAGAGGCTGTGATTTCATCTGCCCCCCTCCCATTCCCCCACTCCTGCTCTGAAGGAACAGCATTGCAGGGAGAAGGCAAAGCAGATGTGACATGGAGAGTTGGCAGGTGGGTATGTGGCTGCGACACAGAGGCAGTCAGCCCTGGTGCTGAGAGTGTGAATTCCACCCGAGGTTGACCAGGCCTCACAGGGATGCCTGGAAACATGTTCAATTTCCATCAACCGTTCCAATTTCCCCCCAAGTCACATGATCGGGGCTGGGGACAAATCTCCCACCACATCCAAGCTTCTGACGACCCCCCACAGCCTCCAGGAAATAAACCATCTCAGCAAAGGCAGCCCTCCTCGACCTCAGAGCTCTGAGCAGGTGGCCCGCCGCTCCCTGCAGATCAGACCCCGCTTGGCTGGCTGGCTGGCTGGCACCGGTGGGCCAGGCAGCTCGGCATGCCACCCAGAGCTGACGGAGACATCCCTGCCTCTCGCACACACATCACTCAAAGGGTTCAAGCTTCTGAGACCCACGGGGGCTTCTTTGGGTTCAGTCTGTCCCCTCCACCTGTGCTGAGCACCAAAGCCTCCCCACACCGCCCCCTTTCTGCTGCCCGCCTAATGCTTACTAGTCCCAGTGAAGTACCAACTGCTTTGTCCCTGGACAACCCTTTGAAGCCCTAAGGGAACCGCAGGCAGTGATCACGCTGCCCACTGGCCATTGAACATCAGTGGGACAGGTGTCCTCCCTCCCTCGGAGGTGAAGCTAGAACCCAGCGTCCCTCCAGGCAAAAAGAAGCATCTACATAAAGGCTCCTTCCCACACAATTTACCCAACAAGGGCCTCCATGGTATGGCCATTTGCACGCAATCCCCACTTGCAGAGCAAAGCAGGGTGCAAACTGTATCACTAACGATGGAGAAGCAGAGCTACGTAAAGTAGCTAAGACTTCGGTTCCGAGTGAGAAGTTAAATCGAAAGGAATGCCACGGCCTTCAGCTGGGAGGATAGCTCCACCCTGGCTCTCCTTGCATTTGTGCAAGAGGGACGAGAAGGGGAGGGGAGGGGAGGGAAGGGGAGGGGAGAGGAGGGGAGGGGACTGAAGCGCATGCTGTGCCAGGCACGCAGCTCCAGGCCTCAGTGTGCTGTCCCATTAGAGATCTCAGCAGCCACATTCCCAGGGATAATTCTGGGGCTGAACCCTAAAGCTCAGGGGCCTGCAGGTTGGAGAGGGGTTTATGAAGACTAAAAAAGATTTAAAAATAATAATAATTAAAAAAGAACGGTGGGGATGATGGAGACAAGAGGGCTCACAGCAGCTAAGGGGCAGCTCCCTCTTGACACTGGCCAATGGCTGCCAGATAGGAAGGTCTGCAGGGTGGTCAGATGTTTAGAGAGAAGCTCAAGTCCAGCTCGTCCGGGGAAGCCCATGGTTTAAAAGCCTTGGCAACGAGCTCACAGGCATGTCGCAGCTCGGCACCGCCAGCGGTCAGCAGGGCCCTGCGCTCCACCCCTCCTGCCTGGGCAGACTCCTGGCTAAGCCCGCTGGCCGCTCCCTCGGCCTCTCCCGGGGTTAGGGACTCCAGCCAGGCCCAGTGTGGCATCCAAGCGTCGCAGCCTCACAGGACCAACAGCTCAGGGGCCCAGCAGCTCTGAGCGTGGCCAGAGTCACCCCACACCAGCTACCTCTAGACCCAGGGGCAGGGGCGGGTCTGCGTCTGGTTAAAGCCTTGGGTACCTGCCCAGAACAGGTGACATCGGGGCTGTGACAGAGCTGAGTTGAGAGTCAGCACAGCACCCCCAAACCAGATGGAGCCTCCTTCCCTGGTGAGTGAGCTGCCCTCAGGCGTGGCCCAGGATGAGTGAGAGGACTGTGAGGACGGCCAGGACCTGCTACCGGCCTGGCTCCTCTGGCCCCTCCCACTTCTAATGAGCAAACCAGCACTCCTGACCCCAAGCTCCTGGGAGGAGCATCTGACTGAATAAGAGGCCATGGATGGAATGTGGCCTGGCCTTCCTCAAAGCACAGAGCGATGCTGTTTCCCTAAACCTGTGTCCCAGCGCCCGCCTCTGGCCCCTGCACCCCCCTGTGCTGCGGGAAGAACTCCGGAGACAAGGGCACCGCAGCCCTGAGATCTGCAGAGAAGAAGGGCCCAGACTCAGTCAGGAGGTAGCGCAGAGCTGGGAAAGCATGGCGTCTGGGAAATGAGAGCGATGCTGATACAGTGTGGCTCCAGGCAACTGTCTCTTACCCACGGAGCCGCAGCCTCCTTACCGAGAAAATGGAGTTAGACGCACACTTACACATGTGCACGCACATGCACACACTCTCTGCTCCTGGCCCCGCATGGAGAGACAGTAGATGACTAGAAAGCATAAACAAGGAACTGCAAAATGCACCAGGAAATCACCAGAACCAGAAGAGGAAGAAGAAAGAAGGCAGGGCTGGGCCCAGAGTGGCAGAGGGGGCGGGAGGGAGCTGGGGAGGCCTGGGAGAATGTGCTGCATCGGGTTAGCACAGTGGTCCGCAAACTCATTAGTCAACAGAGCAGCAAGCTGCGGCTCGCGAGCCACAGTTTGCCAACCACTGGGTTAGCACAATAAAATCCAGTCACGCATCATCGCGTGGGGCTCATTGTAATCAGGCGGCAGAGTTTAGCCGCTCCCTCCCCTCCGCTCTGGGCGAAGGCCGCCAGCACAGACTGTTATCAGCAGCGAGCAGCTTTTCGGGGCCCCCTCCTCCTCGGAGGCCTTTATCTGGAGGTGAGGGTCTTGGTTGTGGGGAGATAAAACACACAGCCCCCCTCCCTCAGGACTGATACAGAGAGCTGAGGGCTGCGCAGAGGGGGTGAACAGAAAGGCTCGTCCACGCCCCTCCTGTCCGCCTCCCTGGGGAGCCCAAGGACACGCAGGGCTGGGCTGCTGAGCCCGTGCAGTGCGGACAGCCTGGGAAGCTGCGGGAACAATGCGGAGAGGCCGGCTGTCAGGGAGGAGCGGGTGACAAGGAACAACGCAGGGGACAGAGGAGACTGTGTACGTGACAGGTGTTAGAAAAGGAACAAAAAAGGCCCCGGATGAGCTCTGGGGGATTCACCTGACAAGAGAGCTTGGAACCAGCACAGACATGACCCCAACCTGCACTTCTTTTTGCTGTTAACACTTTTTTAAAAATAGGAACAAGGGATATGGTAGATACCAAACTTATTTTTTTTAATAAGCTGATAACCCCAAAGGGGTAGAGGGGAAGGAGAAATATTACTGACGGCCAAGATTTTGGCTCCTGACTAAAAACCATCACAGTCCTTTTAAAAACTTTTCTAAAGGCCTTTAATTCTAGGATGCGGTCACCATCTCCAGACTATATGGTTCTCAACTGGGGGCTGCACTGGCCTAGGGGGCATTGGGAATATAGGGGGGTTCAGGTAATCCACCACTGGGGCACCCCTGACCCTTCTGGTGGGTCCAGAACGTGCAGTGTCTTACCATCCTCAGGACATCTCCACAAGAGAACTGCGAGGCCCCACTGCCAATGGCACCGCTACCTCCCTTCCCTGCCTTTGCAGCTCCTGGACGCCAGAGGGCGCTGTGCCACTCCTGGACCCTCCAGAATGCCTCCTCCATCAGCCACCCAGGCGCAGATGGCATCCCCTCGGTGTGTGAAGGCTGTTTTTACTGGCTGTGTTCCGAGTTCCTAAGTAATAGATTCTAAGTAGTTTATTTTCCTTACAGCCTCTAATTGACAAGCCAAAAAGCTGGCTGCCTTGCACTGCACCCATCCTGTTTATGCTCTATTTTTCTAAGAATGCGCCTATGAAACCAAAGAGTCTAAGACCCACTGGTCTCTGGGACGAATAATGAACTTTAAACTTAGAAAATGGTGCCGCACACCCGCTTCCCTCACTGCTGTCCCAGGACTCAGCTCTCACCGCGTTCTGGCTCTGCCCGATCCTTTTCCGCAGGCTCCACCGGTTTGTCTTGGGGTTCCTTCCTCTGTGGGGCTGAGCTGGAGAAGACACTCATGGGAGCCCACTCCAGATACAGGGGAACGTGGTGGAACTGCAGAGATAGAGGTGAGGAGGGACTCAGTGTGTCTTACACAGACGAAGCGCCCAAGGGTCAGAGAGTATGAGTGACTCGCCCCGTAAAGAGCCAAGAGGGGCACACAGCCCAGAACCCTCCGCCACCTGATTCTGAGAACCATTGGGGCCTGATGCAGCTCAGGGCCGGGGGAGGGGCCGAGCATGTGTGTCCCTGAGTTGCTGTGGCCGGGGTATGAGTGGGCAGGGGGTGGGGGACAGAATCAGGATGAGATGCAGCTCTTGTGCAGGAAGGGCAGGGGGCTGATGGAGACCGCGCTTTCTCTCCTCGCATCAGACTCTCGGTCATGCATGTGCACATACATGTGTGCAGCTGTTCTTTGAAAGGGCACTGATAGAGGCTGCACATCGCTAATGTGCCTGAGAGAGAAGCTACTTGCAGTGGTTGATCTGTCCATGTCCTGACCCCCAGCACCTGTGTGACCCGATTTGGAAAAAGGGTCTTCGCAAATGTCATTAAGTGAAGGATCTGAAAGTGAGGTCATCCTGAATCCAGCCAGAAATGGAGGAAAGGAAAAGGCACATGAGAAGACAGAGGCCAGTGCAGCAGCCACTGCCATGGGCACTGGCAGCGCCAGGCGCTGCCATGGGCACTGGGAGCACCAGGCGCTGCCATGGGCACTGGCAGCACCAGGCGCTGCAGGGACGAGTGGGGGGGGCCTCCCTGGAGCCTCAAAGGGAGCACGGCCCTGCAACACCCCAATTTCCCACTTCCGGCCTCAGAACTGTGAGAGGACACATTTGTGTTGTTTTAAGCCACGAGGTTGGTGGTAATCTGTTATGGGGGCCACAGGAATCTACCACATTAATTAATACAGTATCTGTGTGTGAGTCTACGTTTGTCTTTACCAAGGACAGCAGACAGCCGCCTACAGAACTGACTTCTAAACTATTGTAGGTACAAGACCCCAAAAGCAGAAGAATGAGGTTCAAGTCTGTGAGGAGCCTGAGGCACACGGGGCCGAGACCTCTTTCTGGAGGTTGCAGCTGCTCCATCTGTGATCTCAGTGGGGGACTCAAGCTCACCGTCAGCACAGGGCAGGTGCCTTCACGGGGCTCCCACGGGCCAGACCCCTGCTAAGACAGTCGCTGTGTCCGCTCCCCTCATCCCCGGGGCGCAGGCCGGCGCCCTACCTTAGAATAGGCCAGGTGGCGGAAGGCCTTGCGGGCCTCCAGCGGCTCCAGGAACTCCACGATGGCAGTGACGCCGCCCTCGGGCAGCAGCACGCGGCCCAGGCTGCCAAAGCGGCCGAAGGTCTCCTGCAGCTCAGCCGCCAAGGTGCCTGCTGGCAGGTTCTTCACCAGAATCACGGTTTTGCTTCGCTCTGCAGCGGGCTGTGAGGGAGGAGACGAACATATTAGGGACAACAGGAGGGCCGGCCCTGCCACCAGCACTGATCTGTGGTCGACTCCAGACCAGACGCCCCCCTTGAACCTGTCACTAGGCACTTCAAAGGGACGGCACCATCTAAAGCACGTGGCTTCCTGGATAACAGGTGGCTCTGTGGAATGGATAAGGGTGAGGGCACCAGAGTGGACCCCCTGGGTCAAATCCCTGCCCCTCCACTGTGGAGCCCTGGAAGATCCTGCCAATGCCCACTGTAGCCCTGCGGGACATCCTGGCGCTCCAGCCCAGGCAGCATCTGCATCCATGGCCCAGGCCCAGGCCCAGGGCCTTTTCCTGCAACTGCAGGCGTCTGCTGTCACATCATGGCAGGCGACAGCAGCTGGGAGCAGCCCGGGTGCGTCCCTGGTCCTGTGGGTGGGAGAGTTCCAGGGAGGGCTCTGCAGTTGTCCCCAGATCCAGCTCAGCCCTGCCGGACAAGGTGCTGTCATAAGCACGTCCTGCACCGGGCTCCTGCCTCCCCTTGGCCTTTCTCACTGCTGCCCCAAACGGCACTTGCCCTTGCCTCCGAGGCTGCTTTTGGAAGAACCCAAACCAAGACACTAGATACTTGAGACGCACTGACCTGCGCCCGGCCCCTCACTAACATATGGACCCGGGACCATCGCCAGGGCCATTCCGGGAGAGGCTGCACTCACACGGGCAAAGGGCATACAAAGCGTAAGCGCTGTGTGAACGTTTCATGGAAAACTATGTTGGAGGGGCACAGGAGAACCAAAAACATGTAATGGGCAAGTTCCAGGTTTGGGATCATCTGAGCAGGAGTCTCAGCTCAGCCACTGACCTGGCCTGAAACCTCTGGTCAGCTGCTTTCCCCGTGGGCCTCAGTGTTCTCATCTGTGAAACGGGCTAATGGTTAACACCCATACTGTAGGCCTCACAGGGTCTCCTCATAGGGGCGGGCACATGTGCAGGTGGGAAAGGCAGGGCACCCATGGGCTTTGTAGGTGCAACTTAGATTGCAAGTGTAACAATTTGGGACATGGACTCTGGGGCCACATTCAAATCTGGCTCCACCATGAACAGCTGTGTGGCCTGGAACGAGGGCCTGCACCTCTGTGACGGTCCTTCTATGATCGGGCTCAGCAGTGCTGCTTTCCACGAGGGTTAGGAAAGTGAAACTTTGAAAGGTGCTTTGTAAGTCCTAAGAGATGCTAACTAGTGATACAGTTACTTATCCATCCACCCACCTCCCCACCTCCTTCTCATCCATCGCCCCCACTTCCCACCCGCTGAGCTATCTGCCCATCCTTCGAAGCATCCTAGACACCTTTTAAGGTCAAGTTCAAGCCAGGTAAACCAGAGGAAGTGGCTGTTTGGGAGGCGGAAGCTGAGACCGAGCCCAGGCTCCTGCCACAGTCTCTTTGTTGGACTTTTAAGTCACCCCCCGCCCTCCGGGCCTCAGTTTCCTTGTCTGAGGATGTTAGGAGACTTAATCGGCCATAGCCCTAAGAACCCCACCTGGTAAAGTGAGCACATGGAGGTAACCGCTCCTCTACTTGGTTCAAGGAAAGCCTAAGACTCAGACAGCAGGTGCTCTGAGAAAGGAGCTGGGGGGGATGAGATTTTTGGGGCCCCTTGATCTGCATGAAGGTTATGAGGTAGCCCTCTTGCATATGGCCCCCGAGACACTATCCAGTCAGATAGGTGCCTTGTCTGACCCGTGTGATTTTCTTCCTATCTTTGGAGACTAAAAATTAATGGCAAACATCACCCTCGACAGGCTGGATCCTAAAACCCATTGCCACGCCGCCAACCTGAACCCCAGCCCAGTTCCTGGTTCCCCGTGGCCGGCGGCCACGCCAAGCTGGTGTGCACCCACCTGGCTGAAGGAGTCCAGGCTGACCCCGTTGTCCAGGAGGAAGCGCCTCACTTCCTGCACAAGCTGGGTCTCCCCGAGGGCCACGCGCACGGCCACGCTGCCCTTGGTCTCCTGTGGGAGGGGAGGAAGAGGCCCTGTTGGCTGTTGGGCAGGTGACGAGCAGCCTCCCAGGTCCCACAGCCTGCAAGGAAGGTCTGGATGGAGGGGACCCCCCGATGCTCTCCCCGACCCCACTGACTGGCTGGCTGTGGCTTTCACTTCCACACAACCCGCAGGGGCCAGTGTCGAGGGGTGGCTGGGACGTGCCAGGGCCCAGGCGACCCAGCACGATGCCCTCTCCTTGCCCTTGGCCCCCTCACGTTCGGGCCATGGCCAGGTACATCAGAAGGGCCGCTCACTCACGTGGTCAAACACTTGGCTCTTGGTAGCGCTGTACTTCTGTGCGATGGCGTCGGCCACTGCATTCGGGCCCATGAACAGCGTGTTCCAGTTGTGAGAGCTGAGGCAGGAGAGGGACGTCAGACCGCAGAGCAACGACAGGAATATTGTTTCAGATGCGAAATCTCTGAGAAATGAGCCCTTGGCCTGCCATTCTAAACCCCAAAGCCTCTCCCCACAACTCCCCTGGTGTGGGCCAGCCCCAGGGCCTGAGGACAAGGACAGCAACGATGTCATGAACAACCCTCACGTGTCAGGCCCCACTCTGTGCGAGGGACAGCTCTGCCTGTCAACTTGTTTAATCCCTAGGACTCCTCATAGCCAGCGCCACTAGGATTCTCCCATTTTGCAGATGAGAAACAGGTTCAGCAAGGTTATAGCGAGGCTGGACCCACCACAAGGAGCCAGAGCCCCCGGCAGCTGGGGAAGAAGGGGCGAGGGCAGCAGGAGCCTAGTCAGGCCCGAGGCTGCGCGTGCGTAAGAACCTGGAGCTGTTGGCTTTGTCTTTGGCCTCTTTCTTCTTCTTGTAAGAGGATGATCCCGGGGCACTGGTGTCCTCATTGGCTTCCTTCTTGATGGTGGATGGTAATACATGGAGCATCCTGCCCTAGAAGGGGCAAGGGGAAAGGGTCAGGAGAGGGAGGGGGCAGATGCTCCACATCCTGCCCTGGGATATCGGCCTCTCCGAGAGCAGGCGGCAGCACTGGGTGCTGATACCCTCAGACATAGCCTCAGGCCAAACGACCATGTGGTTACCCTTGACCCAGAATAGGGACGTGGCCACGGGACCCGGGGCCTGACACTGGGATGGAGGCCAAGTGACAGCCTCATGAGGGAGACTGGTCAGCTTGTAAGTGCCACCCACCCCCTACCCCGAGGCCAGGGCCCATCCTGCCCCTGCACACAGAGGGCCCACACGAGGTCTGGTCCTGAGGCCACAGAGATCACTGCACTATGCAGGTACGAATGGAAAGGGAAGAGGGGGACAAGGAGCCTGGGCTGGGGTTGCGCACTGAGCACTTTACTCAGAGGTGCTGGGAAAAAAGACAAGAGCGCCTTCCACTCTATTGTGGCCATTTAACATGACCACGCTCAACTCCTCCCTTCCTTCCTCCTCTCCCAAGTGCTATTTCTCCAGATGGGGAGCCTAGTCATTCATTCAGCAACCCCTCTGGGCGCTGTCCCAGGTGCTGACAGATTAGAGGAAACAGAGACAACCAGCCCTCAGTGCACTGCCCTCTGTGAAGACAGCTTCCCAGGCCACTAGTGTGCTTAGCAATGTGGGGGTGTGCATACACATGCACGCATTCATGCATGCATACAAATGGTCTCTCCAGGCTAGTGTGCTTCCTTAACAATGTAGGGGTGTGCATATGCATGCACGTATCCATGCATGCACACACATGGTCTCTCCAGGCTAGTGTGCTTCCTTAGCAATGTGGAGGGTGCACATGCACTCACACATGCACACACATGGCCTCTCCCGGCCATCTGGGCCCAGCAGCCCCATGAGCCCTGGGCAGTCACCTGGAACACCTGCCCGTCGACCTCCGCGTAAGCCTTCACCGCGTGCTCAGGGAACATGAAGGAGACAAAGGCAAAGCCCTTAGGTTTCTTGGTCAGGCTGTCGATGGGGTAATGCAGCTCGGACAGGGGGCCTGCGGACAGAAGGGGGATCAGTGACTGGGGCCGGGATGGGCCTGCATGCTCAACACTGAGCAGATGATGGTCTTCACTGGCAAGAGGATCGGGCTGCTGCTCTGGGTCGGCCCGTGGCCAGAGACTGCAGTGAGACCACCTCAAAGGTCAAGGGTGTCCCTGCCGCAACCCTTCATGCATTTCTCCGGGCAGTCCAGGTGCTGGGCTGGGTCCTGCCCCTACCACCTATAGGTGTGGTCTTCAGGTGCCTCAGTCTTCTCATCGGTAAAGTGGCATCATCAGAGCACCTGACTCACGGGTTAAAGGCATTGACACGTCAAGTGTACTAACAGTGCCTGCTCAGTGCCCTGGAAGTGCTTGCAGTCTATTGATCTCCTCTCGTGTGCAGCCGGCCCTGCTATCAACTAGGGTGCTGGCCTGGGGGGGAAGGATCCGTGCTCAGGACAGCAGTAACCGCAGGCTAAAAGGTTACACCACTGGCAGAGTCCTGCTCCGGGCCTCCCTGTCCCACCAGGCACTCAACCACGCCCCGATCCCCCACCACCCAGAGATGGCCTCCGAATAAAAGTAGGAGACCCTCCAAGGGATCTCAGAGGCATCGAGACCTCACCGTCACTTTACATCCTAACTTCCTTCCCCTCACAGCCATGACCTTACAACTGAATAGGGTGATCCAGCTAAACTACGGGTCTTCAAGTTCATGTTCATGTCCTGTGAAATAATAATAGCAACAATGACTACAGTAAAAACCACCCTCGCTATCAAACACAGCATGTGCGAATTCTCACAGCAGCTCAGGGATCATCAGCCCATTTCATAGATGAGGAGACTGAGACGGGAGGGGACGTCATGAGCCCAAGGACAAGAGCTGAGGGGCAGCCTGGGCCTTGAAGCCGGGGCCTGCTGCTCTCAGCCGCGTGCTCCGGGGAGCTGCCCCACCGTATTTGGAGAAGATCTTCTCCAGGTCCTCCTCGGTGCTGGTGTAGGGCAGGTTGCGCACGAAGAGCCTCCCCGAGTCGGCCAGGTCCTCCTCCTCCTCGTCTTCCCCGAGCGTCCGGCCCTGCCAGGGTTTGCTGCTGCTCTTCAGGGGCCCCTTAGCCACGGGGACAGTCTTTTCCCTGAACACCTCGATGTAGCGGCCACCTGCACAAGGAGAGCAGTCAGGGCTCTGGGAGGAGGCCTGGAACTTGCCAGTGACTCCTGACTGACAATTCCAAACTCATCATCACCGCCTTCCAGATGCCAAGGCCCAGGCTCAGGCCGCAGCGCTGGCCTGACTCAAAGGCCCTTTCCCCATGTCATCCTTCCTACAAGTCAGTGTCAACCGGGGGGAAGCCTGCCTGGGCCGCCTCCGTCCAGATCTGCATCCTCTGAGTTCAGGGCATGTGTCCCAGCACCGATGGCTACTCTGCCTTAGGACAGCAACACATGACGTGTGACACCCAACGCCGAGGAATCTGTCGCCCTGCCCTAGTGAACTCTGCCTGATTAGGCAGTGACCACCACTACCTCCTCCACAGGCACACAGTATACTCAACAATCACCTACTGCCTAACGGGCTGACAAGACTGCTTGCTTTCTCTCCTTCCCTGACAGAACTTGCATCTTCACTAGGGGCCGATGGCTGGATCTGAATCACTTGTCCATGCCAGGGTCCTGTCAAAGATCACATCCTTGCAGACCATTGAGGCAACCTTCCAATTCAGGGACCAGTATATGCTGCCCCTGTACTGTTTCCTGTACTGGAACAGCCTGCCCCACCAGGCCAGAGCTTGCTCCCTCTGCACCTCTGGCTTTTCTCACCTTCTCGAGGAGGCCCAAGAGGACATACTCCTCTTTATAAACATGCCTCCTCCAATCCTGACTCCTCTGCTCTGCATTTTCCCACAGCACAGCCCACTGGATGCCTCTCCTTCTCTCCCCCTGTGTCCATTTACTCTACATCAGCTGCACAAGCTATGCTGCTTGCTGCTGTCTTACCAGTGCCCAGAGCAGTGCCTGGCACAGAGCAGACCCTCGACCAAACGTGATGGAATAAAGGAATGAATAAAGGAATGAAGGAATGAATGAATGCACCCTGCCTCCACACAGAGCCAGGGCCTGTCCCATGTCCTTACCCATGTATTCTCTGTTGCACTTCAAAGCTTTCTTCACTTCCTCTTCGCTGCTGAAATCCACAAAGACATACCCTGAGGAAGGACAATGACAAAGATCAAGTCCGCAGACACACACAGGAGTCCCCACACTGTGCTAGGTGTTCAGAAGCTGAGCAGAGAATGGGGAAGAATTTCCAGCTTTGCCAATTCTCTAAAATGCAGATTCCCTCCAACTGTAGCCGAATCTCCCTTCACAGAATTTTTAGGCTGCGTGGGGTTGGGAGGGAGTGAGGAGGGACCATCCAAGGCCTGGGAAATCATTTGGTCTGGCCCTGCCAAGGCATCAGGGGTAGTTAATGAAATGTCTGACCTAATTTAGCTGGCTAATTTTTAAAAAAATATATTTTATTGAGTTTTTTTGCAAAGAGAAAGGGAGAGGGATAAAGAGAAACATCGATGAGAAACATCAATCAGCTACTTCCTGCACAGCCCCCACTGGGGATGTGCCTGCAACCAAGGTGCATGCTCTTGACTGGAATCGAACCTGGGACTCTTAAGTCTGCAGGCCGACACTCTATCCACTGAGCCAAACAGGTTAGGGCAGCAGGCTAATTTTTAAGTTGATAATTTTGTATGGCCCATGAATGGTGCTATAAATGCCCAAATGGCCCTTGGCAGAAAAAAGGTTCCCCACCCCTGGTTCAGACTCTGGGGCCTGGCTCTAAGCTGACAACACTGGGATGACGATGCTGGGATGTCAAGAGTCAGAACACAGGAGGCCTCTGACCCCTCCTAGCCCCGTCCCCCACTCTGTGACCCAGCTCAGCACCTGAGGGGCCATCTCCACAGCCACTCTGCCGGAGCCCGAGGCCCCGAGGTACGCCGAAGCCAGCGAGGGGTCTTTTCCACCCTCAGCCTGCACCGGGGGCTGAAGTCCAGTCATTACCGAGCCCTCAGCACGGGGCCAGCCTGCCACCTCGGCAGCTCTCCTGGGACATCCGATTACTTCCCTGAAGCATCACGCCCACAGGCCAGCTCTCTCCAGCTCCAAGGCCTCCAATATGATTCCTCGTCCTGACACCTCAAGTGTGCCCCTTCCTGCCCCTCCCGCTGATCTCTGAAGAGCCAGTCCTAACGATGGCTCGCAGAGAGCGTGGCTGGGCGGTGAGCATTGTTGTAAACGCTGTACGTATTAACTCACTGAATACTCACAACTAAATGAGACACGACCACCCCATTGCTCAGATGAGAAAACTGACTCTACGTTCTGGTCCAAGGCTCCAGGGCCGGCAAGTGGCGAGCTGGGATCCAAAGCTAGGCAGGCTCTCCCCTGCCCTGTACTGTACCCGAGCAGCCTTGCCAATCCATGGAGCCAGAACCACAAACAGGATCAAGAACAGCTACCCCTTAAGGGTCCCCCAACTCCACTGTCCTGACCCTCCACCTTCCCCAGCTGCCTCTGAACCCGACACCCAGACCTCACCTGTCTTGTTCCCGTGAGCATTCTTCACAATCCGAATGGCCACCGGTTTCAGGGGTGCCAAGAACTCCGTAACGTTTTTCTAGAAGGGAAGATTCCTCCTTTATGAACCAGTAATAAAAACACAGCCCAAAGAAACCTGGGCCGAAGTTCTGAACTCGGAAAGATTACCAGTGTTTCGTCCTTTCTCATTTCTCTTTCCTCTAAATATACACACCTTCCCTCCATCATTACATAAAACTTGGAAAAAATCTGAAGAAAAGCTGGAGCAGAAGGATGTACAGATAAAATAGTAATGCCACCATCTGCATTTTAAGGCACTGTGTCTGACATCCCCTCCCTCAGGTACTTTTTATATATTTGGGGTTAAGTCTGGCCTTTTCAGCTTCTCCTCAGTGCATGCATATCTGACCCTGTGCCCTCACGGCGATGGCTCGCAGTCATTACACTGCTATTGCAGGCCGTCCCCCCATACTCTTCACAGTCTCTATTCTGAACATGAGGGCGAGTCCAACACATTTTTAAAAATGCACTAACAGAGTAAGGGTCACAAAGCCTTCAATATTGACCCGCTGCCCTTCCCTTTCCCAGCAGGAAAAGTATGTGCAGCCCTAGCGGGCACCATGGGGGAGGGCAGCTGTTCCTCCTCGGGCTGGTACAGCTTTTAGCCCCCAATTCTTCCCAGCTCGTCCTCTGCTAATCCTGAGCCCCCTGCAGCAGGGGTTCCCAACACCCCACCCTCAGCTCTAGCCCGTGTTCCAGTTCGGGGCACGCACCTCTGTGACGTTGAACGGCGCTCCCCGCAGCTTCACAGTGTGGGGGGTGCTGGGTACCCGCTGGATGGCTGGTTTCTCTGTCTGAGTGACGGCAGAGAACAGAGAGGGAGTGAGTCCCTGGCACGGTGACACTGAGTGCGCAGAGGCGCGCTGCGGGTGAGCCAGGGTGCTGGTGAGCATCCTGAGGTCAGGTGATGCTCGCCGCCACTGCCACGGGGTCACTCTGCGCACACTGTGCAGAGCACCATCAGGCACTGCTGTCTGGTTGGGTCTTCAAAACAATCCCTCCCTGGACTTCAGCGCCCTCCGCTGTGAACCGCACATGAAGAATGCCTGCCCCTCAGACTGTCTTAAGAGTCAATGACAAAGGCTACAGCAGGCACTGGACCCGGCCCGTAGTAAGTGCTCACTTAATTGTACGTATTGTCATTGACTGTGGGCTGACATCTGTGAACACTGCCACTAATACGAAGCATAACAGGCGTCAGCAGCTCACTCTCCAGTGGCAGAGCTGAGACGTGTAGCCAGGTCTGGGGCCTGCAGGTACGTGGGCGATAACATGGTGAATCCTCCCCTCCCCTCACTGGGTCCCCGGACCCCCAGACCCAACCCAATCCACACACCGTGGCACTGGCCTCCTGTGGTTTCTTGGTCCCAGACAGGGTGCCTTGCTCTGGGCCTGGCCCTGTCCTCTCTTGGCCCTGCCGGATGGGAGCAGCACAGGGGTCCTCTTCCTCAGCCTCACTGCCTTCATCACAGTGCACGGCCTCATCTTCACTCTCCTCCTCCTCCTCCTCCTCCGAGGAAGACGGCGACTCGGCCCGCACCACCTTGGATTTCAGGTAATCCATGTCCGACAGCTCCTTCCGCACGGCTGCCTTTGGTTCAAGGTCGCCCTCCTCTGGGAAAACAGGGAGGCTGGGAGTCAGGGACAGTCCCTGGCACCGAGGGACAAGAGGCCTGGGACGGAAGGGGGATGAGGTGCCAAGCACACCAGGACCAGGGGCCTATGCCATGCAGCCCTGCTGAGTCCTCTGATAAACAGTCACATGGGTGAGGCGCTGCAGTGGTGAGGTTCCACGTGCCACACGTCAGGAGCTGCGTGTTCCCTGCAGCAGCCTGCCCTCATCATCCTTTCATCTGCGGACCTGGAGGTCCTTTTGGCCTGGATTAACCCTCCGGTGACTACCAGGTGCTCGCAGGGAGAAACCCCAGCTCCTGCCTCTCGGACGGCTGACTGCCCTCCAGCTCCCATGCTGCAGCCACCCTGAGCCATGCAGAACGCTGCTCCCTCTGCTTGCACCCCTGACTGTCCCCTCCACGACCCTGCCCCACCAACTCCCAGCGAGTCCTTCGGACCCCGGCTTTGCACGGAAGCTATACCACATGTAACATCCACATCAAACCCGTTTTGTGCTTTTAGCCACATGGATTCCTGTCCCTCACCCGCCACTTCCTGTCCCGGGCTGCAACTGCTCACACACCCGTCCGTCCCCGAACTACATCATGAGTGCCTTCTGAGGCGGAACTGCCCCTCCTCTCCTTCCGACCTTTGCTCTCGGGAACTCTCCTTTCCCCTCCCCTGCTTTCTCTTTGTGTCTTCACGTAACACACTAACTAGTGGGTGATTTCTTTATGGCGTCTTTCCCTCCACCAGAGGACAGCTTCATGGGGACAGGATTCTACATCTATAGCTCACTGCTGTACCCCCAATGCCTGATGCAGTGCCTGGCACATAGTAGGTACTCAATATTTGTGTGGCTGAATGAATGAATAAGTGACCAAGATCAGTCAAGGCTGACGTAATTGTGGTTGGGATAGCCACCCCACTAGAGGGCATTTGTACAAGCCCGCGAGAGCACAGGCCAGTAGGCGTGCAGGGACCCGAGGGTGCGTGTCCATGCCCTTACCTTCTGGGTCCTCCCCAGCTCCCTCCTCACTCTCCTGGCCCGAATCGGAATCAAAGTTCAGGTAGTCACTGGCCCGCTTGCTCTTCCCTTGCGAGGGCTCTGCGTCCAGGGCATCGTTAGCCCAAGTAGCTGCCTGTGTCCGCTTCTGGTGAACCGACAGGAACTCCTGGAACTCGGTGTCTTCCTTCAGCTGGTAGCACCGCAACGGGAAGAGGGAAACACAGGCCAGGATGACTCAGTCAGCTCAATCCTCCTAACTCCCGGAGGGTCAGAGCACCCTCCAAGTTCATTTCCCCTGGGGCCAGCCAGGTCAGCCCTGGGAGGGCTGAGTGGACGCTTCACCGGACAAGAAGCCTAGGAAACCAGACTCGGCTCCAGCGCTCCCAGGACCGCTGCCAAAGCCCACCCTTTTGGGCACCAGGACAGTCTCACCTTGTCCAGCTCACGCGCTGCCTTTTTCTTCTTCTTGTCCTATAAATGGAAGGCGCAGAGGGTGAGGCCCACAGGTGAAGGGCGAGGGTAGATGAAACTGGGTTGTCTTGGGAGGGCCTGCCTGCAGGAACCATCCGAGAGGGCGTCGCAGGTCACCCCTGCTCCCCTACCCGGCCCCCAGGGGTGACCACCCTGCTGACACCGGCTTTGAGGGCAGGAGTGGTCTTCTACGCACTTCCTTAGTTTCTGGGGGCACCGAGTCCTTGTCTTTCGGAGGCTGCTTGGCCTGGCTGGGTTTCTGGGCATGCCTGCTCCAGGCGCGTGGCTTCGTCGGATCCCCAAACGACTTGCAGAACTCCACCTGCACGGGCGAGGAAGGGTGGTGAGGGGGGACCTGCCTCTGCGCCCAGCCCAGCCACACTTCACACCCAGGAGCTTGGGCTTTTAAAAAGGCCGCTGTCCCAGCCTAGCTGAGCTAGCTAAAGCAAATTCCGCACCCTCCCCTCACCTGGGCTTTGCTCTCTTTCCAGCCCTATGGGGGAGCCTTTACCAGGCAGTCTTGCTGTTTTGCAAATAGAAAAACGCTGAGCCTCTCCACAGTGGGGGAGGAGCCGTGACTCCCCCAATTATCAGGCCAGGAACCAAAGCACAGGGGAGTTAGTGACTTGCCCCAGATCACCCAGGTAGAAAAGGTCAAAATGGAGACTGGGAAACTCGATGTCTTTACCAAGTCATTAAATGCACTTGAGCGAGTAGGACCTCCTCCTCCAGGATGCTTTCCTGACTCCCCACCACCCTCCTCCAGCAAGGAAGGCACCTCCTTTGTTCCTCAGCACTGACCACAGTGATTGAAAGCGACCCCCTGTCTCCCGTGAGCTGCTGGATCCATGAGGACGGGCCAGGGGGCCACATCCGCTCTAAATCCCGTGTCACATAAGTGCTCATCGAGTGCTGGCTGAGCAGGCATGTGAATGAATGACAGAGACCAATGGTTCTCATTTGGGGACTGCAATGTGAGCTTGTGAGCTTGCTAGACATGTACATTCCTGGGCCCCCTACCCCACACTGAATGAGAAACTCTGAATGGAGCCCAGGAAACCAGTTTAACAAACTCTCTGGGGATCTATAGGCAGGAAAGATTGAGAAGCAGCGAGGGACGCTGAGGACATCACAGCCTGAAAGGCGACAAGGGTAGGGAGGGGAAGATCACTTTCAACAGGCAGGCAGGGGCGAGATTCTCGCCCACTCACCGTGATCCGGGACGTGTCGACAAAACTCTTGTTGAAATGGTTCAGTGCTTTTTGGGCTTCTTCCTCGGACTTGAAGCCGATAAAGCCGAACTTGCGGAACTTGCCATCCTTGGTGAACTTGAGGCTGCAGTCCGTCAGCGTGCCAAAGGCGGCGAACAGCTGCCGAAACCGCTCCTCCTTCATCTAGGACAGAGGGGCACCGTGAGGGCGAGTGGGGAGGTCAGAGCCCAGGGACAGAGTGGAAGCTGGGATGGGAAGGGGAGCCATCCTCATCCATTATAGTGAGGCATCAAGAGACACTGCCTAGCCCTGGTGGCTCAGTTGGTTGGAACATTGTCCCATACACCAAAGGTTTCGGGTTCGCTTCCCAGTCAGGATGTACAGGCCACCAAATGATTGATGTTTCCCTCTCACACCAATGTTTCTTTCTCTCTCTCTAAATCAACAAAAATACATCCTCCAGTGAGGATTAAAAAAAAAAAGACACTGCCTAAAGCTGATGGATATTATGGATAGAACAATAATAGATATTTTAAAAGTAGATCATTTAAGGTAAATGGTGGGTGAATTAAAAATATTAAGTAATACTCCCGACCAGTGTGGCTCAGTATTGAGCATTGACCTATGAACCAAGAGAGAAGGTCAAGGTTCAATTCCCAGTCAAGGCACATGTCTGAGTTTCAGGCTCCATCCCCAGTGTGGGGTGTGCAGGAGGCAGCTGATTGATGATTCTCTCTCATCAATGTTTTCACCTCTCTCTCCCTTCCTCTCTCTGAAGTCAGTAGAAACATTTTTAAAAATAAAAAATAACGATGGAGAGGGATAGATGATTTAGGTCCTTCATCTTTCATAGTGGGGGTGCGCAGATAGTCATTGGGTAAACAGGCCAAGAAATGGGGGCACATATTTGGGCAGAGAAAGAAACCTGTGGGAGGGTCCTAAAAATAAGCCAGAGAAGATGGTTACTGCTGGAGAAAGAGGAGGGTAAGAGGGAACAAACTCTGCTTCTCAGCGTATCCACTACTGTGCTGTTCAAGTTTTTAAAATTGTGTCATAAGCCACCCTAGCTGGTTCAGCTCAGTGGACAGAGCGTCATCAGAAGGGTCCCGGGTTCAATTCCGGTCAAGGGCACATGACCCAGTTGCAGGCTGGATCCCCAGTAGGGGGCATGCAGGGGGCAGCCAATCAGTGATTCTCTCTCATCACTGACGTTTCTATTTCTGACCCCACATCCATCTGCTTCTTCACTCCCTTACTGGGCATGGGTTTACTGAATGTCTACCACAGGTTCTGTGCTGGGACTCTACGGAAACACAGTCCAGGCATTGGGTAAATGGTTCAAGCCCGTTTTATCGAATGTCTTAAACTAATCTGACCTGCCCCATGACGGGATTGGGAACCGGAACGCAGGCCCTAAGCCTGTTATTACTCCCCACGTGCCGCTCATCGGTCCCCCGAGTGGAAAGGGGCTGCAGGTACCGGGTGTGACCCAGCCACGAGTCTACCACAACGAAATGTGAGTGGACCAGAGGGCCCGGGGGAGCCAGGCCGGCACCGGGTGCGGCTGGGGCCTCCCTGGGAGAAGCTGTCGGGCGGGGCGTCAGGGCCCACCGGCCGGCTGTGAAGGCTTGAGCAGTTACGCTCCCTTCCTCCCACTGACAAACGGGAAAAGCCCAGGGTCCTGCCCAGAGAGAAAACCTCTCCACGCTCCGCAGCCGGCTTCCCTACGGACCCTTGGCCCCCGACCGGCCCTAATTCCAGGCCCCCGGGCCCAGGCCCCTGCACTCACCCCATTCGGGAGGTTCTTCACGATCAGTCGCGACATGGCGCACGGCCCCGCGGTCCTGACTCCAGCACGGTGTGCAGAGTCTCCCGCAGACCGCTCTCACGCCGCAGCCCTGGGCGCCGCCATCTTTACCGAGCCGGGTCCCAGTCACGTGCTCCAGGCCGGGGGGCCAGCCCCTTCCGGAAATGGGCGTGGCCAGCCGGAGAGACCCAAGGAAGTCACGCCCACGAGGGGCGGGCCTGAGCGCTTGCGTTCTGCGCAGGCGCAGGCTGCCGGGCGGCGCGGGAGGGGGCGGGTGCTGGGTCGGCTGAGGGCGGGGGCCCACCTTCGTTCGGCCCGGGACTGAGGTGGCCCCTCCGCGCCGGAGCGCGGGGCCAGGTGTCCTCGCCCCCTTTGCTATTGCGCTTGAGTATGGCGTCCTAAACCTGAGGAGGGGACAGGGTTGGGGCTCTTGCCCCTCTTTGGGAGATGGGGACGGAGGCTGAGCGTCACCTGCGGGTGCTGGGATGCGGGCGGGAGAGGAAAACATCCCCTTTGCCGGCGCGTAACCTGGGAGGGAGCCCGCGGAGTGAAGCAGCCTGCTCCAAGGCGTGGCCCTTAAGCAGTACCAGCAGAAGTGGTTTTAGGCGAGAGGAACAAATTACCAGGAATTTAGAGGCTTAAAACAACAGGCATCTCCTGTCTCAGCTTGGAGGCCGGACATCCTAATTCAAGGCTCAGGGGCGGCCTTCCTGCCTCCTGAGGCCCCTGGGGGCCCCGGGCGCTCCCTGTAACCACATCCCTCCATCCTCACTCCGCTCTCTACCTCCGTCTGCCGTGGCCGCCGCCCTCCTAGTGTCCAGCCAAACCCAACTGTCCCTTTCCTCTTAGGACAGTGCATTGGGTTTAGGGCCCGAAATCCAGACCAAGCATGTCAACCCCCCAGCCTGCTCGCACAGGCCTCGTTTAGCAAAAGGCAGATTGACTGTCCATCCAGAGCAAACATCCCTGCACCTGGAGAAAAATACCCTCAGGCTCAAAGAAGCCGACCTCAGCTGTCACTGTGCGTCCAGTCCCTTGTTCAGGCCACAGACGTGTGTTGTTGATCCGGGTGCCGGTGCCTGTGGTAACCCAGCATCAGGGCGTGGGTTTGCGCAGCCTGTGACCGGCGTGGGGACTGGAGGAGCGGCTGTCCGGAGCAGCTCTGAGGGCTTGGCCTTTAGGAGGGGGCGAGTGTGGGCTGCCCGGCTAGTCCTGGTTTCGGATTCTTTTATTTCATTGTTTTCACAAACTGCCTTTTTAAAAGGCACAACAACACGGAGCCTTCCCTAAGGAGATTCACAAATCAGAGGTATTAAAAATCCAAAAGGCTCTTGACCAATCCGTATGTTCCAAGGCCAGGCCAAGACAATATGGTCGCCACATGTCGGGGAAGGAGAGGCCATTCCGGGCTACGTACCCGAGCGTTTAACAAACAGCACGGGATCGGGTTGTTACCCGCCTCTTTGCTCTCCTGACTTCCTGTTTGGTCTCCCGACTCCTTTTCTCTCCCAGCAAAGACTGTCCGGGCGCCGGGAGCCTGAGGGCTGGCCTCTGTGATGACACCTGGAGGTTAAGCACCACAACAAATCAGCCAGTCTGAGCCGGCCCCGCCTGCACTCCCATATGGCTGCTTTCACTCGTGAGGCTGTGAGAGGACCTGTCTGGACCGGAGGGAATGAACTGCGGCCAGGCAAAGGCCAGCACTGAGGAGAGAGCTTGGAAGGGGTTGGGAGAGGCAGGAGGGAGGGACGGGGACCCAGAACTCAATATTCTCCACGTGAGAAGTTGAATTAGGCCGAAACCGGTTTGGCTCAGTGGATAAAGCATCAATCTTCGGACTGAAAGGTCCCAGGTTCTATTCTGGTCAAGGGCTTGTACCTTAGTTGCGGGCACATCCCCAGTAGGGGGCGTGCAAGAGGCAGCTGATCCATGTCTCTCTCTCATCGATGTTTCTCTCTATCCCTTTCCCTTCCTCTCTGTAAAAAATCAATAAAATATATATTTTTAAAAATAAGTTGAATTATGGGGAACATCAGACAAACCCAGTGGAGGAACATCCTAAACAACAACAACAACAACAAAACCCTGCTCAGAACTCTTCAAAAATATTAGGTTCGCTCTGGCCAGGTAGCTCATTTAGTTAGAGCGTCATCCTGATACACCAAGGTGGGGGGATCGATCCCCAGCAGGGCACATACAGGAATCAACCAATGCATGCATGAATGGGTGGAATGGTACATCTCTCTCCCTTCCTGTGTGTTAACCTGATATTTCTGCATGATTAGATTCGGGTTAAGATGTCAACTTGTGGGTGGGTGACGGTACCTCTGATGGTTAAGGGGCTATCTGCCAGGTCCCTTCTCTGGACAACTTTCCCCTTTGTCATTGGTAAGTCCCGTGGAGGTGTAAGAAAGCCTTGTTAGAAAGACTCAGAGACCGTGTCAGCTTTCATAGGAGTAGACAGGTTCTGGAGCCACGGTCTTCCTAGCTGTAGACACACAGGGAAATAGAGGCCCAGAGAGAAAACACAGTAGAGACCAGGTCAGGTTCAAGGACACTGCTCCTCTCTGCCTGTGGTCACCCCCAGGAGTCAGGAAGTAGGGGTAGCTATGTGATGCTAGAGACCACTGACCGGGGGGTTTGCACCTCCACCTTGAAAGGGCCCCCAGCATCACATAGCCATCCCCCAGCAGCCCCTCAGAGGCCAGGTGTGCACCGGCCTCAGCCACACCTGCATGGACATCAGGTGGCTCCCCTGTGGCAGGTGGTGGCGGCCCCTTGCCCCTCCCCGCCAGTCCCTGCAGCGACTGAACATCAGAGAACTGGGGTCCCTCCTGCTCTTGGCGCTGAACTTAAACATTCTCAGCTGACATCACAAATAGCTCATCCGTCAGAGTGTGGCTGGGAAAAGCCAAGCCCAATCTCAGGAGGCACAGGATGGGCCTTATTCTGGACTCCGGAGGCTCCAGTTTCCCTTCCTGTCTAATCCCGGGCCACCTGCTGGCCTGAGGCTGGGCAGGACGATCAGGGGATGGACCGGGAATAAAACCAGAACTGTCCTTTTTCTTTTTCTTTCTTTTTTTTTTCTTCCAGCTGTGCTGCGGGCAGATGACCCCCAAGGCCTGGTTTGAGAAGAAAGTTTATTTCCTGACTTTGGCCTTGAGCTCCTGTGAGATGCAGCCAACTGACCACCACGGCCCATCCCTCAGCTTTGGCTACACCTGCGGCCACTTTCTCACAGATGAGCTTGCTCAGCCAGGAAGTAGCAGGCGAGGATCCAGGGCCTGCATTCTATCTACTATTCTGTACAGAGTAGAAGCCGCTCCTTGAATGGCCAGAGTCAGCTTGCCGCCTTTTTGCTCATTTTGAATTTCTGACTCCCAGGACTCTTGCTAAATGGCCATCACGTCCCACACCCCTCCATCCCTTTTCCCCTTCTCCTGACTGGGCTAGAAGCAGCATTTCTCAGCTCTCTTTGCGCTGCCCAATTAGAACGGCTCCCTGCAAATCTACAGTTAGGCCACTAGGCGGCGCCAGAGGATCGCGTATAAACCCGTACCGGGCGTCAGTAGTGGGGAACCTCTCTTGTGAACCTGAACCCAACAGTGGGGCGGTGCGTATTTCTGGATGACGCGACTGGACCTGGAGGGAGTAAAAGGAAGCCAGAGGGGCCTCGTGCAGAGAGCAAGAGCGAGAGTGCTGTCTGGAAGGAAGGCGGGACCCTGTTCGGGGCAGGGCATGGAGCAGAGAGAAGGCCGCAGAGGGCTTGTAGAGTCTTCAATGAAGGGGTGGATGGCCTGCAGAGCCAGGGGCAGGGGAAGGAGATGCCCAGGATGTGAGACAGTGGGAGCCCACAGCAGGCTAAGAAATGGCCCCACTGCGATCTCCACACTTCAAACCCTCAACCTGAGACTTAGGTGGCCAAAAAAAAAAAAAGGAAATTGGTGTCTTTGCAAATGTGATTAGGTTAAACTTTGCAAAGGCTCAACCCACAGGTTGAGAACCGCTAGCAGGGTCGCCTAAAACCATCGGAAAATGCAGATATTTACATTACGATTCATTAACAGTAGCAAAATTACAGTTATGAAGTAGCAATGAAAATAATTTTATGGTTGGGGGTCACCATAACACAAGGTACAGTATTAAAGGGCCGCGGCATTAGGAAGGTTGAGAACAACTGGGTTAAGGGCTTTGTGATAGCATCTCGAATTTTCCAGGTGGACCCTAAGTGCAATCACGTGTCCTCGAAAGAGGAAGGCGGAGTGAGATGACACACTCACAGAGGCTGTGAGGGGGAAACAACAGAAATTTCAAGACAACGGCCTTGAAGACTGGGGTGCCGGAGCCACAAGCCAGGAATGCTGGCAAACCACCCCCTCCCACTCCCCCAAGCTAAAGGAGTGCCCCTCAGAGCCTCAGCTTCCTGGGGAGAGAGCAGCTGCCTGCTGTTGCTACGGCCTTAGTGCTTCATCATTTACTGGATAAAGCCTACCTTGTGGATAAAGCCTACTGTGTGCTGCAGGCAGCCCTGCACGTTCTTAATTAGAAGCTGGATACAAAGTAACGCCCTGTCCCTTCCCGCCTCACACATCACAGAAATATGTGACAGCGGCTGGAACTCCCTGGCCACAAGGCTTCACTTAGTGGGACCGCCCTCAGAGCTGGCAGTACTTTAAACCCAGCCAACTCCAGGCAGAGAAGTGTGGGACTAGGAGAACAAAGTAAGGGGAAGGGGTGCAGGTGCTCTGGCCTTAGCAAAGGAGGGGAGCTGTCCCTCCTGGAAGTGTGGAAAGGTCAGGGGAGAACGTGGCATGGCAGCTGTGGAGAGCCACTCAGCTCCTTCCACCAAAGCCTTTACAGGCAGGTGCCACGTCCTGTGTCCATGTGGAGGCCACACTCCCTCCCAGACTCCATCCATCCCTGAGCGCGTGGGGTCCTAGAGCCAGGCTACTCCCAGCTGCTGAGGGATTCCTCTGATGGACCTTTTTGCTCTGGGTCCCCTAGTGGGCTAGCTGAGGTTCCCCCCTCCTGCCGCCCCTCCCCTGTCCCCCAGCTGCGCCGCTGCTGTTCCTTCCCCCCTTTCTCTCCAAGTGTCCGGCCTGTATCCTGATCTGGAGGGTCTCCCTGCATCCTGCTCTCTCTCCTTTATCTTTGCCAGTGAATCAGATGCCCTTAAAAGTCCTCCCAAACAGCTTCTGCCTACTTACCAGGAGCCAGAACTCAAGGGTCTCTAGCTGCAAGGGATGCTGGGAAGTGTAGTTCTTCAGGTGCATCAATGCCACCTTTGACCAGCTCCGAGCCCTATTACTGGAGCAGATAAGAATGGGTGTGGGTCTTTCTGCACAAGGAGGCCGTGGAGGAGGCCGCCACCATTGTCCAGTGAGAGGAGTGGTAGCTTGGACTAGGAGGAGCCCTGGGGATGGAGAGGAACTAGTTGGGTCCTTCCTCACATTCCTCTCTGAGCCCTCCTGGAAGACTCCCACTGGCCACCCCTGAGGCTGAAGGGAGAGGAAGCCATCAGAAGCCCCTGCCCTCCTGCGTGGTCCCCATGGAGCGCTCTGCTCAGCGGGAGGGGGCTTCTCAGCAAGGCTGCTCTCCACCGGCCTCGGAGAGGGCTGTGTGCGACACCACGTCTGAGTCATCGGGTGGGGGTAGCGTCCTACAGCCCGGCTTGGAGAGACTGAGGAAATGTTGAACGAAATGACCCCATGACCCATCATACCACCTGTCTTCATGGAGGCACCTGAAGGCCGGGCTCTTGCCCATGGGGCCTCACGGAGTGCCTCCCCCAATCTGTGGGTTGCTGTTATCTGCGGGGAGTCTGCTCAGAGAGGGGAGGGCAGTGCTACTCTGTAGGTCACGACGGGGATGAAGATCACAGGTACCGAGTGCACAGCATGCTGAGCGCTGTGCTAAGCATGTTAAAGTCCCGCCTCCATCATGCTCCCGTTCGCTTCCCCGTTAGGGAGGTGCTGGTAGGCTTTCAGTTTCACAGACGAGGAGACTGAGGCTCAAAACGGGGAAGTGACATGCCAAGGTCACACAGCAGGACCCTTGGGGCTTGGCAGCACCCAGCACCTGACTGTCTGTGCTTTTAATGGCGATGTTGTGGTGACTTTCTTGCAAACAGAACCAAAATGTTTGCTCATTCAAACATTTAAGTTCCTCCCTCACTCCAAGTGCTTTGGGCAGGACCTTATTTCTTCCTGTGCCAACTACTGGCTTATAGAACTCTTCTAATGCCCTTTTAACAGATGAAGAAAGGGTTGCCCAGAGAGGTTAAGTGACTTGCCCAAGGTCACACAGCTGGAAAGTAAGATTCTGATTGGAACCCAGGACTCGGTGACTTTGGAGCCAGGGGCTTTTGCTCTTGATTCTGACTCCACGAGCAGCAGGCTGGGGTGGGACGCGGGGGATGCAGGGCCAGACCCAGGGGGCATAAGAGAGGCCAGGCCAGCCCGCCTCCTTCCCAGGCTCTGTCTGCCCCCGGGACTCCGCCTCACTCACACGTACACAGCTGCCAGCGATCAAAGTCCTCGCCAAGATGTATTTGCTGCGAGCCCCAAACAAACGGGTGTTAGCATGCAGCTAAGAGAAACATTGGGAGGGCACGGGCATGAGAGCCGAGCGGCCTTTAAAGTCCTGGTGATTGATCAGCCCCCCGTGGTCCCATGCTCTGTGGGGCGGGCCGGAGGGGCCGGGAGCCTCCAGCCCTGGGAGCACCGCGGCGGAGCCTGGGCTCCCTCGCTGGCACCCACGCCACTCACACCCGCTCCCCTTCCCTGGGAAGGACTTCTTTCAGTCAACGAGCCCAGGAGACCAACCATGCAAAGTCATGATAAACAAGTCCCCTGACTGACAGGGATCAGGCTGAGCTCTCTGTCCCTCCGATGCCAGACTGCAGGCAGACACGTCTATTGCTCCATTTGACCAGTGAGCCTCAGCACAGCTGGTAACCAGGGAAGCTGGAGTCCCTTTGACACGCAGGGAATATTGACTGAGACTGCGGGACGTGGTTCCTACCTCCAGAGGGACATGGCTCACATCACGGGGAGGCAGAGATGGAGAGAGACCGGGTGGTCCAGCGTGGCTAGAGGGCTAAGCAGAGGTGATGCTCAGCCGTGCTAGGCAGTGCAGGTAGACCAGCTGTCTCCAAGACATAATCCCTCTGCCTGAGTCCAAGTCTTTGGACGGGCTGCTACCCAGCTTGCTGCTCATTAGCGATGTTAAATGCTCTCTCCTGTGGTGTCTAGGAGTGGGGGTCACGGAGTGGGCCCTCAACTGCCCAGGAGGGTCAGGAGGGAAGAACCCAGAGGAAGTGAGAAGGAGGCCCCAGAGTTGTGCTGGAAGGAGAAAATCGGGGAAGAGCACCTTGAGTGTAGGGCAGAGGGTGGGGGTCCTGGGCATGTGAGGGCCGAGATGCCGGGTCATAAAGGAAACAGGACCTGGAGGATGAACTGAAGGTGTAAATGTGGGTCCGAGCGCCCTGGGCCTTGACCTTGCTCAGGGGTTGGCATTACCACATCTCAATTCAGGATGGGGCAGGGATGTGGTTGACCTGACATCCAACCCTGTGTCCATGTGCAGTGCCCAAGCCACCCGGCCGTGGGAGGCAGCTGCTGGCACCAGGGATGGGCGCCGGACTTCCTCACTATTGGCAGTGACTTCCTGGGTCTGCTCTTGTGTCTTAGGAAATGGCCTTTGGGGAGGAGGACAGATTCTGCAAGGCCAGGAGGAGCAGGGAGGGCACCTTCTAAGCCCAGGGGTGATGTGTACTGTTGGGGCCTCAACTAGGGGGACAGGAGCATGAAGTGGGCGGCTCTTCCTGAATGTATTAAATGGGGCAGGGATGTGGTTGTATTAAATGCCCAAACATCTGCTGTGGGGAATAGATGAGATAATTTTCTTAAAGGGCTCTGCACGTGCCCTGCATACAGTAAGTGCTCAATAACGGACCACGATCCTCACCAACATGGAACAAGTCTCAGCTATGTGCTCAGGGAAGCACCACCCATCTCCCAGGCAGGGGTGGAGCGAGGATGCATCTTGTTGAAAGCTGGGCACACTGACAGGACAGCGTTCGATCTGCGCGCTTTTGTTGCAAATAGAATAACGTGTAACTAGCTTTTATTTCTTTACGTACCGGGGAGACTTGGTACCTGAGGCATTTGCCAATTTCCCGGGTGTCAATGGCCCCACCATGGCTGATTTCTATAAATACAATGTAGCATTGCCACCAGCCAGAAGTAACCTCCAGATCCTCTAGAACATAGATAAAAGTGCAGTAAAGCGATGAGAGGGGGGAGTTTTGAGCATAATCTATTTAATTGCAAGTTTACACAATTTAATTGTTAATAATGGCCATATTTAACAACTGATGCACAAAATTTCTGAAAATTGAACTGTCTGCTCCCAAGAGCTGTCAGAGCCGCGCCTGCGCATGCCTGCCTTCGGGTCTCTTCGGCTGGTAAAGTCAGGACAGTGTTTGCCACATCGGCGTTGAGAGGGTTAGAGAAAATGCATCCAAGGGCTTGGCCCAGGCCACACACTCCGAAAAGGGAGCCGCCATCATCTCAGGTCCGGTTAGAGCTTGTAACTGTGGGGTTTCTGAGGGTGGAGCCAGAGCCATTCTCACACACCAGGCATTTCTCTCTCTCCCACGGGAAATGGAAACTGAGGCACAGGGGGTGGGTGAGATTAGCCACCTGCCAATCAAGTTGCAGTATATATACACAGTATATATCTTGTGTATATCAACGCTTTTTAAAAATATATTTTTTTATTGATTTCAAGGGAGAGGGAGAGAGAGAGTGAGAAACATCAATGATGAGAGAGAATCATTGATTGGCTGCTTCCTGCATGCCCCACACTGGAGATTGAGCCCGCAATCCAGGCACATGCCCTGATGGAGAATTGAACCATGACCTCCTGGTTCATAGGTCAATGTTCAACCATTAAGCCATGCCCACCATCAATGCTTTTTTTTTTTAGCATTATATCTTGACTATCTATCTGTCTCTATATCATCTATCCTTTACATAGTTATGTCATGTTCTTTTAGAAAATTGATATCCACCATTTAATATTTTGCTTAAATTTGAAAAATCTCTTTATTACAAAAATAGCATATATTAATAGATCAAAATAGAGACAAGCTGTTTCTGAGTCCAACAAGCACTTAATAAATCTTAGGCACTATTATTTGAGAGTAATGCCAACGCATTTTGTTGGGTCACTGAGTGAGGATAAAAGTAAAAGACCACTGCAGGTTTCTGGGTAGCCCTTCCGCAGCCTCCCGCCACCTCCCCCATTCCGTAACTGCTGAAAACACAAGACTCCCACCATCGTTTGTGCACTTCGTTTCATCTCCGAGGTTTTAATTAATTGGAAATATGAAATCCAGCTCTTGATGACCTGCAAGAAAAGATGGCGCCCATGTCATTGAAAAGAATGATGTCATTAGTGACATAATGAATTCAATCTCCAGGATTTGGCTTCGGATTTGGGCGGGAGGGTCCCTGTAGCTAGCGCCTGCGTGCTCCAAGTGAAGCCCCTGGCACATGTGTTCCAAGCATCAGTTTCTCTGTCCAGCGCTGGTGGAACCTGGTCCTTCTTCAACCTGCGGCCCCCTGCGCCCAGCCTCGCCCCGCCCTGCTGCTCCGTCCCGTCCGTCAAGTGCCTGTCCCTCCCAGCGCCCGCCTCCCTCCAGCCCGCTCCGCTCCATAATCTCGTGCTCTGGGGAGGGTCCGGGCAACAGCTGCCTTTGATCAGCCCAACATCTGGGAGACTCGGCACTTCAAGCACGCTGACTGGTGATCAAAGGTGGGAACGCTGTGACAGCTGAGACTTGGCCAGGGCCCAGCCCGGCTAATGCTCAGGAGAGGGAGGGGGAAAGGGAGGGGGAGGCGGGGCTGGGGAGGCGAGAAGCCAGGAGCAACTCCCCCTCCTGCCCCCCAACCACGGGGCATGCCGCTCAGGGCAGTCAGGAGCAGGAGCCTTGCTTCTGTGGCTCTGACTCCCCGGTGCCTTAGTTTCCTCCTCTGCAAAATGGGAGCACTGAGGGAGGATGAGATGAGCGAAGAGGGGAGTGCCTGGTCCCCGGAGCCCATGCAGCCAGCCGGTGTCTCTGTGCCCTTAGGGACATTCTTTGCTTTAAAAAAACCTCACCAGAGGATATTTTTTTCACTGATTTTTAGAGAGAGTGGAAGGGAGAGAGGGATGGGGAGAGAGAGAGTGAGAAAGCACATTGGTTGCCTCCCTCTGATGCCGCAACTGGGGCCAGGGATCCAACCTGCAACCCAGGTACGTGCCCTTGACTGGGCATTGAACCTGTGACCCTTCAGTGTGTGAGTTCACGTTCTAACCACTAAGCATACCGGCCAGGGCAGTTAGGGCCATTCTAAGAGTAATAGTGCCTCCTCAGTGGTAATGAACTGTTTAGGGCCTCAGTTTCCCCATCAGTAAAATGGAGAGCCAGGATGAGACACTGCAATTAGGCAAGGGGATTTCTTTCCATGTGACCTGTGGGGAAACGGAGGTCTGCAGATGGGGACTCATGCACCCAGAAATCAGCCCACCTCAAACCCTAAATGGGAGGGTTGGGCTACTGCTTACAAGGTTGTTCACTGAGGCAGAGAATTCTCCCACCTCCTCCTGCAGGCTGGGTATAATGATGCCACCACTGGCAGCAACGGGCAATATTATTACTTTCTGGCTTCAAATGTCTTATTAAAGTACTAGAGGCCCAGCGCATGAAATTCATGCACATGTAGAGTCCATAGGCTTGACCTGCAGTCAGAGCTGATTGTGGCTTTCCGGCTGCTGGTCAGGGCCTTCCTTCGTTCTGCGCCACCCCCTGGTAGCACATGTCATAGCGAGCAATCGAACTCCCTATCTCCCAATTGAACTCCTGAGAGGACATTACATAATAGCCTTTTATATATATATAGGTAACATACAGTTCAGCCAGCGTGGCTCTGTGGTTTAACATTAACCCAGGAACCAAGAGGTCACTGGTTCAATTTCCAGTCAGGGCACATGCTCGGGCACAGGCTCGATCCCCGTAAGGGTGTGCAGAGGCAGCCTATGGATGATGTTCCTCTCTCATCCATGTTTCTCTCGATCCTCCTCCCTTCTTTTCTCTGAAAAAATCAATAAGAACATATTTCTTAAATAAAGTATAACACATGCAGGAGAGGGTGCGGGTCAGTGCCTTGAGCTGTCACAACCAGGACACCAACAGCCCCAATAAGTGTCAACGTGCTCCCTTCCAGTCACTCACCCTTCTGGCCATTCACCCACCCCGTACTCACCCTGGCCACTCCCCACTCTGCGGAAATCACGGGCTTATGTTTTCCGTGGTTGCCACTCACTGGGAACTATGCAGGGCAGGAAGCTGCCTGCAGTACTGACCTCACATGAACCTTTTACCAACACGCTGAGGCCAGCATGTGATGACTCCATTTTACAGTTTAGAAAACTGAGGTGCAGAGCCTCTGAGTAACTGGCAAGGCGTCAAAGCTTCGAGCTGTGGCCGCAGGACTGTGCACTCCTGCTGCTTAGGAGCAGGGAGAGCATTTTTAATTTGGGGGGAAGTGGGGTGCTAGGGAAGCAAGCTTACAAACAATGTGTGTGACATCTGGGGCTTTAGGGGTATGGAGCTTTCCTAATGGCTTATCCCTGGGCCCGGATACCCCGGTCCCTGCACCTCCTGCTCTCACCTCTCACTTCTCCCGCTTCATCAGGGCCCACGGGGACGTGCTGAGGGCACCCCGGAGAAGGCCACCCTGCCTCCCAGTCGCATCGCCTGCAGAACATCGTAGCCCAGGTCTGAACCAGAGCTGAGGCAAGGGCCCTGTGCAGGCAGGTGACCCCAGGGGGCAGGAGTGAGGGGCAGGGAATTAAGTTTCCCGAGTGTTCTTATGTTGAAATCCTGACCTTTTTGAAAATAGGGTCATTGCAGAGGTCATACTGGCGCAGGGTGACCCCTAGGCCAATAGGACCGGTGACCTTATAAAAAGGGGGCTTGTGGGTACAGAACTGCACATGGGGGAGAGGGGAACATGAACACCCCTGGAAGGTGAAGGCAGAGGTCAGGGTGAAATACCAGTCAGGAACACCAAAGATTGCCTGCCAGCCCTGGACCTGGAGCCAGGAATAGGCAAGGTGCCAGCCTCCTCCCTCAGCCTCAGAAGGAACCACCCGCCGACATCTTGATCTTGGACTCCAGCCTCTGGAACCAGGAGAGTGAAGTTCTAGGTCCCGTGCTTTGCGGCATTGCATTATGGCAGCCTGAGCGAATCAATGAAATGGTGAAATAGAGCATTCAGTGCTGCAGCCGGCGGAACGTCTACCTTCAACCTTCCGATGTGTGTTGGGTCTCGGGCTGCCTGGGTACCAACAGGTCTCACTTTGAGAACCAGATGCACACAGAATTTTGGAAACAACTTCAGCCACCCCACCCTGGTCCGTCCGTCGTGGCATAAGAGACCTCCGGGAGATGGCTAGCGGCTCAGAGAGGCGGAGGATTCCCGCGGGAGCGAAGAAGCTCTCGGAGCTGATGGAGTCAAATGGACTTGAGAGAGGATGTTCTTTTCAGGAGCAAACTCTACTCTGTAGAAACATAAATCAGGGAGGAGCGAAGCCTGTCCCCTTTATGACGGGAGGGGCACGCGTGGCAAAAGCTCCGGGCAAAGGTTTGGTCCCAACAACGCCCACTGATGTCACGGCCCCTCTCCCAGCTCCCCGCAGCTGCTCACCCATGCGTGTCCCCTCCTGCCGGCCCCTGGGAGAGAGGGACACACCCACAGGACCTGTCACTTTGCAGACCAGCAAAGTCAAATAAGATGGCCCAGGTTTCCTGCAGATTCGCATGGTCGGTCCTCCATCCAGACCCTGCAGAGGCGTCTGTGCAAATCCCCTCGCTTCCCTGAGCGCTGGCCCAGCGGCCGCACCTGCGGCTGTCCGTGGTGGTCCGCTGCCAAGGCTGCCCGCTGCCCGGCCTGCAGCCTGGAGGGCCGATGGTGTGGGCGATGGAAGATGCCCGAGCCCCACTCTGGAGGGACAGGACTGGGGTACGGAAGCCCAGCTGCTCTGCCTGGAAGAAGGTGGACGATTGCTGAGCTGTAATTTACACTCCTGAGTCCCCACAGGATCAGGCTAAGCTGGGGCTTTGCTGAGACCTCGCCCTGCCTGGCTCTTCCTGCCCCCACTCCCCTCCGCCTCGCTTCATCGCCTCAGGCTCCCCCAGGGCGCTTCCATCATAAATCACGTGCACAAACCTCTTCCGTGTCAGTTCCTGCTTCTGCGCACCTGACATGCATGGGGCCATGTAGTGTGTCCTGAGCATCCGAGAATCTTCTCAAATACCCTGGGATGTCTGCTTGGGTCTGGTCCAGATTGCGTTGGAGGGACACGAGGGGAAAGACTAACAGGGAAAACCTTCTTCTGTTAACAAGGTGACGGGGGGGGGGGGGACCCTGACATTTGGCCAGAGCGTCCCCATCTTACACTACTGACGTTTGGGGCTGGGAAATGCTCTGTGGCTGGGAGCTGTCCTGGGCTTCGCGGGATGTTGAGAAGAATCCTTGGTCCCTACTCATTGGATGGTGGCAGCTTCCCTCCAGTTGTGGCCACCAAAAATCTCTCCTTCTTTGAGACCCGCCACATTCAACAAAGACTTAAGTGACAGGACTGAGCCGAGTGAAGGCAGCATTCTGGGAGAGGAAGCAGTGCGTGCAAAGGCCCTGGGGCGGGAAGAACTTGGATCGCTGGAGGAAGAGAAGGAAGGACGTGGTGCCTACATGCAGGGAGGAACTATAAGCAGCAGCTGGAAAGTGGGCAGGGTCCACGCCACACTTGAGGAGCCAGATTTTGCTTCACGCCATGGGGAGTCACGAGGCAGTGTTTGCAGCCCCACTTGGATGTATCTTCCCTCAGTGTTTGCTCTGAGCCACACCAGGGCTGCTGAAAGCTGGAGCAGGGCTTTCGGAAGAAGAGCCACGGGGAGGGGAGGTCTCCTCTGAGACCTGGCGTGATTCCTCAGGAGGCTCTGCACACGTCTCCTTGCTGCACTCTCTCGGGGAATGAAGGGACACCATTATGACATCTTCAAATTGGCCACAGAAATCGGTACCTGTTACGAGCCAGGACTCTGGGGTCTGTGTGCCCCAGGGGGTGGGGGCATCTTCGAGGAGATAGCGTTTTACTTCTTCCTTTCTAGTCTGCTTGCCTTTTCCTTCTTTTCTCGCCTGAGCCTGGGGCTGTAACCTGCAGGACAATGTGGAGTGGCCGTGGTGAGAGCGGCCACCCTATTCTTTGGGGAGGCGAGCAGTCCCCTTCCTCAAGCCTCATGCTTGCCGTGGGGTGCTTGTGAGAGGGCTGGGCCAGGCCCCCTCTAGTCCTCATTCACGGAGCGCCTCTTTCTCTCTGTTCACAGAAGACTGTGTGTTCAATCCCCAGAGGATGGCAGTCCAGTACCTGGAGCGACTTCCTGGCACTTTGAAGAGCCCTCCCCGGCTGTTTCAGGGAGTGACCTGCAGGGGGCAGCATGGAGGCAGAGAGGCCAGGGGGAGCAGGTGGCCATCCTGGTGCGAGAGGCTGGTGGCCACTACACTGGGGATACTGGGGCGGGGAAGGTGACGATGAAGGGTCACCTGGTGTCACAGATGGCTACTAAATTCCATTCAAAAGAGAGTGGCTCTGTACCTACCGAGTGTCTTTGGAGGAGAAGGGTAACCTGGCCTATTCCAGGACCCAGAGAGCTGGAGATGACTGAGGTGACACTGGGGAAGACTCTTCCTGGAAAGTTGAGGACAGAACCCCAAGTTGCCGGCAGTTTCTTAATGCGTGAGGCAGAAGGGGGTGTCTCTTCATCAGTTTGCCTTGCACGGGCGGTCCCACACTCACATGCCTTTCCTGTGGCTATAAGATTCTTTTATTTCAGAACAGAAGTAAGAATAAGGCTTTTGAAAACCACCATGGGACACTTCTAGAACGACTCGGACTGCTGATGCGAGAGGGGGGATGTGGCCTGCTTCCCTAGGTGGGGCAGCCCCAAAGGCCAGGTGTCAGCCAGCGGACAGGGCTGCCGGAGGCAGGGCAGGGGCGGCCAGGCTCACAGGGATGCCAGTGGACCACCCCAGGCGGGCGGCCGGCAGGCTCACAAAGTGGCTCATTCTCTCCGAGGCGGCTGGGCCGGGCTCGGTGGAAAGGTGGGAGCTGTGTGTCTAGGCCCAGCCAGGCCGGGGCCAGGAGATAGTCCTTGCACAGCGAGGGCACTCGCTCGGCCTGGGAGAAGGAGCTGAGTGAGGGAAGCCGCTGCAGTCGTAGGTGGATCGGAAACTTGGAGCCTTCAGGGCCCAAGCAGGAGAGACTGTGACCCCAAGTAGCCTGTCCAGGCCGGCAAGGCTGAATCCGCGTGCACTCAGCCTGGGTGGCATCCTGGGCCCCGGGACAGGAACTGCAGGTGCCCTGCCGGAGAGGGGGCAGCAGAGGGAGGCGGCCTCTGCCCTGGAGGAAAGTTGCACTGAGGGGGGACGGGGCTGCTGTTGCCGCTGGCCTGACCCACATTTTGGGAACCCCGACCTCGGCCCAGGCAGCTCCAAACACCGAGGTGTCCCCAGGAGGTGACACTGTAGCGCCTCTACTTCCTCATCAGGAAACGGGGTGATGGCGCCCCTCCTTCTGAGGACAGGAGAGTTTGATGTGAGTCGTCGGGCCTGTATGTAGTAAGTGCTCAATAAACGAGAGTCCCACCAGGTGAGAGATAGCCTGTAAATAACATCGAGTTTAACTGAGGGGTGCCTCACAGCTCCCCCATGCCCCACTGAGAAGCCGAGAGACCATCAGTGTATGAGAGCCAGTGGGTGGGAGGAATGAAGGGTGCACCTGTAACTCCTGGGGGCTAGGCTGCTGCATGGGAACCTCCTGGGATCTTCTTAGCATCTGGATTTGGGTTCAGAGGGCTGTGCTGGGCCCCGCTCTGCCCCAAAGCCCACCCACCGCCTTTGCTTATGCACGGCTCCGACAGCATCTGAAGGCTGGGCTCACTGCCTGGGGGTGGGGGAGAGGTTGGCCGAGAGATAGGGGAATGGTGGACCAGGCCTCCCTGCAACTCTCAAATGACACCTAGGCTTTGCCATTAGGTGGCCCAACCTAACTTGGGATGCTCCCTTTTTACCTGCCAGGAGGTCCGGGGCCGAGAGGCAGAGCAGAGGCGGCAGAGCGGGAGGAAAGCGGGCTTTGAGTCCAGACAGACCTGGGTTCTAAGCTCTCCTCTGCCACTCAGCAGCTGTGTGACTTTGGAGGGATCACTGCTCCTCTCTGAGCCGGTTTCTTCCCAGGTAAGAGGAGGAGAGGGAAGTGCCTAAGGTCCCCCAGATAGCAAGTGGCAGAGCCAGGGTCAGGGCCAGACCTCTAACCACAGGGCTCCATGTCCCATGGAATGTCAGGCGCTTGACTGGTTTCCAGTGCTCTGCAGAGCGAGGCGGCAGGCTAGTGCAGCCAGAAGCCCACCCCTGACCTGCCAGGCTGATCCTTCGGAGAGGAAGATGCCAGAGCTGGTGGGACTCACTGGCTAGAGGCACGGACTGGCCGGAGCCTGAGGATGCCAAGCCTTAGGATGTGGCTGATGGAGTGTGAGCGGCTGGATTCCTGCAAATGCCTGCAGGGCACTTGCCAAGTGTCAGGCAGAGGGCGTGACATCATTCCTGGGGACATTCTAAAGGCATGTTTCTCTAAAAGTGTTTCTCTTAGGTGCTTTCAAATGTCCTCCCACCCTTCTCCAGATTTTACTCCAACTTGTCCTCCATTCCCACCCCCACCCTAAGGACAGGCTTAGGGGAAGGACTTAGAATTCAATTTTTTAAAAATATATTGATTTGAGAGAGAGAAAGAGAGAGAGAGAGAGAGAGAGAGAGAGAGAGAGAGAGAGAGATATCAGCTTGCTGTTACACTCCCTTTTGCATTCATTTGGTTGCTTCTTGCATGTGCCCAGACCAGGGATTGACCCGCAACCCTGGTGCACTGGGATGATGCTCCAACCAACTGAGCTACCCAGCCAGGGCCCATGCAGTTCCGTTTTTGCCAGTCCCATCCAACTCATGGTAGGAAGGATTCAAGATGCAATTTGTTGCCCCATTTAACAGAAAGCAACACTGAGGCATGCTGTATCCATGAGTGAAATCCTTATCATGTGGGCAGCCAGTGCCCCGGATCAGAGGATCGACTGAAACTCCTGGCAGGGGGTCCTCAGACCATGCCCAGCAGGAGCTGTAGGGTCTCCCACTTTGGAGAATTTTAGCTGCAGCTCATGGAGTTTGAAGAACCAGAAGTGCACATGCCAGCGACCTGCCCTTCAGTCAAATGGGTAGAATCAGGCATCGCGCCTCCCCCGGGAGATTGTGGGATAGAGAGGGGATGGAAATGATCAGCGGGTGATATGACTCTCCCAACCCCACTAGAAGAACTCTTTGGGTGCACCCCAACTTGGAGAACATCCCAAAACATGAGCAGTGTGTCTAGTAATGGGACACAATTGAGTCATTTGAAGGTCGTGCAGTCCAATGTCATCTCTAGGCCTCAAAGGACTTTCTTTTCTCCTAGGATGATAAAAAGAAGTTTTAATCTTTTTAATAGGACAGTGTTTTTATTCAGAGGAAAAATAAAGGTGTATCAAATCTGGAGACTACCAATAGGAGGAAGGATATTTAAAAAGCGCCTATAGTTAATCTTACCATTCAGGTATCAGCAGGCACCACTGATTTACTGCATGGCCAAGAGGCTGTAAGACGCAGATTATTTTTTAAAAGACGGAGTGGTCGGACATGATTGCTTCCAGCCTGCTTTTCCACGAGGCTTTTGAACATTTTCTTTCCAAATCACTCACTGTCCTGTGACACGAGCTTCAGCGGCTGCTTGCAGGGCGTTCTGTGAATGGATTGGCTGGGCGATCTCTTGTTGTTGCACATTTGGGTTGGTTTTCATTTTTCACCCTCTTCCCATGGCTGAGATGAAATAATTCAGTTGCTTTCACGGGAATCTCCCTTTCTCTCGCCACAAGGAGGGAAAACATCCCTCAGACCAGCTTCCCCACCCCTCCCCTTGCCAGCCCACTGTTCTCCCTTCTGCGGGAACTGTTTTCAGACGAGGCACAATTTTGCCACATGGGGTCCCCCAAGCTCTTCAAGCAGAAGCAACCCTTTGCAGAAGGAGAAAGGCACTTGGAGCCTAAAGAGCCTCTGGTTTGCATCCCGCCGAGGCTTTGGGTGAGGGGTTGGAGCTCTCTGCACCTCAGTGTTCCCATCTGAGAAACGGGGAGAGCAGCCCTTTCACCCGCATCGTCTACTCATCAGGGCAACCTTGCAAGGAAAGTGGGTACTCAGCACCGTGCTTGTCAGGCGCTCAGTAAGTGACAGCTTTTCATGTTGTCAGTTCCGCAGCCCCCTGCCTGAAAATTAGGGGCTAAAATAGTCCCCAGCTCATGGGGGTCATGGGGAGACTGAAACGAGAGAGCATGCATCATGTACCTAGCCAGAGGTTCAGTTGCTTGAACTGTCACGTTTTAACCATGAACAGACAATTTTGTTGTTTTTAGTAGTCTGAGGTCCTGGTCTGCTAGTGTCCCATTTTACAGAAAGCTCTAGTAGATGAACAAGGCCAGATAGGACGGTGAGCTGCCTTGAGGCCTGGGCTTGGACCCCCCTCCACCTCCTCCGCATACTCATAAGGTCACTGGCTGAGCAGGTCCTGATGGGGCCACAGTACAACAGCCCCGAGAGCAGCTGTGCGCACAGACCACCCAGAATGCAGTGCACGCAGTGCCCCCATCTGCTCTGCAGCAAGATGAGCCATCTCTTCACCCATCCCCGCAAAGACCAGGCCGCAGCCAGTAAGGAAACCCCTCCAATGCCCGGCCCAGGCAGGGGTCTTCTTCTCTCCTTGGAGAGATTCATCCAAGTGGCTCCTAGTGAGCAGGGGCACGTCCCATCTGACGCCAACTCTCAGAGGGGTAGCAACAGGGGACACCAGCCTCCCCCTGCCAATCATCTTGAGAGACTTCATGATTATCCACAGAGAAGGGACTGGAAATCAGGCCCAATCTGGGTTCAACACCAGAGCCCTTATCTACCATCCACAAGACAAATTACATGGGTCAATGCTTAATAAACACTGGCTCTGTTCTAATCCATCTATCTATCTTCTATCTATCCATCCATCTGTCTATCATCTATGTATCCATCCATCTATCTACCTATCCATCCATCATCTACCTATCAATCCATATATCTATCTATCCATATATCTAACCATCTATCATCTACCTATCCACATATCTATCCATCATTTATCTACCTCCTACCTAGCTACCTACCTATCATATATGTAACTATTTATGCACATAGATAAGAGTATATATAAAAAGAAAATATGTAGATAGGAGGATATAGATTAAAGAACATATAGATAAGAGATACATGTATACATAGATAATTATATGATTTTATACACACACACACACATAATCATTTAATCCTCTCAATAACCCTACAGGGAAGGAAGGTACTATTATCATTCCCATTTCACAGTTGAGCAAATTAAAGCCCAGAGATCTCAGGTGCCTTGCTTCAGGGTCCATGCTCTTAACTGTGAGCCCTGCTGTGAGGCTGAGACTCAGAAAAACATTAAAGGGCCCAGCACAGAGGCTGGCACGTTGCAGGCGCTCAGTGCCTTGTGGCTGTTATCACAGGAGGCTCTGAAGACCCTGGAGAGGCAGCCGAGGGGTTCCTCTGCATCGATGCTTTTTAACTGACCTTCTGCGGGGTGGGGGCGTGGAGCTGGGTTATCTCACAGTGGCCTTTCAACCTCTCGGAGAGCTGGGGTCAGGGCCGGGGCAGCAGGCCTGCTGAGAGCTGGTGGGCTGGGCAGCATGGACCCTGTCAACCTGAGACAGCCCAGGAGGGCCGCTGGGAGGGCCAGGGGTGGCCGGGACAGGCAGGGGGATGGGGGTGGGGGACGGTGGTGCTCTGCAACCAATGGGCCAACTGGGAGAACAGCCTGGGGCTGAGGGGCAAAGGTAAGGCCGAAGCTGCCCTTCCCACACTTCTCCTCCTGCCAGCAGCTCGTAGAGGTGCTGGTTTTAATTCTTACCTTTGTAGCTGTGTGCAGTAGTTATGAAAATAAGGAAAACTAAGACACTCAGAGGGGTGGGCCACCCTCTCACCATCAGCTCACCAACAGAAATCATTGGCTGTGTGATTCCTTACCCGCTCCTCAGTCCAGATAATAACTGTACATGTGGGATTGCCCCCTTTGCAGACATTGGGTCACACCCCATCATCATTCCCAAGGTGTCTTGGTCACTAATATGTCCTGGATGTAGTTTCAACTTAAAATCCATGGTGGGTGGGGAGGGACCTCATTCTTCTTGAGAGCTGCATACTGTTCCACATTGAACTCATCGTCATTACTCAGCCCACTCCCTACTGGTGGACATGGGCCCATGCCAGTTTTTCTTCATTCTCACCCAGGGATATCTTGTTTTCTTAACATTGATTTTGAGAGAGAGAGAGAGAGAGAGAGAGAGAGAGAGAGAGAGATTGCTATGATCAGCTGCCTCCAGATGCTTGCCCAGCAGGAATGGAACCTGCAGCCTTTTGTTGTTGTGTTGGATGCTCCAATCAACTGGGCCACCCAGCCAGGGAAGGCCAATATTTTTTTCTTTAATAAATCTTTATTCAGATTATTACATTTGTTCCTCTTTTTTTCCCCCCATAGCTACCCTCCATCTGACTCCCACCCCTCCTTGTAACCTTTCCTCCCCCCGCATTGTCCTTATCCATAGGTGTATGATTTTTGTCCAGTCTCTCCCTGCACCCCACTCACCCCTTCCTCACTGAGAATTGTCAGTCCACTTCCTTTCTATGCTCCTGATTCTATTATATTCAACAGTTTATTCAGTTAATTGGATTTTTAATTCACTTGATTTTTAGATTCACTTGTTGATAGATATGTATTTGTTGTTCATAATTTTTATCTTTACATTTTCTTCTTCCTCTTCTTAAAGAGTAACTTTCAGCATTTCATATAATACTGGTTTGGTGTTGATGAACTCCTTTAGCTTTTTCTTATCTCTGAAGTTCTTTATCCACCCTTCAATTCTGAATGATAGCTTTTCTGGGTAGAGTAATCTTGGTTGTAGGTTCTTGCTATTCATCACTTTGAATATTTCTTGCCACTCCCATCTGGCCTGCATAGTTTCTATTGAGAAATTAGCTGACAATCATATGGGTGCTCCCTTGTAGGTAATTAACTGTTTTTCTCTTGCTGCTTTTAATATTCTTTGTCTTTTGCTCTTGGTATTTTAATTATGATGTGTCTTGGTGTGGTCCTCTTTGGATTCCTTTTATATGGGGTTCTGTGTGCTTCTTGGACTTGTAAGTCTATTTCTTTCACCAGATGTGGGAAGTTTTCATTATTTCTTCAAATAGGTTTTTAATATCTTGCTCTCTCTCTTCTTCTGGCACCCCCACAATTCTGATGTTGGTACACTTGAAGTTGTCCCAGAGGCTCCTTACACTATCTTCACATTTTTGGATTCTTTTTTCTTTTTTCTTTTCCAGTTGAGTGTTTTCTGCTTCTTTGTATTTCAAATTTTTGACTTGATTCTTGCCTTCCTCTAGTCTGCTGTTAGGTCTCTGTATAGTATTTTTTTATTTCAGTCAGTATATGCTTAATTTCTAGTTGGTCCTTTTTCTTCTCCTCTTGGGTCTCACTAAATTTATCCATCTTTTCTAAGAAATTCTTGAAAAACCTTATATCTGTGGTTTTGAACTCTATATCCATTTGTTTGTTTTCCTCCATTTCTTTCATTTGTGATCTATTCCTTTGTCTCCGCATTTTCACTATGCCATGAGAACTTCTGTGCTAGAATCAGCCTTATGATGCAAGACTTGCAAAACTGCAAATGCCTCTTTGTTGAGCTTGGATGGGGTGGAGTATCAGGGCTTAGCAGACCACCTTGGATTCCAGTCAGCCCTACCCTACTCAGCCCCTGGGTCTCAAGTGTCTCTTGGTAATTGTGACAGCCCTTTCTGTGCGCATGCGCATGTGTGCATGCCTCTAGACCTCTGCCTTTCTGGTTCCCTTGTGCTTTGGGATGCGTATGAGTCTGGGTCCCCAGGGTCTCACCCAAAACTGGGGTTCAGTGCAGTTAGAAGTGGAGCAGTTGGGAGGCTCTGTCTCCCACCCACTAGAGAAAGCCAGTGGCATAATCAGCAGTCAGTCCTCTCTGCGTGCATTGGTGTGCACGCCCCAGACTTCTGCCTTTTCGCGGCTCCCCTAAATTTCTGTGCACTCCTCTTTTTTTCACAGTTCACACTCCCCCGTATGAGTCTTGCCTGGAACTGGGGTTCAGTATAGTAGGATAAGGGGTTCAGTGCTATTGATAGTCTCCGTCTGGTTTCCTCCCACCAGAGGAAACCAGCCAGGCACACTGCCGCCCGCTCTCTCCAAGCGTGTGTCTCTGTACCTCAGCTTTTTGCAGGTCTTATGAGTCTCTGTGAGCCCCTCTCTTTCCTTCTAGTTGTAGAATTTCCACTCAGCCAGCTTTCCTGTGGTTCTGGATGATGTCCGTTCTGTCTTTTAGCTGTAGTTTTGAAATTGTTGTGTGAGGCAGCAGTTTAGGTGTTCACCTATGCCTCCATCTTGGTTTCTCCCATGCCAATATTTTTGATGTTACAAAATCTGCCATAATCAAAACCCTTGCCCATGTTCTTTGGGTAGTCACCGTCATGTCTGGATAAAGTTCCAGAAGTGGATCAAAGATGACAGAATTCTGCGATATCAGTAGATTTCATCAGATTTCTTTCCGAACAGTTCCTAGTGGTTTACCCTCCCTCCAGTGTCTGCTGAGGTGCCCACGACCCCGAGGCTCAGGGACTGGGAGGGGAATGCTGCCACCTCCCCCCTTTCTGGTTCCATGCTTATGGCATCTGTGTGATATGCCCTTGGAAGAAGAGGTTCTGCTCTGTTTCGAAGGGAGAAGGGAATAAAGATCATGGTGTTCCGAAAAGTGACCATCTCATTTCACAAGGAGGTGACTGAGGATCCAACAGGGAAGCCTGGGCCCCGGGCCCCAGACAGCAGTGGCCAGAAGGAGAAAAGCAGCCCAGTGCTGGTGCTGATATGGTCAGCTTGTTGGTCCAGGGCAGGAGGAGGCGCCCAGGACGAGGAATGGGACTCATTCCTGGTGGCTCTCCCCCAGGTCCCTGAGGTCCCAATCCCCTGTCTGTGTCCCCATTCCCAGGCCTGGCGCTCCCATGGCCTGAATCTATACCCCTCTCCAGGATAGACTGCGCATGGGCACTGGAGTGACTCAGCCCTCGCAGGCAGAGACAGAGAATATCAGGGACTTCCTGTCCTCCAGGGGCGGTCTTGGGACAGTGACTGACGGTGCGCACAGCATGGAAGAAACCAACTTGGCACATAACTGTTAACTAAACTTCATTCAGACTTTATTTACTTTTTAAATGTCTTTATTGAGTTTTAGAAAGCAGGCAAGCGAGAGGGATAAACAGGAACATGGCTGAGAGAGGATCATCATCCATCAGCAGCAAGCCCCACACTGGGTAGGGAGCTTGCACCCCAGGCATGTGCTCTGACTGGGAATCGAACCGTGACCTCTTGGTTCATAGAGTGATGCTCAGTCCCTGAGCCGCACCAGCTGGGCTAAGCTTCATTCAGGCTTTAGCTTTCACCACCTTTCATTTCTAGGTCTCATCCGGGATCACACATTTCATTTACCCATCACGTCTCGTTCACTCTCTCCTTGTTGGTTTATGACCTTGACTGGTTTGAGGAGTTCTGGCCTGGCACTTTGTGGATGTCCTTGAATTGGGCTTTGTCTGATGCTTTTCTCACGCTGAGACCGGGGGATGGGTGACTGGGAGGAAGAGCACAGAGGCAAAGTGCCTTTCCCACCACGCGGTCACTGTCCTCACGAATGGTGGTGGCCTTGATCGTCTGGTCAAGGTGGTGTCTGCCCACTTTCTTCAGCCACTTTCCTCCTTTGCACTCTTATTTGTTGGGAGGAGGGAGACGGGGTTTATGTCCACCCCGGGTCCTGGCCATATTTGCTTCTATTGTTTGGGTTTCTTCTGTGATGAAAGCTTTTCTTCTTCCCTCTCAATTACTTTTGTAAGAAGAGAACTTCCTACATTCCACTGACAACTGTCTTTCTCCCAGAGGGTTAAAGATCTGCTTGGTAAATTAAAAGACTGCACCCCACAGTGTGATTGCATCCAAATAGTGGTGACTGGAGTTTCCCCATCGTGTGCAAGCAAGATCCCCCATATCATCGGGGTTCTTCCTCAGAGTCCTGGGGTCAGGCAGCAGGCGGGGGCTTGGGTGTGTCTTAGAGGTGGCTCCTCAACGGGTGGCCTGGAGGTGGGCCAACAGGCGGAGTCCCAGTTCCCACCTGGAGCTCCGGGCTCAGACTGCACTTCATAAGACACCCCAGCGACTGGCATGCACGGGCTTCTTAGAATCGCAGATTCCCCTGAAATGGGACAGGGGCCTCAGCTCCAGGCAGGTGGTTCCATTCGGTCACGGTAGCACCTGCTGCCGTCTGGCTCCTGTGTCTCCCTCGGTTGAAGGAAGACGAGGGAGGGCAGAAGAGAGGGTCCTGGAGGCAAAGGGGAAGGAGAGGCAGGGGGGGCAGAGAGATGGCGCAGAGACAAGCCCCATGTTGCAGGGCTGGCATGCTGGGGAAGGTGGGCAAGAGGCAGGTGGTATGGGTCCAATGGAGAGATAGGCGGGTGCCTGGGGCAATGGATGGGCATAGGGATCAAGTGGCAGATGAGTTGGGGTAGGGAGGCCGCTTGACAGCTGCAAGGAGCAAAGGGCTCGGGGTTCAAGAGTCCACTGTGAGAGGCAGCAAAGCCCAAGAGCCACAAGGGAGGCTTCATAAAAGCTTACCTACCACTCTCTCTCTTTAAAGAAGAGCAAATGAAGACTATACTTTCAGGGATAATTTCTATAGTTCGTTTCTAAGGAAGAGCAAGTGACACCAAATACATTCACAGTGTTGAGCAGCCACCACCCATTCCTCTCCTGGACTTTGTCATCCTGCAAAACTGAAGCTTCCACCCGTTAAATTTCACTCCCACACCCCTCTCCCTGGCCCAGGCCACCTCCTTCCCCATCTGCCACTGTACGGGATGCGCCGTGACTCTCCTATGCGTGGGAGCACAGGGCCTCTGTCTTCCACCAGCTCCACCTAGTGACTGCCTTCTGGGATAGAATGCCACCCCCTCCCGGGGATGAGGAAAGTGACGTCAGAAATGAATGGACCGGCCACACAGAGGAGGGGGGCCTTTCATGACCAAGGTCCCAGCTCATAAAGAAATGAATATCCCAGCTCTGCCCTTGGCACCTGTTACAGAAGAGCATTCATATTTGTTGAGTGAATAAGCCGTGAAGACGCTTCTTACCTCTAACGATGGATAAAGTATGTGATTGCTAACCACTGTGCTGTACACTGGAAACCAAGACCAATTATATTGAAAGTAAATTGTCATTAAAATACATATATACATACATACATACATACAAAAACTCTTCTCCAGGCCATAAGTCCTGCCCCCTAATAAATGAATTTCCTAACACAAGAGGGGGATTCACTATAGGGAGCTTTGGCGATAGAAATCTGATGAGAACACACTGACTGTGGATTCAGAGACATCCTGGGATTTTTGGGGGGCCTCCCTTTCTTGCCACCCAGCACCCAGGGCTGTCTCTGTGCACCCATCTTATTGATGGCAGGATGAGATGGGACGGCCCTCTGTGGCCATGTCACATCTGTCTTTGAAAGCAGAGTCCCCGAGAGGCACGGGGATGCTCCCTCCTCAGAGCTGTGTGGGTAACCTGACCCTGGCACTGATGAGTCACCCATCAGATACTTAGCGTTACAGCAGGGATGTTTAATTTCCATCGACCCCTGTCCCCCAAAAGAGCTTCAACTTATTTTAGTAACTTCCCACCAGACCAGGGGATGACAAATTTTTTCTGCGAAGGGCCAGATGGCGAACATTTTACGTTTTGAGGGCCACACGGTCTCTATGACCACCACTTCACGCTGCCGCAGGGGAAAGCAGCAGACACGGACACGAAGAGGGGAGCTTGGCTGAGTTCCAATAAAGCTTTATTTATGGATATGGGGTGGGCCGGCTGGGCCACGCGCCGCAGTTTACTGGCTCCTGCACTGGACCATGGACCAGGCTGTGTTGGCCTTTGGACCTGTAGGGCCTGCAAACCCAGAGGTGTTTGTCTCGGAAGCAGTTACTGAACTGCCCTGAAAACTTCCTGGCATGGATGACTATGGGGTGCACTCTCATCCCCAGATCCACCTGAACCTTTGGAAAAGCTGACCAGTGGGGACTGGTCAAGGGCTCCCTTGCTCTCCGACTCCATCAGCGCTCAATTGGTGAAAGAGGGGGAGAGAGCTTGGGGTTTTCCCTGCTGGGCCACTGATCGGCCCCACCAGGAGCTGCAGCTCCAGCCAGGCAGCCCTCTCCACACAGGCTCCTCCAGGTTCTCTCTCCTCCTGCGAGGGCCACCATCACAACTGTCTGTTGATCAAGCCAGCAGTCTATACTGTCTTCATTTCTCAGCCTTGGAGGCTGGGAAGTCTCCATATCCAGGTGTCAGCAGATTTGGTGTCCAGTGACAACTTGATTTCTGACCATAAATGGCCAACTTCTGGCTGGGTCCTCACATGGTGGAAGGGACAAGGGGGTCTCTTTTATGAGGGCACTAATCTCATTCACCAGGGCCCCACCCTCATGACCTCATCATCTTCCAAAGGCTCAATCTCTAACACATCAATTTGGAGGACCCAATGAGTCTATAAGATTTCCCTTGCCTCCTCAGGTGTAGGGGGTTAACAGTTCATGCTAGCCTCGAGGGGACTTCACTGTCTTTCCTTTTTGGTCCCCTGCTCCCTTGCCATACCTTGAAGGAAGTTTAATGAAGGGACCTCATCTGAATGTGCCATCTTTGTTCTGCTGGGATCCCAAACAGACAATTAAACAGACAATTCCAGCCCCAGACTGAGCACTTCACTTATATCAGCTCCTTCATTCCCACCTACAGGTTAACATAAACCTGGCAGAGAGGCTCAGGGATGGTCTCCAACAGTCCCACTTCCTGGTGTCATGCCCTTATAAAACCATCATTCCCTTGGGCATAAATGGAACCTGTGACTTGTTCTATCCAAATAGCACCTGCCAAAGGGATGGAATGTCACTTCTGTAGTATATGTTACATAAGATTATAACTTCTGTCTTGCTAGCAGACTCTCTCCCTTGCTAGCTTTGGTGAAGCAAGTGGCCACGTTGGGGAGGCCCAGGTGGCACAGAACCAAGGGCAGCCTCCTGCCAACAGCCAGTAAGGAAATGAGGCTGTCAGTCCTTCAACCTGCAGAAAACTAGATCCTGCCCAAATCACAGGAGGCTGGGAGCAGATCCTTCCCCAGTCCGGCCTTCAGATGAGACTCCAGGCCCAGCCGGCACCTGGAATGTGATCTTGTGAGACCTTGAGCTAGAGGACTCAGCCAAGCAACATACCGATTCCCCACAGAAACAGAAAATAAATGCGTGCCATTTTGAGTTTGTGGCAATCTGTGAACCAGGAACAGATAAATTACCCAGCACGATAACTGCATCTACTTCCAGGTGAGTAAAGTGAGGTTCAGGGGAGTGAGCTAAGGGACAGGCTAGGGAGCTGGCAGAGTGAGGCCTGTTGGGCTCCAGAGCTCACTGCCCCTCCTCAGTGTGCACATATTCCCACCAAGTGAACGCCCTCTTGAGTGTCACTGTCCTTGGTGAAGACTTGTCTCTGAGCCCCTTCCTGCTCTACCCAGCACCCCCCGGGGAGTAAGCAGGAGGCCAGAGTTTGTAAAACAGCGTCCAGCTGTCAACGCTGGCATTTGTCAAAGGAAGTGACTGCTCTTGGGCCCCAACACCGTTCCCAAAGTGAACACTGCTTTTGAAAAGTGCTAACGTACAAGCCTGTCAGGCCAGCCTTGGGGGTGGGGAGAAGGGCTAAAGCAGGGATCTCATGCTTGGAGACAGATAAGGGGAGCAACTGCCTCAGAAGGCTGGGCATCTCTCGCCCTTGCCACCTCTTGTTCACAGCCAGAAGCAGCCCCTTTCTGCAGAGCACTCGTGGGCTGAGAGATGGGGGCAGGGGGAGCAGAAACCACCTGTCTTCAGACCTTCCTATTCTTAGGCTGATGAACCGGTGAGTCACACAGACACCTGATCTCTAGTGGAAACCAGTGCCAAAGGAACAGAAATGGAAGACACATCTGCTCAGCACTGGTTGAAAGCTGGAGGGTACCCCTTCTGCTACAGGGCAGGGGGAGAATGGGGTGCAGGCCACAAATGGAAAGCAATGGGTCCAGAATCTAGTGAGGATACCCTTGGAAAGGGAACATGAGGACACCTGGCTGCCTAGTTATGTGTGAAGATACTCCCAGATTGCCCTGACTCATGTTCCTGCTTTATGTCACTGTCATCTGTCAGTCTGCCCTTATTAAACAGGAACAGGTAATTTCAGATAAAGAATGTACACCATTGTTTCTAATCAACAAGAAGGCAGGGTCTTGCTTGCCTAGATACTGGAACAAGATACCATTTCCATTTGAAAGAATGGCTTCAACCATCTACTGAAATACATAAGCCATTATTAAGTGCCATTTACCATTCTAGACCCAAGGATACAGTGGAAACAAAAATAAAATCCTAGCATTTGGGCCCATATCCAGATGAGGGGAAGTATATGGCTGCTGACTAACAAATATTCCCAAGCTTAGTAGCCTCAAACAACACTTTTTTTTGTTTTGTTTTGTTTTTTCATTATATCATGGGTCTGGCATTTGGTTAGGGCTCAGCTGGGTGGTTCTTCCGCCCCATGGGATGGCAGCTGGAGTCATTCGTGTGCTCGTGTCTACCTGGTGGTTTGGATGAAATGCCAAGAGAGCCTCCACCCTCCAGATGTCTCATCACTGAGTGGTCCAGCTGGGATATCCTTACAACACGGGGACTAGGCTTTGAGAAATGAAGGCAGCAGCCCCAGTCCTCTTCAGGGCTCAGATGTCCCAGAAAATTCCTTCCTCCATGCTCTGCTGGTTAAATCAAGTCCCAGGGCTAGCCCATCCTCAAGAAGAGGAGAAAAGGACTCCACGCCTCTTACTGAAAGGAGTGGCTAGTGCATACAGGGAGGGGAGAAATTATTGGTGGCCATTTTTGAAGACATAATCTCTGATAGTGGCATGTTTGGCAATGGATAAATACACTGGATATTAACAACCTGGATGGTGAGTGGGAGTGAGAAATGCTCAGCAGGCATGGGTGGCTTTCATGTTGTGATAGGAACTGATAATTTGAGTTGATACATATTTAAGTTTGTCTGGTTATTTAATCCTTAAGTATTAAATGATGAGTGTTATCTTCCTTGTGTACGTGAGAAGATTGAGGCTCTGGGGATGAAATGACTTACGATGACACAGTGAGTGATGGGAGTGGTGGCGTCTGGATCCAGGGCCTGACTTTGCAGCCTGTGTCCTTTCTGCACCAATATTCCAGCTGCGAACCTGTGACTTGATTGGTGAGGTCTTCCTTTTCTCCTGAACTGACCCAAGTGGCCAAAGGGACAGACTTTTGCCACCACCTTCATATGATCCCTTTGCTACCAACTTATAGGCAAAAGTTTAACTCAACACATGGCAGGTGGCTGTCCACCGTGATAAACCAGCAGGTGACACGGTCTCCTTGCTTAGCCCCTTTCCTGTGAAGACCAACACAGAGCTAAGATGCTGGTGCCCCAGAGGACCAGGGGCTGTGTGAATAGTCTCTTCAGCGCAACCGCTATTTCCTGGTGGCAAAGCCAATCGTACATCTGTCCTGAGCCGGGACCACTCAACAAATGCAACATTCTGTGGCTTCCCATTTGATTGCGGCAATTCATTATCATTTACCCAGACATTCACATATACATATGTGTATACAGGCATTCAAATACATGTTCATTCATATCTATCTCTATCTCTCTATATAAATATCTGTGTATGTGGATTAATATAGGCATGGATCTAATACATTTATAATTGTTTTGTATAACAAGATATATGCATAAGTTAATATGACATATATATCATCCGTATGTGTTATATATACATGTGGTCCATACTCAGGAAAAGGCAGGGTGTTGGCCAATTCCAAGTTCATTTCCAGAGGACGTTCAGGAGCATATGTCCCAGGCAGCCCTCTGGCCCATGGGCTGGAGGTTGTGTCCAGGGAAGACCTGGGGTGCGGGGAGCTGGCTCTGGGGGTCCAGGTTCTTCAGGTCTCCAGTCTGTGAGAGGAGACTGCTCTGCTTTCTTTCTCTCCCAGGTTTTGGGGTTGGTGTTGGTGGTAGCAGTGGAGGAATAAGGACCCCAACCAGTGCTGCCATGTCAAGGGCTGAGAGATGGGAAGCAGTGATGTAGCACCATTAGGAGCAGGGACCTGGCTGACTCAGTGACCTCGGGGTTACAGCCAGGGAGTGGCAGAGCCAGACCCCGAAGCCTCTGCTTTGGCGTTTGTCCCATGGGATCACAGAAGGGCCTGCTACTTGCACAGCGTCGCCACAAGGCATGCACACTGTGTGGTGCCAGCCCCGTGATGTGGGGAGTTGTCAATGTTCTGCAGCCAAGAGTCAGGCCTTCTCCCTCCACTCTCCCTCCTGCTGTGGCCTGTCCTCCCCGCTTACCTGGCACCACAGGCCCAGCAAGGACCCTCCATCCACCCGACACAGGTACAAGGAGCTGGAAACCCCAACACAGCCCCAAGCCTCGGGCAAGGCCAGGGGAGCGATGGGCATCATGAGTCTCACACAGATCCCTGTGGAAGGGGCAGCCGCAGGGCCAGCAGAACCCCTAGCACCATCCCCCTACCCCCGCTGTGTTGCTGCCGAGAGAGAAGATGCCCACTCTCCAGAGACAGCACCCCTCTCTGCTGAGGGGAAGAGAGAAACCCCAACGTTTCCCTCAGAAGTGAGTTCTTCCAGATGGGGTACAACTCCTCCATTGTGGGCATGTGGTGAGCCCTCTATCACCTCGCAGGCTGCTGCCTGCCGGGAGTGACGGCCTGGGCCTGCTCTTTCTGGCGCCCCAGATACCAGTTTCATGGCTCCCAAGGCTCCCCCTTCCTGCTGGCCGGCCCCGCCATCTGTCACAGACAGCGCAGCCAACCTCAGAGCCGGTGACCTTGCAAAAACACCGGGATTTGTTTAATTTTCAGAACTCACCTCTCTTCGGCCTTCTTATCAGAGGCAGCGAGGCCCTGGCTTGGGAAGCTGTTTTGGCATCTGTCCCTGGAGTTTGAACCAGATGGGCTGGAGGCTTCTCCACCGACTTTCTCCTCCATGGAGGGGAAGGAGAGAAGGAAGACATGGAAGCATGAGGAGCGGATGGAGGAGCGTTGCCCAGAGAAAGGAGGGGAAAGCCAGGTGCACGTTTAATTGTAATGCCTGACTCACCATGAAAACCTTGTTTTCTTTTAATCACTGCATTTTCTCTTAAAAACATCTTCTATGCACACAATGGCAACATATGTTTGCAGAGTTCTTATCACGGGCCAAGCATGGTCTCATCCAATGCATTGTCTCAGCTATCATTGCAGCACCCCGAGGTCCTGTTATCCCCATTTTACAGGTAAAGAAACTGAGGCATAACCAGGGAAGATACTGCCCAAAGCCACACACTGTATGGATGGTCCAGGGTTTCAATCCAGCTTCCTGGCCTCCACAGTCCGGGCATGAGGCAATCCTGAGTCTTATTAAACCTCACCAGATCCTTACAATAGCCTCAGGGGAGAAATGCCTACTTCCTGATTGGATTCTGATTATTTCCCTTTCATTTTCAAGTCACACAGCCAGCCAATGTCCAGCACCAGAGGAAGGCAACAACAACAAATACTACACAGTGCCTGGGGGTCCAAGCCCTTTACCAGCTACGAGTTGATTTAATTCCAACAGCTACATGCAACACCGTTTCCTGGCCCTAGGATTGCCATTTTGCAGACGAGAAAAAGAAGGCTTGGGGAGATGCAGCCATGACCAGGGTCTCAAGGTCGTGGCTATTCTTACTAAATGCTGTTCTTGCTAAATGTTACAATGTTACTATTTGCTATAGTCAGATGAGCCTGGCCTGAAGTCAAAGGGATAACTAGCCAAGTGCAGTAAGAAATCAATGTGTAATTGATGAATAGTGTAATGGCTAAGCAATAAGCAATGGCCAAGCCTCCCTTCAGGGAGACAGATTTGGGTGTGAATCCCGTCTCCTTTACAAATGAATAAAACAACCTTGTGACAACCGTGTCTTTTTCTCCAATGGAATACCCCAAGGGGTGAAACCCCTGAGTTTGGTAACAGGTCCAAGTTCCAACTGCTGGTGAGTGGTAAGAACAGCTTAATTCTGACCCTGCAGCTCACTGCGTTCTCGATCACCACCCTAGCCCCTTTCCTCTGCAGACCATGGCCAGATGGGCCTCCACAGCGGGTCTTGCTCCAGTGGGGGTCACAAAGGATTCTACACGCTCCAACGCAGCAGACCCCCTGCCGTCACATGCCAACTCACCGGCCTCCCTTTTCTGCCCCAACAGTCCAGATCCTCCCGCTCCATTCTCCTTCAAACCGCAAAACGTTTTCAGGGTGGTGCGAACTGGTTGGGGTAGAAAACATCTTTCAAAGAGGAAATCACTATAGCAGGCTACACCAGCTAAGCCCGGAAGGGAGAAAGGTTTTCCAGAAGAGAAGCTGCAATAAAACAAACAAAAAAATAGGCTTGGGAATCGTGGCACATGCCCCTTTTTATTTATTTTTTTGGTGGAGAAATATTTGCGGAGAAGCCAAGCCTGAGAGCGTGGTACCTAGGTTCCCTCCGGGGGCATAAGGTGACGACACAAAAGGTCCTGTTCTGGTGGAAGTTGGGACGAAGGCTCTTCCAAATGGCTGCTTGTTGGTGTTTAGTTTGGTCGGCTCAGGTCTTAGTTCCCTGCCTGACCTGTGTCTCCTCCTTTCCTACCACGAAGACATCACTGACCATTGTGGCTCAGGCCTTGGGTCAGGAACTGTTGGGCACCTTTGTCGCAGCCTGTCGCTGGACATCTCTGGTTTCCGGGGTCTGGCAGAGGAACACTGCAAGCAAGAGAAGATGCTGTGTGCTGGGACACACCCTGCAGACGGCAGATGCTTCCCACAGGCCCTCTCTCTCACGCACCCGCACCGGAGGGTAGGAAGCAAGCGCCAGCTGTGATGGGGAGGACTCTGGCGAGGGAGTGCGGGAGCTTTGAGAGCCTACGGCTGGGGTCCTCACCCAGCCCAGGGAGTTATTTTACACTAATTCTGTTATTTTAACCTTTCCTACTTTTATCCGTCTCTTTAATTGGGTTTATTTTATCCTTTGTTTGGAATATTATCCATTTAGAATTTTATTCTTAGTTGATGGACTAGCAGGCAGGAAACATGGACATGGGGTGACTGTTGCAAGAGCCCCCAGTCTAATCAAGGTGGCCCTTCAGCTGCTCCTTCCAGCAACTCTTAGCAACTCCTCCAAACACACACACACACACACACACACACACACACAGACACACATACAGACACACACACAGGGACACACACACATACACAGCATGCACACACACAGATACATACACAGACATACACAGGGACATACACGGAGAGACACACAGACACATACACAGCCATGCATACAGACACA
>JAAGEH010000417.1:11402104-11469475 GCA_011751065.1 Lasiurus cinereus | reverse complement strand
CACACACACACACACACACACACACACACACACACTCAAAGCATAATATGCTAATTAGACCAGACAGCCGAACAACCTTCCAGACAAAGCCGAGGCTGTGAGGGCTGAGCCCCTGGCATGAATTCCGGGCACCGGGTCTCTAGTACATATGTTTGAAGAGGTGGCAGTGTCCCACATGTTGCAAAGGTCCTAATAAAAGTGTCCAACATTTGCATCCTTGTCATGTGCCTGATCTCATCTAATCTTCACCATGACTATAGCAGCGAGGTGTTATTTTCTGAGAGGAAACTGAGGCTCAGCAAGGTCGAGAAACTTGCCCAAGGTCATTTGTGGCTTGTTGTTAATGAAGTCAGCACTTGAACCATACAGTCTGATTCTAAAGTGTAAACATCTTACAGCCCCCAGATGGACACCCCATCTCCCTAAGCCTGGGACTAGCTTTGTCATAGTTTAGAATCATCAAAGCCACAAAAAACACCACCTCCGACATGCCTACAAGGAGAATGGCTCCCCGTGGGGGAAGATGCCACCCTGCCACCCACTCTCATTCACAGTTGGGGGGCAGCTGAAGGGCATCTTGATTAGGCTGTGGGCTCTTGCAACAGTCACCCCATGTCCACGTTTCCTGCCTGTGTGTGTCTCTGTGTGTGTCCCTGTGTGTGTATGTCACAGTTGGGGGACTGTGATTGTTGAAGGAGTGGCTGGTACAGAGTGAAAGGTGGAAATGAGCTATGGGTCTGCCCCTTCCAGGAGGGTGATTTGGGATGAGCCTCAGTTTGCTTATCTGTGAAGTGGGGATCCTGCCACTTTCTCCCTCCGAGAAGCAGTCTGAAGGTAAAATGAAGACCTGAAAGGAAGGATGGCACGGGGGTGGAGGGAGGAGCACAGGAGCGTGGGAGATGGTGGGCGTGGAAGCCATCACACAGGTAGGCAAGCGCTGGCTTGTGGGAGGGTCCAGTCGCTTTGGAAACCAGGGTGGCATCATTCACTGAGTTAAGTGGTGCCCAAGACAGATGGGGAGGCCTTGGTAGCACAAGGTCTGGTTTTCGACTTCCCTAATACCAAACCATAAACCCGAAGGGCTAAGGATTTAGAGGTCACATGACTTCTAGTGCCCGAATCCAGCCTCTCTTCCTCGAATGCTACCAACCCCATGCTTCTCGACCCCAAACCAGGCAGCTGTGTGGGAATGAACAAGGAGAAACTCAGACTTTGCAGCAGCTCTGACAGCGAGACCCCTCTGAGCACCCCCGCCGATGCCCATTCTTGGCTCTGAATCCCTGGGCCACGGGAGAAGCTCTGGAGGAATTTCAAGTACGTGATGGCCTTCACCACCGCCCCAGCCTCGTCAGTCCCAGATGGAAGGCAGTGCCACGTAACGGCTGGGAGCCCCTTACATGCAGCCCGATGACTCGAGTTCAGAGTCATTTGGGGTGATTATTTAACCTTACAGAGTAGGTACTCCTATCTCCCCTCAACAGATGAAGGAATACTCTTAGAGAGGTTGTCACAGCGATGACAGTTGGGGTATGTCACTATGTAGCACAGTATTTGGCCCAAATCTAATATGTGAGTTTTTACTACAGGGGTTCTTAGATTTGGCTGCATGTCAGAATCACCTGGGATCTTAAAACAAAAGAAGCCACGCTAAGAGGCCCAGTCACCTGGCTGCAAATCTCTCCTGAAAGATGGCAGCTCCACTTGGCAAATCGAACAGAAAACTGGCCGCCGTCTCCCCTCAATGCAATCGATGGCACCCCCAAAGCCCAGCTGCTCACAAATTCAGAGGATGCCTGTGTACCAGTTCTTCTCAGTGAAGTCGGGTGCGGTTCCTTCGACAATGACAAGGCCTCGTCCCTCTCTGTCAAGGAGAGTGAGAGAGCCGCCATCCTCCTTCAAGCCCTGTCACACCCTGGAGACATCTGGACAACTGCAAGCACGTACCTGGCCCCCTCTCTCCCCCCCCACCTCCGTGCGAGTCCCCGCTCCCAGGCACCAGCCACACAAGTCTTTGAAAACTTGCTTCGTGCGCCCTGGATGAAAACCACACTCCTGAGCCTGTCCTACAAGACTGCTACCACTCCTCTCTCAGCACTCTTCCAGCAACAGGACCTTCCCAGGTGCTAAGAATTCCTTGAATACTTCAGCCCCAGGACCTTTGCATATGCTGGTCTATGCTACTTTTACCTCCGCCAGCTTTCTCTGAAGCCTCCAGCTAGTTTATGGGTCTCTGTTAGCTACTCCCAGGGGTCCTCACTTTTTTCTGCCGTTAAACCCACTAATGGATAGTACTCTATGGCTGCTATTAAATACTTTTAGTATTAACTCACTTAATCCTCTTATGTGGGCCCTGGCACTCTATTTTATATGGGAGGAAACCGGAGCACAGAACAAGGACACACACATTCTTACATGAATATCACACAGCTAGTGAATTGCAGGACTAGAACTTCAACCTGGCAGTCAGGCCCCAGAGCCTGAGACCTGGGAGCACTCTTGCCCTGACTGAGACCAGACCAAGAGCAACTCCAGGGGCCACACTAGCTTATGACCACAGGCACCACTCCATTCCTAGAGGCCGGCATGCAGTGAGCATTGAATGCATAACCCTCAGAGGAGGAAGGGACAGTAAAAAAGTATCCTTCTCTCTAGGCCCAGGTTGGCTCCGACACAGGAAGGACCAGTGGACGCAGAGGCTGGCGGCCCTGGGTGCCTGGATGTGCCGGCGTCTCTGCAGCACCCTCACCGCAGCCAGGTCTTTCCTTGTTGGGGAAGGAACCAGCCCGCCCTTCCCCGGCCCCTTTCCCAGCCGCCTGCTCGGGGTCTCAGAACAGAACAACCCCACCAATTCATCAGGGGACGTCAGCCTCGTGGAACGGTTGGAGGCATAAATCAAAGTACGAGGAAAGGTTTAAAAAAAGAGGTAGTGGGAGAGAAAAATCAGGGACGGGGGTGGGGAGAAAGAGCAATGGAAGGAGAATGGGGGGGGGATGAGATCAAAGGGAAAAATTCATCAGAGATAACGGAATTATTTATTTTTCCTGCTCTCGTTCTCCGGGCCTTTGAGGCCTCCACACTGATGTATTTGGACATCTTGGGGCCGTCTGTTACCGGAGGCCACCCCAGCCCCACCGCCTGAGCCCAGCCCCCCAAAGGCACGTCGGTTCCATCAGCAGCAGCTGCCCCCTTGGCGGCTGGGCTGCCCGAGGAACCTTTTGAAGTGGGTCCGGGTGGTGTTTACTCGCCCTCGTGTAAGAAACGCGCGCATGGTGCTGGCAGTGGCAGCTGCCCGGGTGGGGTGGGGGTGGGGTGGGAGGGAAGGGGGTGCCCTCATCACTCACGAGCCTGTTTATTTGGGAACCAGAGCGGTCCTTTCTCCGGTTATTACTCAATGTCTCCCACAGCCCAAGCCACCCTCATTCCAGAAGGTGGGGCAGGAATAACAAACACACTGCCAGCTGCCAGGCGTGCCCACCTTGCGTGGCCCCGTGATGCACTTGGCTTTCAGGGGATACTTGGAAGTGAAGGGCCAGGGATGCTCGGCTGAGGCTCAAACAGCTGGTCTGGAGCCAGGACACCAGGATCCAGATTATAGTTCTGTCCCCTGCTATGTGACACTTGCTGGTAAGAAGATTCACCTCATCCTCAAAATGACTCCCTTTCCTCTCATTATAGAGGGGGAAACTGAGGCTCAGAGACGTTACATAGGTAGAGGGCATAGAGGAGCGCTCAATACATAGTAAGTCCAGTATAAATGCTCTTCACAGATGAGAAATTGGCTACAAGCTACACCAGATTAATATGGTTACTCTCCCTGTATTTTGGTGAACTGGATTATAAAATAACGTTTTAGGCTGTTTTATAGGACAACTAGTGGCCCGGTGCATGAATTTGTGCACATTGAAAGGAAATGCTATTCACCCTTTCTCTATAATAGAAGTTATCAACCAAATTCATAATCAACAATGACAAATCAAAACACATGTGTGTGATCAGAGCCAGCAAAAGCTTTATATGTATCATGAATGTGTGAGCCAACTTAGCCTTTTATAGACATAGAACAAACTTGCTTAATTAGACCTACTTTCTGCTTTACCTTTTTCCAGCCCAGTGAAGCACCCCAACTTCTCTTTCAGGTAATTGTCAGCAACACAGCAGTAAATATCAACACAAAACAGATTATTATTGTAGACCATGCAGGGAGAACAAAGGATAAAATATTTAACTCAGCAGTGTTTGACTATATTCTGCGAAATATAGTGAGAAAACCTGAAGTCATTTTCAAGGTCCACCATTTCTTACTTCTTTTCAGTTGGGCCAAGTTTCTAAGCTTTCCTATCTAATGAAAAGAAAATAGGATTCCACCGAGGCACCTAACTACCTACTCCAGGATTTCTGTGAGGATCAAATGAGATGAGGCACAGGGAAATGTTTCACAGACATCTGGTTAAAGTGTGAAATGTTTGCACCTGGCTATAAAGCAAACTGTGTTCCTGGGCTTAAGAAACTGCAAGGAGGCTAATCGCTAGGGAGAGGAAGCCAGGCGTTGCTATGTGATGTCATTACCCAGACGGTTGGACACTTAGCATATTAACCTTTTATATATATAAATAGACTTGCCAAGGAGCTGTGGATTAAAAAACATAACCGTAGTCTGAATAATAGTGTTCAGGTTGATGGATAATGTCCTAGCAGAATGCAGAAGGATCACGAGGCAAGATGGTTTTTCTTTTTAAAAAGTTGCTAGATCAGTAAAGGACAGTATTAAACTGGGTATGTGGCAAAGACCAGAGTTAACATTTGCACCTCAGGGTTCTGATGCTGCCTCTTGCTGGTTGTGAGACCCTCAGGCACGAAGTCCCTAAGCTTGCTTCTTTTTTTAAAAAAAATGCTTTATTTTTATAGGGAGAGGAAGGGAGAGGGAAAGAGACAGAGAAAGACTGATGTGAGAGGGAAACATGGATTGACTGCCTTCTGCACAGCCCCTACTGGGGATCGAGCCTACAACCTGGGCATGTGCCTGACCAGGAACCGAACAAGTAACCTTTTGGTGCACGGGAGGATGCCCAAGCAGCTGAGTCTCTCTGGCCAAGGCCCAAGCTTGCTTCTTTCCTCATTAGTGAGAGGGAGACAATAGCTCCTCCCCCTGTGAGGGTTTCGTGAGGATTGCGTGGTTTTATAGAAGAACACCTGAATAGCACAATATGCCAGGCATTGTTCTCAGTGCTCAAGAACGTCTTTGCTTATTTCAGCCTCAGAACAAGCCTAGGAGATGGGCACTATGCCCTTTTTACAGATGAGGAAATTGAGGCCCAAAGGTGCAAATAAGGTTACAAAGAAATCACATGGCCGGGGCCCTGCGAGAAAGAGGGGCACTTACCCTGTCAATTAGGTTTTATCTTATGTTCATGCCTGCAAAACAGTTCCTAATTGCTATACACGGGCTATTGTGCTCTGTAACACTCCAGAGGCTCCAGAGAACCGGCAGGAAGAGAGGAGTCTCCTGGAAGAGAGGGGATGCGAAAGTGCTAGGCCTGTGAACTGCGGACTGGAGATGGGATGTAGGGCTGGGGTCTCGAGTCTCTGTGAGAGGAGGTGGCCTGGTCTGGCCTCTCACTTCTCCTGCGGAGGCAGTGACCAATGTTCTGCTGGAGGGACTGTGGGCCAGCCAGGTCCTGGCTGGGGGACTTCAGGTCCTATCCAATCTGGAAAGAAGGGGCTCCTCTGGGAATGAACAGGTGAGGCCTGGCTGCTTCTTGGGGAGACGAAGAGCTAATGCTGGCTTTGGGCCCCTTGGACACCGCAGGGAAAGTGGCCCTGCAGACCCCAGACATTCTGCAGGCTCTTGGATTGGGGTGAGGGTTGCTAGGATTTCTGGAGCCTCCTTCACACCATCCTGGTGGCTCCCAGAGGCCCTGCCCGAAATACCAGCACAACATGAGTTCCCTGGGTCCAACCAGAGGTGTGGAATGCCCAGCCCACAGGCTGTATAAGGCCTGCAAGATCATTTGGTCATATAAGGCATTAGGGCGAGTTAATTAAAAGTTTGACCAAATACAACAGGCTAGTTTTTAAGTTGGTAATTTTGTATGGTACACAAATGATGCTATAAACATCCAAATGGCCCTTGGCGGATAAAAGGTTCCCCACCCTTGGCTAGGCAAATGTATAATTATTCTCCAATAAAAAGTGGCCTCCTCCCCCTTCTCTGCCAACAAGATTCTCCCAGCAAGGTGGGAGCACATGCTGCTTACACCTCTCCTCTGTCTGAGCTTCCCAAGAATCCTGCAGAAGGAGCAGGGCCAGCCGTGGCCAGCAGCCCGCTGGCGAAGAAGGGGCATGGATGACTGGCTTTCCCATTCTCGCCTTGAGACAGGCAGCCGGCTTGTGCTGAGAAGGAAAATGAAGAGAGGAGGCTCTCTGAAGGCGCTGCTTTTAGAACGTGTAGACAAAGACCCCCTGGACCCTCGACACAAAAGCTCACAGGCCCAGGGGATGGCTGGCTTGTGCTGGTGAGGTGCTCGCTGGGTAAGAGGGGTGGTCTGCTTTTGATTAAACAGCCATCATTTACTCACGTCAGGAACGATGCTCCAAAAGGCAGATGTGGTCACGTGACTACGGGCTGGTGTGGGAGCTGTCGGCCCTGCCAACCCCAAGAGTCACCGTGTACTTATGTGTGATGCTCCTGACATGGCTGGGAGGCCTCATTAAACTCCCATGATGCTCTGACTGAAACAGGCATATCTATTTATCACAAGATTTCCTTCTTTCTCTCAGGAAAATACAGTTCTCCAGCCTTTCAAACTGGACAGGCTAGTCAAAAGACTTATAACCTTCTACCTGGGAAATAGAAGATTCCAGACTTTTTTCAGGTCTGGGTTTACTAACGCTACATAATTTCTAACTTGAGCCCCCAAATAAAGTCATCAAGAGTCCTCCCTCCCCTTTTCCTAGCTCGACCAGGGAACTCTCTAGAAGGATGTGTGGTTCAAGCCTCTCTCCCACTTGGGGGGATAACGGTGAGTGTGAGGAAACGGTAGCTGTCATGGTGTATCAGGTCTTGAGAACGGATGCTGTCATTTTAAGAACACTTAATTCTTATCCTGGCGCTTTAAGAATCATCATGAGAAAACATGGGCTCATGAGGCAGGTATTTCTGAAATCCTTACAGCTAGGACGTAGCAGAAATAAATGACAGAACAAGGTTTGCTGGACCCCAGAGGAAATGCTCTAAAGTGCTCTGCAAGAAGGTAGCTCCATGGGGGCGGGGACCTCGCCTATCTTCCATCGCACAGAATGGTGCCTGACACTGAAGAACTCAAACATGGGGTCTCTGGCTGTGATCTTGAAGCCCAGATCCATGAAGGGCATTCCCAAATTCTTCATTAACATGGAAATAGTGGAAAGTCTTCATTCTCTGCTGCAAGGTGGCGCTGTGAAGACCACAGATGAAGAAATGTGGGGTCCTTTGGTCAATGCCTTTCTCATAATTTGAGTTGTACTTAGAATGAGCTGAAAGGGACCTTGAAGGAGCACCAGCTTTGGTGGCTTCTTTTCCGGGAGGTGTGGCCATCAGGACAGATGTGTCTTGGATTCCTGGCTGCATCTCTGGGTAGCCACCAGGTCTCTGCAGGTCTCTGGAGGCACTGGAGGGATAGGACCAGTCACCAGCAGGCACCATGGCTTCCCCTGGCACTTTTGGCTGCTTGCCAGCTTCCTCCTCTCAGCCAAGGCTCCCAAACACATGGAGCCCATGACCAACCAGGGTTCCCGAGATGCTCCTGCTCTTTATCAGAGAAGCTGCAAGGGTCGGGCTTTTGTAAAAATCTAGACAAAGCCTAGCATCAACTTCATGAGAATTAATTTTGAAAATCAGTTCTATTTTGGAATGGTCTGGGGTTTACAGAGGTGTTATCAGGACAGTGCAGAGAATCCCCCACATGCTTACCTAGCTCTCCCTCATACTTTCCGTGCCCGTGTGCATTGGCCAGAGCCCAAACAAGCACTGGTATGTTACTATCAACTCATTGCTTCAAAACACGGAGCTCGGCCCTGTTTCCACTATTGTTCTTCTTCTGATCCAGGATCCAATCCAGGACACCACTGCACTGTGAATATATTGTTTTTTAAATGTAACAGAGGGCTATGGTGTATTTCCTAAGTAAGGCAAATCACCCAGACTGAGGAAAAGCCTCCCATGACTCCCGTCTTCTTGCCCCAAGGCCATTGGGTCTGTAGCCTTCCAGCCTGGCCTTCCCACAGGCTACCCACCAGACAAGGAGGCAATTCATTGCCAGTGAAATGAAGTAGAGTGAGCATTCATGTCTCCCGTCACACAAGCCACACTGCGAGGTCTCAGAAGTGTACGTTACAGTGCCCACGGCACCGGGCACTGCCATCATTACAGCCAGCTCTACTGGTCAGCACGGTGCTGGATCTTCTCTCTGCGTTTTCCTACATATATATTCTTAGTACCTACCTCTAATTTTTTGAAGATCATAGACCACTGCATCCCACATCATATCTTTACCTAATTTGTCTTTGAGATCACTCTACATTGTTGCATATTATTTTTTAAATATATATTTTTTATCGATTTCAGAGAGGAAGGGAGAGGGAGAGATAGAAACATCAGTGATGAGAGAGAATCACTGATTGGCTGTCTCCTGCATGCCCCCCATGGGCATTAAGCCCATAACCCGGGCTGCTCTGTGTTTTCCAATGGTCTTAGGCTCTACAGCAGCGGTTCTCAACCTGTGGGTTATGAGGAACTGCATTAAAGGGTTGTGGCATTAGAAAGGTTGAGAACCGCTGCTGTAGAGCCTAAGACCATCAGAAAACAGATATTTACATTACGATTCATTAACAGTAGCAAAATTACAGTTATGAAGTAGCAACGAAAATAATTTTATGGTTGGGGGTCACCACAACAAGAGGAACTGTATTAAAGGGTCCAGCAGCAGAAGGTTGAGAACCACAGTATAGAGTGACTTTGGCCAGTGGGATAAATATTCCTGCTCCAAAGCTCTTTCTGTATAATTAGAAATGTGCTTTGGGCCAACGTCGGTGCTCAGTGAGGCGGGACACAGGAGGGAAACTCAGCAATGCGCTGGCATGGGCAAAATGCCGGGCCTGCCCAAGGTCAGGGGTGTTATAGGTCCTGGTGAGAGGTGTGAGCTAGAGCTACCATCTGGCCACTCACAGACAAAACAATGGAATAACCAGACTAGAAAACTGCATCCAACCAGTACCCAAGGGTCGGAATTATTTGGTTTGATCGGCAAATACTATCTGCATAGTAAGTCATGTCAATAGCTGGTTCTAATAAAAGTAGTTGTATGGCACCAGTGCACAGACACTGTCACGCCATTTAATCCAGAGCAAGTAGGTTCCATTATCAGCATTTTAGAGGTGGAGAAATGGAGGTGAAGGGTTAGGGCACTTCCCCATTCTGCTTCTGCAAAAACATTCCAGCTGGTAAGTGGCAGAGTTGGGACATGAACCCAACATTGAGCCCATGCTCAATGATCCTAACATGCCAGCAGCCTGCACCCCCATGTAGCTGGTGTTCTTGACCCAGCTTTCCCTCATGTTGACATCATATGTTACCATGATGACACTGTGCATCCTGAGAAAGAAGATACCCTATGAAGGGCACCTGGTGGCTTAACTGGGCTTAATTTACAAGCAAACAAACAAACCACAAAGCCTAGCAGCTGTTTCTAAACAGGGGCCTCTCACACACCTCAGGGAGAAGCCTGCACTATGCTGCCTGCTGGGACTGTTTTTGCCATCGGAGCCAGCCCTTATAAAGGAACCTCCCCCCACCACCACTCCACATCATCTTCATTGACCAATCAGAGCAGCTCCATTCTGAAAAAATCCGACAGTGATTTTTGTATCAATCCAACTGCAAGGATATGGAATCCTCATTTGCATGGAGATGAACCAATCAGGGACCAGGGGCAGGGACTTCTGTCTACATAAGTCACTGCAAACCAATGGCACCTTCCCCCATGGTTTGCAGACCATTTTCTGCCAGAGTCCATTGTTAGAGGCCATCTGTGGTAAATGAGGGGCAGACTCCGAGTGCACTTGCCCTCTCCTCCAGAGACTGAAGACGGTTTCCCCAGCTGGGGCTGAAACACCAAAGACATTTCACTGGAGCAGAGCAAGGAAACAGCTGAGTGGACTAAGGCAGCTGGAGCAGAACAGAGCTGCCTGGCCTAAGGGCCTTGACCCAGGGCAGCACAGAGCCATGCTGTATTACCACTGAGTTGTTTTGCACTGAATAAAGTTTTGTATTTTTTTTTTTTTCATTGCACCCATGTTGGGGATTTCCGTTGACATGAACTGGCATCAACAACCATTGGTTGACAACACATCAAAACTAAGAAATGAGCATTGGTGTTATACTCTGAACTAAACTCTAGCCTTTATTTGGATTTCAGCAGGGTTTGCCCTCTTGTCCTCATCACTGCCCACCGTAGAAGGTCGCCAACCCACTGCTATAGGAGTGAGTTCCTGAGCCACTGTCCCATCCTTTCTAAAAGGGGGCTGTGTTCTCCAATCCAGACCTGTCCACAACCAGACTTCGGGGAGGGGGAAGGGGACGGGACAGTTCACTGAGGCAGGTCGAACTGAGTTCATATTCTCCTTTGCTTATGTGATGATGTGCTCATAATTAGGAAGTGGGCAGGGCTTCTCGGCGGAGTGCGATTAGAATTGGGCCTTAAGGAATGGGTGGAATTTGGGGGGTGGAGCACGGAAATCGTCACTGGCTTTGAGCTGAGACCTCCCAAGTGTTCATGTTCCAGCCTCCCTTCCCCAGGCAGCACCATGTTGGGCACAGAGACACTTAGTACTTAATGTCTGAGAAATCCCAGGCCTGGAGCCTTAAGACGCCCGGATCTCAGTGCTTCTGATCGAATTCAGCTGGCAATTCATCCACATGGCTCGGATGCTGCGCCTGCAAAGCCTCCAGAAACGCTGCTGCTGGCTGCACGGCACGCGTGGGAGGGCCTGTCCACGTCTAACTCACAGGGACTCTAAGCCTCGATCTGTCTTCCGAGATAGCCAAAGGCCACGTGCCACAGGCCCACCTGTCAGACTTCCATCCCAGGCCTCCTCAAGGTGGTTTGTCAGAGCAGAAGAGTATTGCATTGTGGTTTCAATTCTGCCCCTCATTTATCATGGAGGGCCTCTAACAATGGACTCTGGCAGAAAATGGTCTGCAAACCATGGGGGAAGGTGCCATTGGAATCCCCCAGGGTTGCTTCCAAAGCATCCAAGGCCTAGGCCCCATTCTAGCCCCCTGAAATCACAGCCCAGGAATGGATTTTTACAGTTTGACTGAATCGAAGACAGTTGGAGCCGTGATCATGAATGCATTTCCCCTAATGAGTTTCCAGCCACCTTTCCAAGGAGCCATTTGTGAAGGCAGCACCCTGAGAGACACCGTGGGTGTGATGTGGGAAATGGGCCTCCGCCCACATTGTACCATCTGAGCCACGCCCCTCGCTTTCCTGATTAGAACGATGGAAAATGCATCCCATCCGTTGATCAGACAAGGACAATTAAATGATGATACTTTGCAAAAGCTCTCCCACTGAAGTTAGTTTTGAGAAGTGCACAGTGTGACTACTAGAGATACACACTTTGCCTTATGTTTAGAACTGTTATGCCCTAAACCAGTGGTCGGCAAATTGTGGCTCTCGAGCCACAATGCGCTCTCGGGCCAAGGTTTGCCACTCTGTTGACTAATGAGTTTGCCAACCATTGACCGAGACTCTCAATTCCAATAATGACAGGCTGTTGTTGTTCCTTGTGATTAAGCCCCTATCTCAGTGGTCAGCAAACTCATTAGTCAACAGAGCGGCAAACCGTGGCTCGCAAGCCGCATGTGGCTCAAAAGCCAACCACTGGTTTAGGGCATAACAGTTCTAAACATAAGGCAAAGTGTGTGTGGCTTGCAGTTTGCCGACCACTGCCCTAAACTAACACTGCCAGGGCTGCAGGCCAGGTTCCCAGTATTGTTCCACAGTCTCAGATGAAGGCAATAACGTGTAACATTTGAATACTAATAGTGTCTTCAAGAAACTTTAAAATTCAGAAAGTCCATGTAAATACTCCACCTTTAGTTCATACATATTTGGTTCTCAATCAGGACATCTACATTTTGTATCCCATTAACATATCTCCCTGTCCCAAAGCATTACAAATTCATTTTAAAAACGAACAAGATCCCATACTTATTCTTACTCCCCAGTTTTGCTATCTAAAAGAACTGACATTTTACTCTTTGTCAAATAGTGCTTCTTAACTAGGACTGATTTTTTTTCTGGGGACACACCTGGAAATTGCTACTGGCAGCAGTGAGAAGGGTCAGGGATCCTGCTAAACATCCTCCAATGCACAGGACAGCCCCCCACGATAAAGAATTATCTGGGCCCAAGCGTCACTAGGGCTGAGATTTCAGAACCTTGTTTGATATATGTTCAGTGCATATGTGCATATATGCACATGGGCAGACTGTTCTGGAGGTTGCACTTAATATTGAGGACATCTGTGTATTGCTCTGTGGTGTGCATGTACCATAGAGCGCTCGCGCATGCATGCCTGTGCGCACACGTGCACACACACACACGCAAAACTGGAAACAATCTAAGCCCATTACCTACATCTTTGCACATTTATCCGATGAGCTTTCAGTTCCACTTGTCTGAGCTATTGCAGATGTGTCTCTTACATTGAGAAGAGGGGATTCTGGGGGTTCCAGGAACAGACTGGCAGCCCAGGTTAGCAGAACTGTGCAGTGTGGTTGTGGCAATGCCTCGATATGCCCTCACCAAGAGACCTGTGAACCACTGAGCCACCCAGCACCTTGGAGAACTTCTCCCCCAAAGCCGGACCTGTGCTGAAAGCTTGCAGAAGAAGGCTGTGCTCCGGGTCCTAAGCCTTGGAGCACACATGAGTCATGGCTTTGAAATCCACCTCAGATGCCAGCTGAAAACAGAGGCTTTGCATAATCAAGTTGACAGATGAAGCCGGGCCTGCCCTGCTAGGGACAGGCTCATCCATATCCTGGGTTAAAAGAAATATTGCGTTTTTAGAGAGGAAAGAAACATATTTAAGAGATAAAGGGGGAAAAAAGAGGAGAGTTTTCTGGTCATTAATTATAATAAAACGCAGGGGGAAAAATTCACTTTAAAGGCATGCTAAAGCCCTGTAATCTTCAAAGAGATAGAGGAGGCTCAGCTGCCTGGGAATCGAGTCTGCGCCAGGAGACCACCACTCCCAGCCAATTGCTAACAGCCAAGGTGAGGGCTGCAGTTGCTGGAGGAACATACCGGTTGGGAAGCGAGTTATGTCCCTGCCTATCTCGGTCACCTGAGATCAAACCACATGCAGCGGAAGGGTACCAGTTCCCAAATCTACCCTCAGGCCCGTGCTGCTCAACCGCCACCACTGCACTTTTGGGGTCTCAAACTCTTGCTGCCCATGGGAACCCTGCAACTTCTGGGCTGCCAGGAGAGAATGCAGGTCCAGTGTTGGAGACCGCTGACCTAGACCAGTGGTCAGCAAACTGCGGCTCATGAGCCAAGGTTTTCCACTCTGTTGACTAATGAGTTTGCCGACCACTGACTTAGACTCTCAATTCCAATAATTACAGGCTGTTGTTGTTCCTTGTGATTAAACCCCTATCCCAGTGGTTGGCAAACTCATTAGTCAACAGAGTGGCAAACTTCGGCTCGAAAGCCGCATGTGGCTCGAGAGCCGCAGCTTGCCAACCACTGCCCTAGACCATCTTATGAGAAGTGATGTCAATGAATGCCAGGATATTAAGACTTTACTATAGCCTTATTTATTCAATGAACTCCTGGCTTGATTGCCTGACCTGTGGTGTCAGAAGGACCCACAGGTTTGATTTGGTTTAGGGAGTGTGTGACGGAGGTTATTGAATTAGGGAAGGACTTTGCTTTTCTTGGGATAAGCCCCAGTTGAAAACTAATTCCTGTTGAACAAGCTAATTCTCCCCACTTCCCAGAGGTACTGGGGTACTTTTGGAGGACTAAATATACAAAGAGGTTTTGTAACCTGTGGAAAGCGGCTACAGTGTTTGGACAGGTCCAAGCCTCGGACTTGTGAGAGGGCAGTCCTCTCATGGCCACATGCAAGTCCCAGCTTGGAGGGCAGAGCCTCCCAGCACAATGACAGCCAACAGCTGTGGTTGTAAGCTTGAGCCTACGATCCAAACACGTGGCCCCACGTGCCTGAGTGATGTGGACTTGATAGTGTTCAGGTGCATGTACATGAGTAGGATTGAAAACCAGGAGAATGTTTATCTTGACCATGCCCTTACTTTGCCTCATGGAATCTGGCTGTAAAATAAAGACGGGTTTGTAGTCCGTTGCGCTGTCATTAGCCCTCCATCAGAGAGGACAGTGTCCCGGCGTCCCACCGAGACCCAGCTTTCATTCTCTTGTCTTTTCTAATCCTTCACCACCCCCTCTCAGGGTCACTGAACCTGGCTGAGCTGGTGTGGCACATTAGGTGCCCTGGGGCTCCGCAACCATTTTAATGTTAACAACAAAAACAAAAAATACCCCCACTCACTCTTCTCTCCCCACTGGCTGACTTAAATCACCTGGACAGGCAGGAGGGGTCCTGCCTCATATCCCTCCTTCTGCATTCAGCTGCCATTTGCTGTGCCAACCAGGACCACTCCTAATGCACACATTTCAAACTGCAGATCACTTATTATAGCCTTAAGTCTAGAGACTTGACTTAAAAAGAGAGGAAACCAGAGTTCACTACATACAGTAAGGGCAGGTATTGCTTCACAGTAATTGTTATCTATGCACAGGGGTGAGTCTGCTGGATTGGGGTCAGTGGTGGCCTGCAGCTTGCTTCAGCTGACCTGTAAGCTCATCTGGCACATCTCTTCCCACTTCCACATTCAATGACTTCAATGGTTTGAACTGAGTCATGGTGGGAGTATTTTCACCATGGTAAATGGCAAACATACAAATGAAAATTCTTTTCCCCTGGAGAGCTGCTTATTGACATGTCACTAGTGGAGTGCTGGTGAACATTCAAGATGGTCAAGTTCTTTCAACCCACAGTAACAAAGTCATATGTTGTAGGTGAGTTTTCCAAGATTTGCATGCGGGTGGGTTTACTAGGGAGGGTCCTCAGAAACAGCACCTGTGGAAACTGGGGGAGGAGAATTGGGCTTCCAGGAGAAACTGAACTGCAATGCAGCTGAAAACAGAGGCCTCTACTGACTCATGGAGACAACTCTCCAAGCCCATCCCAGCTCCACAGTGGAGTGAGGAGAGTTGAGCTTCACACCCTTCATAGACGAACCACTGAATGCAGGTTGCCTGCAGGAAGGAAGCATGCAGGGTGCAGTGGTTATGTTCAGCAGAGAGCAGTTCCCAGAGAGCATCTGATGAGCGTCATCAGTAGCCCAAACTCACAGCACCTGAGAAAGGAAGCTTTGGTACAGAAAGATCTGGGTGCTACACTATGGCATCTACTCCCTCCCTGTAGGTGGAGTCTAAAGCAGGGTCTAAAGAGTGCAGAGAGCATGGTACCACCATGTGAGTGAACCCAAGCCAGCCTGCTAGAGGATGACAAAGACCATGCAGCCCAGCTGTCCCAGGCCAGACTGTTCTAGACCAGTCTATCCCTACCCTTCCATACATGACAAAGCCCAAAGCCACCTACCCAACCTCAGCTGACTGGAGGTATACGAATGAGCCCAGCTGAGACCAGAATACCCACCCAGCTAAATCCTAGACTTAGCAACAATGCATGCTTATTTCTTTAAGTCACTGAGTTCTGAGTAATTTTTACACAGCAATAGCTGATACCAGGTCCGAGATGATCTTCCTGGATCCTGAGTAGAAGTCAAAGAGAAGAATGCAGCTGTCTGGTTGAACCTCTACATCCTGTATTTGAGGTTTTTTAGAAAAAATGGGCTTGATCCTAAAGGCAATAATTAGCAATAGAAAGTTATTGAGCAAGAGACTATCCTACCTGAAGCCATGCCTTTCTGCAATCAGAAGCTGTTCTAATCAAGACTCTTGAAACAAATCAGCCCAACTCAACCCAGCTAACAATTTAAGAGGGGAGAGTAGTTATTTTCAGAATGCGGAGCTCACAGAAACCCATGGACATGAAATCTGGGCCTGCTAGGAATCAGAAGACTGTCAATAACAGATGGACTCTCTTGCATCCCTGAAGGTCTGTTCCATTTCATTTCTCCTTGAATGAGAGGCAGAAGATGCCAGTCTTCAAATACATGAACACTTACTGTGTGCAAGGCCAGGACTGCTTTGGAAGTCACGACCTGTTTGCCTTTACATCAATCCTCCTGTCCCCCTTACCCTCTGCTCAGCTCTGCACAAAAAGAGGGCTGCTGACTCTTTCCTAGCTTCTTGCTGGCTGCCTTTGGTTTGGAGACTGGTCATTTCTCCCCTTTCTTCTCTTCATGTGTGGCTTCTTCCTTATCTCCAGCTCCTGTTGCCGGTCCCCTCCTTCCCTAGTCTCCAGCCACCAATGGAAAAGTCCAAAGCCTTTCCAGATGCAACCTGATGGCTCCAACCAAAGGGGGAGGTAGTGCCCCTTCCTCTTGCCCTCCATCCTCTGAGCAGAGCCTCCCAGCTGCTGCTAATCGCTGTGTTGTCTCACTTTATCCGTTTGATCTAGCAATGCTCTTGGGCCTTTGAAATGGAGTCTCTATAATTAAATTCCCTTGGTTGAATTTCCTGGCATTTGCCTTCTGCCTGGGACCTCACTGAGGAGCCACCATATTGGGCCATACAAGGGTGCGCTGCACAAACCCAGGGTTCCTTTCACAGAGTGCCTCCTTTGAACTGTCCAGCACCCCAGTCCTACACCAGGTATACTTCTAGGTGCTGAGGATACAGCTGTGGGCACAAATAACAAAATCCTGTCCCACTGTTGTCCTTGGCCATGCTAAGCAGGTGCCTGTTTCCAGCAGCTTCCTATCCTGGGAAATAGAGTGCACACCTTGAGGGGCTCACATTCCAAGCTCACATTGGAGAGACCGGTGAGGTAAATTTTCAGTTGGTGCGAATTGGTATGGAGAAAAATAAAGCAGGAACGTGGGCAGATGGAGGAAGGGGCGGTGGCAATTTTAAATATGCTAGTAAGGGTCTCGTGAAGAAGAAAGCATCAGTCAAGATCTGAAGGGAGCAAGCAGCAAACCATGCTAACATTCGGGGCAAACAACCCTGTAAAGGGCATAGTAGGTATGAAGTTCTGCAGTTGGAGTCAATAAATAACCCAACATCCCTCCTCTTACACTCTGACCTCCTGATTCTGTCTCCATTGACTAAACCCAACTGGCCACCAGAGAGCAAAAACGGACAAGAAGTAAAATAGTCTAGTCCGGAGAGGATGTGGGATGCAGAAATGGAGCTTGATAGCAGTGGTCTTATGACAGGACCTAGTGAGTATGCCCGTGGGTCTCATTCAGAGGAACCGGTTTCCAGAGGTGCGTGAAGATGCACCTCTCGGAGCTTTCCAATTCAGCTGCAGGATTGGTTAGCTGACAAATTCAGGGTCAGACTCAGCTTTCAAGCCAACCTTATGCTCTCCCAGGAGCTTCCTGACAATACTGAGCATGACGGGGGAACTTGGGTCTGGTCATTTCTGTCCAATAACCTTCCCTTATAGAAGCCAGTCTTTGCTTTTTGAGCTATTGATTGGTGTATAGGCTGAGATTCTCCCTGCCGAATTGTGCTTCTTCTCCCTCTGACCTTTCAAAGACATTATCAGTATTGTGCTGAAAATGGTTAACAATTGGCTCTCTGATTTATAGCATCTATCAATTTCTATGGTATAAATATAGCCACCCCAACCTTCTCAATGGGCAGTTGGAAATGATGGCTCCAGCATACCACTGGGAATTGCCACCCACATGTGCCCTAACCAGGCCAGTGATCAAACCTGCTACCCAGGTATGTGCCCTTGGTTGGGAATCAAACCTATGATCCTTCAGATCATAGATTGACACTCTAACCACCAAGCAACACCGACCATGGCTGTACCCATATTTTTGTCTTAGTCTGAGATCTCTCAAACAGACCCTAAGACATCAATCAACAAAGCTGGTCCCAGTAGGAGCCAGTGTGAAGCCTAATCAATTCAAGTCTCCAATGACACTTGGTCCCATAATTGGTTATCTCTGGGCAGAGTGGTAGCCAGCTGCATGGACCCAACATGTCACACGCAGCAGAGGCAGGTGTGTCCAGAAGCTCTGGAAAGTGGAAGACCACCTTGATCCACTTAGCTATGGCATTCTGGGCCGGAGATTGCAGGGCCCACCCCCATCCTGCACGTGGAAGCCTTCAGAGGCAAGACTGGTCCAGCAGATTTAGAAGTTACAATCTCCTGCCTTGATCCTGGGCCATTTGCTTTCGGAGCCTCCCTGCTCTGCATTCTCTACCTGCTCTGAAGTTATTGGGGCCTGCTGTGAATTTAGGAACAATAAAACCATCAAAGAGCTTGGTCCTGAGAACAATCAGTTGGGGATTTTGCAATAAAGGAGCATCCTGCCCAGGAAGGTGTGAGACTTCAAGGCAAGCTGATGGGACCTTCTGAAAGGGCCTTTTGTGGGGGTAGGGTGGGGGGGGAGGTCTGATAGGGTCTACACCTGGGATGGCTTAAGGTGCCATCTGGCCTGGAGAAGGGTAGGTTCCTGTCAGCTGCAATGCAGGTCCCTGTCTCTCCAGAGCTCCAGGAGGACGACCATGCTGTCCTTCCCAGGACATCCGCTCCAGGTGTCAATGCACCTGGAAATGCATCAGGATGGACTATGTTTTCTACACTTGCTTCTTGACCAGGACCCTTTGGTCCTCCTAGCACATTACATCACCTTACATTTCACCACGTGGCCCTTACTTCTCTCCAATCCCTTCACTCACACAGGACGAAGGCCTTGAATAAAGCCAGATGTGTGTGCTGCTCAGAGGGCTGGGGGATGCTGGGAACACAGAGTAGGCAGCTTCCTATCCTGGGAAGGAGAATGCATACCAGAATACAGTTCAGAAGGTAGTTCTTTCAGGGAGTGATGAGAGATAGAAGCCAACCAGGATGAGCACAGTACAGGCTGCTGTTTCAGCGAATCAGCAGTTCAAATGTCACTTCCTCAGGAAGGTTTCCAAAACCTGCAAGTGCAAGGAAGTGAGCCATGCAGGTATCCAGGGGAAGAGGCTTGAAACAGGCACCTAATTAGCATGGCCAACGACAGCAATGGGACTAGTGAATGTCTGCTCCCTTCCTTTACCGCTGATGTTTACGCTGTCTAGAGACATTCCCTCTCTCCCCTGATAGCTTTCAGCTTTCACCCAGCCAAGTCTTCTTAAAAAAAAATGTTTTTATTGTTTAAAATATTACATATATTAGTACATATATCCCCATTGACCTTCCCCCAGCCTCCCGTGCCCTCATCCCACCCCCTGCAGTGTCTTGTGTCCATTGGTGTGCTCATATGCATGCATAAAAGTCCTTTGGTTGATCTATTTCCCTCCATCCCCAACACTCCCCAACCTGCCCGCTATAATTTGACAGTCTGTTTAATGCTTTACTGCCTCTGTACTTATCTTTTTATTCATCAGGTTATAATGTTCTTTATTTTCCATAAATGAGATCATGTGGTATTTTTTCTTTCATTGCCTGGCTTATTTCACTTGACATAATGCTCTCCAGGTCCATCCATGCTGCTGCAAATTGTAATAATTCCTTCTTTTTTATAGCAGCATAGTATTCCATTGTGTAGATGTAGTCTACTTTTCTAATCCTTTCATCTGCTGATGAGCATTTAGGCTGTTTCCAAATCTTAGCTATGGTGAATTATGCTGCTATGAACATAGGGGTGCATATACCCTTTCTGATTGATGTTTCTAGTTTCTTGGGATATATTCCTAGAAGTGGGATTACTGGGTCAAATGGGGGCTCCATATTTAGTTTTTTGAGGAAATTCCATACTGTCTCTACAGTGGCTGCATCAGTCTGCATTCCTACCAGCAGTGCACGATGGTTCCTTTTTCTCCGCATCCTCTCCAGCACTTGTCGTTTGTTGATTTGTTGATGATTGCCATTCTGACAGGTGTGAAATGGTACCACATTGTCATTTTGATTTGCATCTCTCAGATAATTAGTGACTTTGAGCATGTTTTCATATGTCTCTTGGCCTTCCTACTGTCTTCTTTTGAAAAGATTCTATTTAGGTCTGTTGCTCATTTTTTATTGGATCATATTTTTATTGGATAATTTATCTTTCTTTTATTAAGTTGTATAAATTCCCTGTAGATGATTGGAGATTAAACTTTAATCAGTGATAACATTTGCAAATACGTTCTCCCATACAGTGGTCTTTCTTGTTGTTTTGTTGATGGTTTCTTTTGCTGTGCAAAAGCTTTTTATTTTGATGTAGTCCCATTTGTTTATTTTCTCTTTAGCTTCCATTGCCCTAGGAGCGGTATCAGTGAAGAAATTGCTTCGGCATTGGTCTAAGATTTCTCTGCCTATGGATTCCTCTAGTATGTTTATGGTTTCCCCATCTTATGTTTAAGTCCTATTTTGAGTTTATTTTTGTGTATGGTATAAGTTGGTGGTCTAGTTTCATTTTTTTGCATGTATCTGTCCAATTTTCCCAACACCTTTTATTGAAGAGACTATCTTGACTCCATTGTATGTTCATGCCTCCTTTGTCAAATATTATTTGAGCATAGTGATTTGGGTTCATATCTGGATTCTCTATTCTATTCCGTTGGTCTATATGTCTGCTCTTGTGCCAGTACCAGGCTGTTTTGAGAACAGTGGCTTTGTAGTGCAGCTTGAAATCTGCTATTGAGATTCCACCTACTTTGTTCTTCTTTCTCAGGATTGCTGTGGCCATTTGGGGTCTTGTTTTATTCTAGATGAATTTTTGGAGAGTTCTTTGTAGGTCTGTCAAATATGCTGTTGATATTTCAATAGGGAGTGCATTGAATCTATAGATTGCTTTGGGTAGTATGGACATTTTAATGATGTTGACTCTACCAATTCATGAACATGTTCTTCCATCTGTTTATGTCTTCTTCTGTCTCTTTTTTCAGTGTCCTGTAGTTTTTTGTGTATAGATCTTTTACCTCCTTAGTTAAGTTTATTCCTAGGTATCTTAATTTTTTTTTTTGGTGCAATGGTAAATGGGGTTGCTTTTTTAGTATCTCTTTCTGTAAGTTCACTATTGGTGTATAGAAATGCCATAGTTTTTTTTTAAATATATATTTTATTGATTTTTCACAGAGAGGAAGGGAGAGAGAGATAGAGAGCCAGAAACATTGATGAGAGAGAGACATCGATAAGCCGCCTCCTGCACACCCCCTACTGGGGATGTGCCTGCAACCAGATACATGCCCCTGACCGGAATCGAACCTGGGACCCTTCAGTCCCCAGGCCGATGCTCTATCCACTGAGCCAAACCGGTCTTGGCAAATGCCATAGATTTCTTGGTGTTAATTTTGTATCCTGCTACATTGCCAAATTCATTTATTAAGTTTATTAATTTTTTTATGGAATTTTTCAGTTTTTTTATGTACAATATCATGTCATTTGCAAATAAGGACAGCTTTACTTCTTCTTTTCCCATTTGGATGCTTTTTATTTCTTTTTCTTGTCTAATTGCTATGGCTAATACTTCCAGTACTATGTCAAACAGGAGTGGTGAGAGTGGGCATCCTGTCTTGTTCCTGTTCTTAAGGGAAATGTTTTAGTTTTTGCCCACTGAGTATGATGTTAGCTGTGGGTTTATCATTATGGCTTTTATTATGGTGAGGTATGATCCTTCTATTCCCACCTTATTGAGAGTTTATCAAGAAAGAGTGTTGGATTTTGTCAAATGCTTTCTCTGCATCAATTGATAAGACTATGCAATTTTTATCTCTCAATTTGTTTATGTGATGTATCACGTTTATTGATTTGTGGATATTGTACCATCCTTGCATTCCTGGGATAAATCCTACTTGGTCATGGTGTATGATCTTTCTGATATACTGCTGGATCCGATTTGCTAGAATTTTGTTGAGGATTTTGACATCTATGTGCATGAGGGATATTGGCCTGTAATTCTCTTTCATTGTGTTATCTTTATCTGGTGTTGGTATTAGGGTGATGCTGGCTTCATAGAATGAGCTTGGAAGTGTTCCTTCCTCTTGAATTTTTTGGAATAGTTTGAGGAAAATAGGTTTTAGTTCTTCCTTGAATGTTTGGTAAAGGAAGCTGTCTGGTCCCGGGATTTTGTTTGCTGGAAGCTTTTTGATGACTGCTTCAATTTCTTCCATAGTTATTGGCCTACTTAGATGTTTAGATCCTTCCTGATTGAGTTTTGGAAGGTTATATTTTTCTAGGAATATGTCCATTTCCTCCAGGTTGTCCAGTTTGTTGGAATAGAGTTGTTCATAGTATTTTTAAACAATCCTTTGTATTTTGGTGGGATCTATTGTTATTTCTCCCTTTCATTTCTGATTTTATTTGGGTTCTCTCTCTTTGCTTCTTGGTGAGCCTGGCTAGAGGTTCATCAATCTTGTTTATCTTTTCAAAGAACCAGCTCTTGGTTTTGTTGATCTTTTTGTTACTTTTTTTTTTGTCTCAAGGTTGTTTATCTGTGCTTTGATCTTTATTATTTCCTGCCTTCTGCTTACACTGGACCTTTCTTGTTGCTCTCTTTCTAACTCTTTCAGTTGTAGGGTTAGGTAATTTATTACCATTGTTTCTTATTTTTTGCAATAGGCTTGTAGAGCTATGAACTTCCCCCTCAAGACTGCTTTTGCTGTGTCCCATAGATTTTGGGTTGTTGTGTTTTCATTGTCATTTGTTGCCATCATGTTTTTTATATCTTCCTTGATCTTTCTGGTAACCCAGACATTGTTTAATAGCATGCTGTTTAGTCTCCACGTGCTTGATTTTTTTGGATTGTTTTTATTGTAGTTGATTTCCAGTTTTAGGCCACTGTGATCTGAGAAGATGCTTGATATGATTTCTATCTTCTTGAATTTGGAGAGACTTTGCCTATGACCCAACATATGGTCTATTTTTGAAAATGACCCATGTGCACTTGAGAAGAATGTATATTTTGTGGTTTTGGGGTGAAATGTTCTGAAGATGTCAATTAATTCTATCTGGTTTAGTGAGTCATTTAGGATTGATGTTTCTTTACTGATTTTCTGTTTAGAGGACTTGTCCAATGTGATAGTGGGGTATTAAAGTCTCCAACTATGATTGTATTGCTGTCAATCTCTCCCTTGATATCCTCCAGGAGGTTTTTTTTTTTAATGTATTCGGGTGCTCCTGTATTACGTGCATATATGTTTACCAGAGTTATTTTTTCTTGTTGGATTTCTCCCTTTAGTATTATGAAGTGGTCTTCCTTATCTCTTGTTATGTCCTTCACTTTGAGATCTAATTTGTCAGATATAAGTATTGCTACCCAAACTATTTTTCATTTCCATTCACCTGAAAACCCTTTTTCCATCACTTCATCCTCAGTCTGTGTGCGTCTTTTTTTCTGAAGTGGGTTTCTTGTAGATAGCAGATATAAAGGTTGTGTTTTCTTATCCAATCCGTTACCCTATATCTTTTGATTGGGGCATTTACTCCATTTACATTTAAAGTTATTATTATTTTTATTTAATACATCTTTATTGTTCATATTATTACAATTGTTCCTCTTTTCTCTCCCATACCTCCCCTCCACCCACTCCCTCCTCTCCCTCTGCAATTACCTCCCCCCCATTGTCCTCATCCATAGGTGTATGATTTTTGTCCAGTCTCTCCCTGCACCCCCCTCAACCCTTCCCCCTGAGAATTGTCAGTCCACTTCCTTTCTCTGCTCCTGATTCTATTATATTCGCCAGTTTATTGTTTATCAGATTTTTTATTCACTTGATCTTTAGATTCACTTGTTGATATTTTTTATCTTTCCCTTTTTCTTCTTTCTCCTCTTCTTAAAGAGTACCTTCCAGCATTTCATATACTACTGGTTTGGTGTTGATGAACTCCTTTAGTTTCTTTCTTATCTTTGAAGCTCTTTATCTGAACTTCAATTCTCAATGATAGCTTTGCTGGGTAGAGTAATCTTGGTTGTAGGTTCTTGCTATGCATCACTTTGAATATTTCTTGCCACTCCCATCTGGCCTGCATAGTTTCTATTGAGAAATCAGTGGACAATCATATGGGTACTCCCTTGTAGGTAACTGTTTTCCTCTTGATGCTTTTAATATTCTCTGTCTTTTGCTCTTGGTATTTTAATTATGATGTGTCTTGGTGTGGTCCTCTTTGGATTCCTTTTGCTTGGGGTTCTGTGTGCTTTCTAGACTTATAAGTCTATTTCTTTCATCAGGTGTGGGAAGTTTTCATTCATTATTTCTTCAAATAGGTTTACAGTATCTTGCTCTCTCTCTCCTTCTGGCACCCCCATAATTCTGATGTTGGTATGATTAAAGTTATCCCAGAGGCTCTTTACGCTAACTTCACATTTTTGGATTCTTTTTTCTTTTCCAGTTGAGTGTTTTCTGCTTCTTTGTATTTCAAATTTTTGACTTGATTCTTGCCTTCCTCTAATCTGCTGTTAGGTCTCTGTATAGTATTTTTTATTTCAGTCAGTGTATGTTTAATTTCTAGTTGGTCCTTTTTCATCTCCTCTTGGGCCTTGCTAAATTTATCCATCTTTTCTAGGAAATCCTTGAAAAACCTTATAATCATGGGTTTGAACTCTATATCTAGTCATTTGTTTTCCTCCATTTCTTTTGTTTGTGATCTGTTCCTTTGTCTCTGCATTTTTGCTGCTTCCTTGAGTTGGTAGAGTAGCTTTGTGTGCTAGGTGTCCTATATGGCCCAGTAGCTCTGCCTCCCCAGTTACCTGAGGTGGACTCTCTTGGTGCACCTCTTTGTGGACTGTGTGTACAGCCTTGTTGTAGTTAAGTCTTGATTGTTGTTGGTATCACTGGGGAGAATGACCTCCAAGCCAACTGGTTGTGAGGATCAGCTGTGTCTATGCAGGGAGAACTTCTGTGCTGGAGTCAGCCTTGATACAAGACTTGCAAGATTGCAAAAGCTTCTATGTTCAGCTTGGATAAGGCGGAGTCTCAGGACTGAGCAGACAGCCTTGGCTTTCTGTCAGTCCTGCCCTATTCAGCCCCTGGGTCTCAGTGTCCCTCGGTAATCACTGCAGCCCTCTCTGTGCGCACTCAAGCTTGCATGCCTCCAGACCTCTGCCTTTCCAGCTCCCGAGTTTCCGTGCATTCTGGGAACCCGTGTGAGTCTGGGTCCCCAGGGTCTCTCCCCAAACTGGGGTTCAGTGCAGTCAGAGCTGGATTTCAGTGCAGTTGGGAGGTTCTGTCTTCCTCCCCACTAGAGAAAGCCAAGCACAATCAGCAGTCAGCCCTCTGTGTGCACACTCGTGCTCACGCGCCTCCAGACATGTACCTTTCGCAGCTCCCCTAAATTTCCGTGCACTCTTCCCTTTTCACGACAGTCCAGACTCCCCCTGTATGAGTCTTGCCCAGAACTGGGGATCAGTGCAGTTGGGAGTTTCTATCTCCCCCCTGCTAGAGGAAGCCAGCCAGCACTTCGCTGCCTGTGCTCTCTTCGCGTGTGTCTCTGTACCTCAGCTTTTTGCAGTTCCTCTGAGTCTCCATGAGCCCCTCTCTTTTCTTCTAGCTGTAGAATTTCCACTCAGCCAGCTTTTCTGTGGTTCTGGATGATGTCCATCTGTATTTTAGCTGTAGTTTTGAAATTGTGCGAGGCAGTTTAGGTATTCACCTATGCCGCCCTCTTGGTTTCTCCTCTTAAAGTTATTGATAAGTGCTTATTTGTCATCATTTTTATTTTTTACCTCTGTGTTCCTTCTTCACTTCTTCACTTCCTATTTCTTTTTTTTAAAGCAGACCCTTTAGCATTTCTTGCATTGCTGGTTTGGTGGTAATAAATTCCCTTAGTCCTTTTTTGTCTGTGAAGCTCCTGATTTCACTTTCAATTTTGATTGATAGCCTTCACCCAACCAAGTCTTAACTCATGGGACTTAGCAGTTCAGCTCAGAGGTCACCTCCTCCAGTTGTCACTTCCTGCACCATCCTCAGCTCCATGTATTTCCTTGGGTTGCACTATCCTTTATAGATTATCTTAGTTATAGACAGCTGCCTAGTCAAAGTCATGCCCTTCCTTGTGTAACCCATAGCCAATGACATTTCTATAAGGCCTGGCCAGACCTATCCTAGAATACTCTGAAAGGTTATTCTAGCTCCAGAATGATGGTTGCAAGAAGGGATAGGGATTGAGGGACTGGGTAGAAAAAGTGAAGGGAGTAATAAGGGCACATTGATAGACACAAAATAGTAAAATAGTCATGGGGATGTAAAGTACAGCATAGGGAACATAGACAAGAATATTGTAATAACTATGCAACGTGCAAGGTGGGAAACACTTTGTAAAATATATGATTGTCTAACCACTACACTGTACACCTGAAACTAATACAAAATATTTAATGTAAACTATAATTGAAAAATATTTTTTGAAGATGTATTCTTTTCCCAACTCTCACTGTTGGGATCTCAGAGTTGGAATGCTTTATATCATGTATCCATTGCCCAGGCTGAGTGTCTTCAGTAATCAATAATCACTGGTTTTGTCCATGGATCTAAATGGACATGGCATAGGGGGCAAGGCAGCTTCACATGGTATCCACTGGAGCAATTTGAGCATTCATGGGAGTAGATTCTTGGCCCTAGCTCACATGGCTGGTGAGTTGGTACTGGTTACTGGTTCCTTTTCAGGTGGACCTCTCCTCGCAGCATGGTGGTTTCCAAAAGTCCCAAAAGACAGAGTGCCTGATAGAAGTTATATCACTGAGTATGATCTAATCTCCACTGATGTGGTGACATTTCTGCATCTTTTATCATTTAAGGCAGTCAAAAGTCTGGTCTAAGTTCCAGGGGTGAGGCTGTACATCTCTCTTCATGACTAAGTTTGGAATAAAAAAATGGGAGATTATGTTTTCCAAAAATGATCACAACACTATTGTTACTCTGCTGCTGTCCTGAGTTCAGTTCAGCTGCCTGTATCCAGCATTTGAGTCTTGGCCTCTTTGCCTGGCACTTTCTCTACCTTGCTCGGCTTTGGACTAAGCCAGGACTCAGCACAGGCCTGGAAACACTGGAGAGTTGACATTCCTGTGGGCAAACTCAAATGTCAGACACCCTTAGTGGCTTCTTCCCAAATTCCCTTTATGCTTTTGGGGGTCTTCAACAAAGCAGACTCTTGGAGACATTAGGAGTCTGTTAAAGGCATAGCTCCAGATCCTTTTCTGACTTAGGCTTTGAGAAGCACTATAAAGGGGGATACCATTATTTATTGATGGGGCAATGAAAGCACCTCTCAAATTATCCCACCATGAGGATTGGAGACATAAAGGAGCTACAGGTAACACATTCTATAAGGCTTGGCTAACATGGGCACGTTATCAAGATGTATCTGCCAGATTCTCCAAAGTACTGGAGTTCTCAGAAGGGACGTATGGGCAGGGAAATCTCCATATGGCAGCAGGGGGTGCATTGCTTGGGTACCCCTTCAAGTAGAACTTGCTGTTCAGTCATAGGGTAGCACCTTTGGGACCCATGGCACAATTCATGCCATCACCATGGTCTTTGCTTAGGACTGAGTGGGGGTCCTGGAGACCATGAGTGGCTGCCCAGTGTGGCACTCCTCTGATGGGCAGTATTTGCTCTGGAGCTCCCATGGGCTCTGAGAGGTTGTGGGATCTGCCTCTTGACCTGAGGCCCTCCCTGCCTGCTTCTGCTTCCTCTTTTATCTCACACAGGTGTCACCCACCATCCCCATAAGCTGCTCGCATAACTAAGTTCTGGGTCTTCCAATAAGCAACTGCTTAGCCCAGCTCATCCACTCCCCAAGAAGGAAGCAAGATGGTGGGGGCAAGTACAGAAGTGATGTGGTGTGTCAGAGAGAGGGAAAGGGAAAGAGAGAGAGTGAAAAGGAAAGAGATGGGGGGGAGAGAGAGAAAGAGATAGTTAGTTTCCAATACAACACCAGTAATAGCCTATGCCCAGTCTTAGCACTAATCCCCTGTTCAGCCCAGACTGCCTCCATTGGTGCCACGCCTCATCCACCTCCCACATCAGGGCAGGCCTGCTCGGGTGGCCACACTTTCCCAGGGAGGTTCAGCCCCAGCTCCTCCCAAGGGATCTTTAAAGCATAATTGCTGACCCCGGATGTGTTGGTGCTGAGTTTATCATGAAGCTAACCGCTGGTATTCTTCCTTCAACTCGAGAGCCAAAACTAATATAAACACCCACTCCCCATTCGTTACCCTAATGCCATCAGCAATGTGAGTAGGCCTGACCCCATGAGAGGCCTCTTGATTTATGGCCTCATGAACAGACGCAGCTGGCTGGGAGCTGAGCTGGGCATCTGGGTACCTAGGAGGAAGCTGGTTCAAGAGAAATGGCAGCCTCCCACATGAATTGGGGGGCTACCGCCTTTTGCAGGAAGATTTAAGAATGGGAAATGAAAGAGGCCAAGCTATCTATTTAGAGCAGAAACTGAGGGAGAAATGAAGGGGAGGCAGAAAAGAAATGTTTAAGTCAGCTGACCTAGGCAGAGGGGGAAAAGCTGTTGCAAGCCTGGGTCAGTGGCATGAGAAGGGAATATGTGAGGTCTTACTTCCTTCATGCTTATATATCTTCCCCATGCCTCGGATGAGTCCTGGATCCTATTTTAATTTTAGCAATATAATATGATAGAATTGTGGGTGGAACTCTCAAGGCAGAGTGTTGTTCTACCCATACTCTTTGCTTCACAGTAAAATTTTATTGCACACACCCACACACAGAAAAGTGCCAAAATCATAAGCATAGATTTTACTCATCTCAAGCCATCATTGGCAAGGCATCCCTTCATGTTAAGGATTGGTGGTGTTCTTTCCAAAGACCTGATTCCATAAAGATCTACCATAGACCTCTTTCCTAGGTGCAGAAAGCCTCACCTGGTCCAATTAACGTATTTTATAGTTTTTAAATTACTTGTTGGGGGAAGATCTCAGCACAAGGAGTTGCTGATTCCCTCTTCTTTCCCTCTGTGAAAAGTCAGTTATGCACAAGGCAGCCTAGAAACTCAGAAAAGTTAACATCTCTGGGAAAATGTCAGCTAATGGAAGCTAAAGAGTGCATAGATGAATGAATGCCCCAGCATCCCCTCGGGATGAGCCCCAAACACCCACAATTGTAACAGTCTCACTGCATGCTTTTACTATTGTTTTTTTCCTTCCCTGTCCCTCTCTCATCTTTGCTCCTGGCTTTTTGGAAGTAGCTTACAAATAAACCTTCTGCTCTCCAAGTCCTCACTTGGATGCAAATGAAGGCAGGAATACAAGTTAAGATAGGGAAAGAGGAGAAAAGGTGTCCAAAGATTGTCCAGACATTTCCCCACGCTATCTGTAATTTTAAAAGTGTGACTAAGGATGCTGCATTTCAAGAATGTAGACAATGAGAAGAACCACATCACTGAAGTTCCCACAGGAAAAGATTGGGGCTTCTGCTCATCACCAACCCAGTTTTCTTTGAGAAGAGATCCTGCCTCCACGGCCAGCAAGAAGCCCAAAGGTCTGAGATGGCCAAGGTTGGGGAGGTCCTCTCTGAGGGTCTAAAGTACATATTAGGCTTTATTTTTCTCAAGAGAGTCCATAGATCTCTCCCAAGTATAGTTCAGAACATGGACGATGCGGAGGTTGCTATGACATTGATCCAAGTTCAACAACCTCATGAGACAGACGAGGGACTGGGCTGCACATGTGGTCCAGCAGAGATGGGCTTGTGCTGAGCTATGGAATGCATCCAGTGACTGGGGTGCAAAGATAGTGGCCTGACATCTTGATCTGAGGCGTGATAAACTTGACCATTCTTACCCCATAGCTCCCTTCCAGGGCTTTGTCAGATCTGCATTGCCCTGTGTTGTCACTTAGTCCAGTCCCGCTTCATCTTCCTTTTCACAGGTGTTGATCTCTAATAATCATCCAGGGAGGGTACCACCTACCAGAAACCTTGACCTGGCCCTTATCTCAGTTTAAAGTTAACCTTCACTTTTTACATGGATTCCTAATGGTCCCAGAGACAGCCTGCTTATTTCTGGGCTAGGATGAGAATCTTAGTTATTTGGGTGCACGTGGGACTTGAACTCACAAGAAGTGGATGTCTCCATGGATGAGCACTGAACACTAAGGGGACAGCGAAAGAGAGGTCAGTTCAAGCACAGAGAAAACAGATCTTTACCAGCACAGAGGAATAAAGCCCTAGAGGTCGTCTCAGCTCAATCCCAAGCCCCCCAGAGGAGTAGGTTCTCTTAGTGTTTTGGGGGAACAGTCCAATTGCCCAGGAAAACCAGCAGAGCCAGAAAAGTTATCATACCAGCCCAACAAACAGGCATTTGTCCAAACTCTTCTCTATAAACCCAGAGACAGATTCAAGAAGCAGTGTATCAGCCCTGGGCTTGATGTGAGCTCACACAGACCAATGAAGCCAAATGGTGACATATAACTGGAGTAGTTCTATATCCACATAGTCCTGAGCTAAAGTCAGTCAAGGAAATTCTGATTTACATTTGGTTGCTTCCCCATCTGGCCTTGTTACCAAGGGAAGTTCTAACAGTCTTGGGGAGAGTTCCCACACACTTTACTGAAGAGATTGGATTATCACTGCAAAATATTTTCACACATTCAAAACTTGTTCCTACTCACAAGTGCATGATCTAAGAAGGACATCATGATTGCACATTGGGAAAGGCAGCGATGACTCAAATTCCAGCTACATTATTTAGTGTCTTCTGCAGCCAAGGATGGACCTGACAATGAGTCTTTCAGTGTGGGCACTTTTCCAGGTGAATACTCATTGCAACTCTTCAGTCTGGTTATCAGCTTACCTATTTTAGGTAACACTAGAGCAGGGGTGGGGAATCTTTTTTCTGCCAAGGACTATTTGGATATTTATAACATCATTCATGGGCCATACAAAATTATCAACTTAAAAAATTACCTGCTATATTTGGTCAAACATTTCATTAATTCATCCCTAATGCCTTGGCAGGGCTAGACCAAATTATTTCACAGGCTTTATATGGCCCAAGGGTGGACACTCCCCATCCCTGCACTAGAGCTTGGAATGATGACCAAATAATGCCAAGAATCTATGGGTTAAGAGTGTCTCAACTTTGGGGAATCTAGCTGATCAGATCTCCAGTTTAGATGAAGAGGTAGCGGGGAGAATGAATGGATCTCATTACTAGGTATCTTCCATCTTGGACTCCATGACATTTTTTAAAAATATGTATTTTATTGATTTTTTACAGAGAGGAAGGGAGAGGGATAGAGAGCCAGAAACATCAACAAGAAAAAAACATAGATCAGCCGCCTCCTGCACACCCCCCACTGGGGATGTGCCCATAACCAAGGCACATGCCCCAGACTGGAATCGAACCTAGGACCCTTCAGTCTGCAGGCCGATGCTCTACCCACTGAGCCAAACCGGTTTTTGGTGAACTCCATGACATTTAATGGATGCTGTCTGTTGGACAGGAAATGAATTTATTATGGCAAAGAAACTGGAGCACAATGACAGCCAGACTCATCATTGGCCAACAGTGCTTAAGGTTCCCTGGGAAATGACAAGAAACAAATGCTTATAGGGGAACTTACAGAAGAAGTTCTTCTGGGTTGAGTTACCACTCATTAAGAATCATTATTTCTGATTTAATCAGATAGGTGTTGCTACTGTCATCACAAGTTCCACATACTTTGTGTTTTATTGAAGAAGAACAGACCCTGGGGCAACAATATACCCAGAAATCATTTAATGATTTCCAAATATTTCGCACTAACAGGAACCATTTAGATAAAAGGCCAGTTATGGGTAGGGAGCAGGGGCAGTTTAAGATGAGCATGGAAAACATGTCTTAAAGCAAGGAAGTACACAAAAAATATTGGGTAATATAAAGCATTCAGCTTGAAGGGGACTCCCACTGGACAAAAAGGATAGTCTATAACAGAAATAGAAATGGATTATCCAAGTGATTAAAATAATCCTTCCTACCTGAATCTGGTTTACCTTCAAATCTATACCACAGATATGTAGAGTGGCTCTGTATGCCAGAGACCTTGCCATCTTAGGGAGATTATGTAAAGCATCAATGGAATAGTCCCTGTGTTTGGGGACAGGTTGGTAACAACAATGATGAAAATTCTTACTGTCAATGTCAGAAACATCCAAAGCTGTAGAGACTTTTTAAAGAGTTTATTTGAGCCAAACCATGACATAAATCTGAGGAGCAAAATTTCAGATGCTCCAGAAAGTAAGTTTTGCAACCTCTTTGATACATTTGAAATTAATGAGAGAGCTAAGGAAGATTACCTAAAGTGGGAGAAAGCAAGGTGGGCATTGGATTACAGGCTAGTTAACAAGATTATATGCTCTCTCAAAGATTAATACTTCCCTCTAGCAAAGAGCAGAGGACCCCAAGGGATGGGGGCCACAGAATGGGCCAAGTGGATTCCTAAATGAGGTCTGGGTATGCCTCCTGACCATGCATGAATAAATGGGCCTACAAGGGGACAAAATGTGAGTTCTATTAAGATGGAGATACAGAGGATCTTGTGATTGGCATATTTTTATATCTGTGAGTAATGTAGTCCACAGACAAATCTAGAAATCAAGCTTGAGAAACAAATCTATAGGCAAATATGAATAGAAAGGAACTAATATATTCATCTTCCAAGAGCAGAAGATTCCCAGGGAAGGTTTACAGTGAAGCAAAATGGACCAGCCCCACTAGCTGGGCAGCTATGATCAAGTCAAAACAAGTTCATGACAAACCTTACCTTTTCCAGCATCTAAGAAAGCATCTGAAAGGGAGGAGAGATTGAGCCTGAGCTCCTTTTACCCAAACATGTCCCTTAGGAGAGTGATGGTAAAAAGAAGAAGACCAGAAGGCTAGGTGCAGCTTATTAGGGGACACCTGACATTTTGATGGTCCTAAAGCTCCATGGTGGGAAAGGATATTAACATGAAAGGGCAAAAAGAGGCTCCAGGCAGGAATCCTAGGACTCCCAGCAGTACCTGGTCCTCAGGTATTCAGGCCCCTGAGAGCAGGGAGCAGGTTTGGAATCTGAGACAACCTGTCATCCCAGATCAGCCTCAGAGGGACGCTTCCTGATCTCTGCCCCTCCTCCATGTCTGATTGCGTCGGTGTTTGAGTTTAATCCCTCCTTTCTGAGCTGATGCAGAACAAGCCGCGTGCTCCCTTTCTTCTTTAGAGATAGAGATCCCCTCCGTGCCCCCTAGCAGCAGGGAAACAGACTCTTGCTCCCTGGGTCATGGAGGAGACACTCAAAAGATAGCCTGCTCCCAAGGCTCAGCCTCCCCTCCTTCCTGAAGTCAGAGGCTGGAGCCACTGTCAGGTCTCATTAGAGGAGCTGAGTGTCCTTGCTTCCACTCTTAAAGGGGAAGAGGTGGGGTAATCACCTCCACAGGGAGTCAGGGTGGGGGTGGGCGCTCTGGACTACGTATTCAGGCTCATTAAGGCCAGATCCAGGAGATGCTACTTGTGCCCCTACACTGAGCAATTATGACTAGCTTTGTTCAGGTCCTTCATCAGAGCCCGGGAACTAATTGACCCTGAACCTGGAGGCTCCATCTTGGTGAATGCAGAGTATTCATGGGAATAGAAACAGATATATAGCATAGGAAACAAAACTAAATAAGCCTTGTTTCCTCCTAGTTTCTCACAAAATATATCATTTGGGACAATCCTCCATTTAGGGGGCAGGCATTCATTAACCCAATGGCAACAGATTTAGAAAAGTTTCTAAAACATCTAGTTAATTTGGTCATTTAGAGAAGACATTCAAGACCAAAGATGCTAAGTGAAAAAGTAAAGTTAGCTGAGGGGAAGGTGGAGTTTCTTGGTTCTAGTAGCACAGCGGCCAGGAGAGGAGTGCAGAGAAGGCAGTTTTGAAACCAGTAAACATTTTCAAGAGCAGAAGATTCCAGAAGGGAGGTAACACAATGAACCAAATCCATCAGCTTCAGCAGCTGAGCAGCTATGGGCCAATCAAAACGTTCATGACAAATGACTTCTGGTAAGAAGGAAACACCAATGCCCCTTCCATCCCATCTCTATGTCACACTGGGCATTGATTTCTTTTGGGGGAAGGGAAGGAAGGTAAGGCACAAACTCCATGAAACATTCCAGTGGGATTGCATATGGTGCTCCGGAGTCTCTACAGACGGTTGTTTCCTACTCAGGTAAACTCAGGTCCAAGAAGGTGAGGTTCAGAGAAAGGCAGGTGTATTGGCCAAGATGACCATTTTCTTCAGAAACAAAAGGAGGCAATTATACCCCAAGAGATTGGTATAGTAGGTACAGTTACTCTAACTTAGAACCAGGTCAGGAGAGAGCCTCAACAGGAGCAGTCTACACAGCTGCTGCTTCTGTCTCCTGGACTCTTGACTCAGGAGCCTCTTGCTTCACATGGTGTACAGATACCCCAAGAGCCATCTCCCTACAGAGATGGTCAGCTATGGTCAAGTCAAAACAAGTTCATGACAAACAATGTGCACTGAAGATGCATTTTGGACAAGTTTGAATAACCCAATACGATGAGAGGACAATTGTTCTTATCTATAGGCAACTTTACATCCTCTATATCTGAACCTTCTCTGGGGAGACTCGAAGACCAGAGGAAGGACTCCAGAGCCATAAGCACCCTCAGGTTGAACCATGACTTACCCTGCAAGTAATGGCATTCAGTTGGGGCTGACTTGCTCGAGTGGCAGAAACTCCTCCAAGAGATGTGTCCCGATTGCCTTAGACAATCAGGAGTAACATCCCCTTAGCCACAGTGAATAGTTCACATAATCCACACCTAAGGTAATGGGATCAGCACTTGGCATCCATTCCCTAACTAGGGTGCTATTCAGGACTGTTGCTAGGAATTCTGTCAGTGTTTTCTTGCCTTCTGAATGGTACCATGAGAGTAGAGCTTATGGGGGAAGGGAGGGAATGAGGAAGGGAAAAGAGGTCTGGAGAAACCACACCTCAAGTCCCGCTGTTCACATGTATGCATGTGCATGCACACACTCAGTGGAGGGAGCAGAGAAGCAGATTTCTGGATTCTTAACTCTAGATTTTTCCAGAAAATCTACTGATGCTTTCTTTTCCCCCTGCTACCACTGAAGCAACTTGCAATTGATGTCTCTGCTGATCTAAGGTAAAAATGATTCTATATTTTATATGCAAACATCTAAAACTGATGGTTCAAGAATTCTGCAGTGAGAGATATAGGAATAACTAGTGGCCTGGTGAATGAAATTTGTGCATTTGGGGGTGGGGTGTTCCTCAGCCCGTCCTGCACCGTCTCCAATCTGGGATCCTTCAAAGGATGTCCTACTGCTGATTTACAGGGATTGGGCCTAAACCGGCAGTCAGACATCCCTCTCACAATCCGGAACTGCTAGCTCCAGCCACTCACCTGCCTGCCTGCCTACCTGATTGCACCTAACCACTCCACCTGTCAACCTGCTCATCCCCAACTGCCCCCTGCTGCCAGCCTGTTCACCTCCAACTGCCCCCATGCCAGCCTGCTCACCTCCAACTGCCCCCTCTGCTGACCTGCTCATTCCAAACTGTCCACTCCCGCTGTCCTGATCACTTCCAACTGACCCCCTGCTGGTCTGCTTATTCCCAATGGCCCCTGCCATCCTATTCTGGCCTGATCACCCCCCAGTGACCCAAGGTCCCAGCCCCTCCTTTTTTTCTTTTTCTTTCTTCTTTTTTTTCCCCCCCAGTGCCTCCTTAAGTGGAGGCCAGGGCCAGCTGGAAGCAAGTATGTAGGATTTATTTATCTTCTATAATTGAAACTTTGTAGCTTTGAGCAGAGGCCAGGGCCAGCCAGGGAGGGCAGGAAGTTTGGCTTCCTCCATTGCTGAGGCAACCCAAGCCTCCTGCTTGCTCCAGCTCCTTGGCTGCTGCTATTTTTGTTGCAATTTATTTATCTTCTATAATTGAAACTTTGTAGCCTTGAGCAGAGGCCAGGGCTGGTCAGGGTGGGAGGGAAGTTTGGCTTCCTCCATTACCAAGGCAACCCAAGCCCCCTGCTTGCTCCAGCTCCTTGGTCAGCTGCCATCTTGATTGGGTTAATTTGCAGATTTGCTCTGGATTGGCTAGTGAGCATGGCTTGTGGGAGTAGCAGAGTGACAGTTAATTTGCATGTTTCTCTTTTATTAGTGTAGGTCCTGAAAAAAGTCATATGGCAAACATGCTCTCTCTAATTTGCAAAATGGAGGAGAGAGTAACTGCAAATGTACTCACTATTTATGTCATCTGCACAGGTAGGTTTTAGATCATTCCTCATGGCAATGACAGACAAACATTCAATACTCTGCTTACTACATGTCAGACACAGTTCTAAGTACTTTATCCACTTTACTTAAAAGTTTTTTTGAGGATTAAGTGAATTGTGTTGTTTTTATCTCAGATGTCCCAGTTTACATCTGAGTAAACTGGCCAAGTTATCGAATCCATGCCTCAAAATCACAGAAAATCAGAATTCTCACTCTGTTTGTTCTCCATTGATAACCTCAATGTTAGCTCATCCTATCTCTATCAATGATGTGAATCAAACACATTTGTAGATGTGAATGTATGTAAAATACAAAAATGTTCATAGGCAAAGGGAAGTATTCTTTGCTGAACAATATAAACCCATTTGAACAATACCTGGTGGTTCTTTGTATGTTAAGGCACATTCAAATGTTTCTTAGAACAAAGATAAAGTTCCAATTTATTTGAGGACAACTATTCAAGTTCTTGATAGGCAACGAAGTCTTCTTGTTTGCAGTGGCAGGGAGCAGTTGCTTCTCCTTTAAAAAATATTTCTTATTGATTTTTAGAAAGAAGAAGGGAGAGAGAGAAGAGAGAAACAACTGAGCAGCTGCCACCTGCATGCCCTATACTGGGATCAAGCCCATTACCCAGGCATGTGCCCTGATCCAGAATTGAAATGGAAACCTTTCAATGAATGGGACAATACTCAACCAACTGAGCCACACTGGCTAGGGACAAGGGGTAGTTTCTATGCTCTTCCTTTAGAGAAAAAGTAGAACTAATGGCTATAGTGGACAGAGATGCCCCTGGGGTGGGGGTGGAGGTGGAGTTTGAAAGCAGTTCCCAGTCACCTTCCTGAATTTAACGTTGAGGTGAACAAGTATCTCTCCAGTCATCTGGGACATTCTAGCCAGAGAATTAAAAAGTACTTTCTATTATTGGGATAATAAATAGGACAATAACAGACACCTAAATAAAACGTGAGCTTCTTCCATGAAAAAAATGGATATTTTTCAAACTTCTAAAGTACATCTTCTTGTCCAGACAGGGAAATGGATCAGGTGCTTTTATAGGTTCTCTGCTCTAATGTTTCATGATACTGACTTGTATCCAAGTTCTTTAGGGTCAGGGAGAGGGTCGCATTCAAGCCCATTGGGCAGCCATATGCAATTGTATCTTTTTACATATCAAGACAGTTCGAAAAGACAGCCCAAATCTTACTTTACTCAGCTCAGAAACCAAGTCTAAAGGCGGAGCAGTCTCCCAGAGCTTCCTCACTAACTGTAATTAACATGTGCACCTTGCAACCCAGCAGCGCCTTCCGTCTATGCTGTAGGACCTTAGCCTTGCTGGGCCCCAGTTCATGATCAGCGGTGTCTACTGTATACAGTGGTTTGAAAATGGATCCTGCAGATGTGGGACAGCTGTTTGTACTTAGCAGTTAAGTGTCCCTGTGATGCTTGCGGCCTCTGAGAAAAGCATTGTTCTTTGCAAGGCATCCATCTCACAGAGGCTTCCTAAATCAGGCCCAGATGTCTACATCCAACTCGCATTTCTCCATGAAGACACTTCTCTCTGGAGCAGTAACCTTTTCACTAAGGTACATGCAGTAGAGTGTGCACGTCAGCATGCCCAACTCTGAAGAGAAGGATCCAAGTAACAGGATCTAAATGCTAGAACTGGAGAGACACCCCCATCAACCAAGCCAATCCTCACAAACCTATGAGGTTGACAGCATGCCCATTTTACAGATATGAAAGTAGCTAACAGCAGACAACAAGTACTGGTTTTAGAACTCCAAAGCCATTAATTAAGAGACTTCTAGAGAGCCCCAAGTACCAGCTCCTGCGTTTTCCCAGTAATGAGACTTCCCATTTTTAATTAGGTAGACCCGACAGCCTAGAACAAGACCCCATTTTCTTGCAGCTAGGTTTGGCTAAATTTCTAGCAAAATAGGATGTAGGCAGAATCAGTGAGTTTGAGTTCCAGGCAGTGTTCTTAGAATAAGGAGGCCCTTTTGCCTTCTTCCTGGCTGGGATCCAGACAATGGCTGGAGCTCCAGCAACCATCTAGAAGCGTGAGGCAACTTTGGGAATGTGTGCCTTGAACAACAGACTGATGGAACCTGAGTCCCTCCATCATGGAACATCATGCCAACCCTACATAAATTGCCTCCAGATTTTAATAGAACGATTTAGTTAAGCCACTATTCTCTTAGGGTTAGCAATTGTCATTAGGAAAATCTAATAGAGCCTCATCCTCAAATGCACTGACAAAAACAAGAGAGTCTGAGCAGTCAAAATCCTCTGTGCCTTTGATGATCACCTTCTACCAATGCTGGGTGGAGAGGTGTCAAACAGATGTCTAAGGATGAGATCTTAGCACCAGTTCTCAACACACAGGATTTGAAGGAGAAATAAGTTTAGCTGACAAATTATCATGTTTTGGTATGACTTGACTGATTTCTATTTAGTCAAGTAAAAAAGAGCAGACTCAAAACCCCTGAGTTATTGTTTAAAGTATTATATATGTCCCCTTTTCCCCCCATTGGCTCCCTCTAGCCCCTCCCCTCACTCCATCCAAGGCCCTCACCACCCCATTGTCTATGTCCATGGGTCATGCATATATGCATATAAGGTCCTTGGTTGATTATCTCCCATCCTCCCTTGCCTTCACTTTGAGATTCTTCATTCTATTCCATGCTTCCATGTTTCTGGATCCATTCCATTCTTCAGTTTATTTTGTTACTTAGATTCCATGTATAAGTGAGATCATGTGATACTTGTCTTTCTCTGACTTATTTCACTTAGCATGATACTCTCCAAGCTCCTTGATGCTGTCTCAAAGGGTAAGAGATTCTTCCTTTTTACTGCTGCATAGTATTCCATTGAATAAATGTACCATAGCTTTTTTATTCACTCATCTACTGATGGGCACTTGGGCTGTTTCCAGACCTTAGTTATTGTAAATTATGCTGCCATGAACATAGGGATACATACATTCTTTCTGCTTGATATTTTGTGGAATTTTTAGTATATATTTCTAGAAGTGGAATCACTGGATCAAATGCAGTTCCATAATTTTTTGAGGAAATTCCATACTGTTTTCCATAATGGCTATATCAGTCTACATTCCTGCCAGCACTTGTCATTTGTTGATGGTAACCATTCTGACATGTGTGAAGTAATACCTCATTGTCATTTTAATTTGCATCTCTCTGATGATCAGTTGACTTTGAGCATTTTTCGTATGTATCTTGGCCATCTGTATGTCCACTTTGGAGAAGTGTGTTTAGGTCTTTTGCCCATTTTTTAATTAGACTGTTAGTCCTTCCTTCAGTTAAGTTGTATGAGTTTCTTATATATTTTGGATATTAACCCTTTTTTGTATGTATCATTGCCAAATATGTTTTCCCATACAATGAGCTCCCTTTTCATTTTGCTGTGCAGAAGCTTTTGATTATGATATAATCCCATTAGTTTATTTTCTCCTTAGTTTTCTTTGCCCTAGGAGATGTATTCATAAAACATATTGCTGCGAGATATGTCTGAGATTTTGCTGCCTATGGTTTCTTCTAGGAATTTTATGGTTTCATGACTTACTAGGAATTTTATGGTTTCATGACTTACAGTTAAGTCTTCTATCCATTTTGAGTTTATTATTGTATATGGTGTAAGATGGTGATCTAGTTTCATTTTTTTTTTTGCATGTATCTGTCCTATTTTCTCAACACCATTTATTGAAGACACTGTCTTTGTATGCTCTTGCCTCCTTTGTCAAATATTAATTGATCATAATGGCTTGGGTCAATTTGTGGGGTTTCTGTTCTATTCCATTGATCTGTATGTTTGCACTTGTGTCAGTACCAGGTTGTTTTGATTATGGTGGCTTTGCAGTGTAACTTGAAATCTGGTATTGTGATTCCTCCACCTTTGTTCTTTCTCATGATTGCTGCAGCTACTCAGGGTCCTTTTAGGTTTCATTTAAACTTTTGGAGTATTTGTTCTAGGTCTGTGAAATATGCTGTTGGTATTTTAATAGTGATTGCATTGAATCTGTAGATTGCTTTGGATAGTATAGACATGTTAATATTGTTGATTCCACCAATCCATAAACATGGTATATTCTTTCACTTGTTTATATCTTTTTCTATCTCTTTTTTTCAATGTCCTAGAGTTTTTGATTACAGGTCTTTTGCCTCTTTGGTTAAATTTGTTCCTAAGTATTTTAATTTTTTTATTGCAATGGTAAATGGGATTGCTTGTTTGATTTTTCTTTCTGAGAATTCATTATTGGTGTATAAAAAAGCCATTGATTTTGGGGTGTTGATTTTGTATCCTGCTACATTGTCAAATCCACTTATTAAATCTAATAGTTTTATTGGTGGAGTTTTTAGGGTTTTTTTTATGTATAATATATGTCATCTGTGAATAATGAGAGTTTTACTTCCTCCTTTCCAAAATTTGGATGCCTTTTATTTCTTCTTGTCTCATTGTTGTGGCTTGGACTTCCAGTACTATGTTGAATAGGAGTGGTGAAAGTGGACATCCTATCTTGTTCCTGTTTTTAGGGGAAATGGTTTTAATTTTTGCCCATTGAGTATGATGTTCACTGTAGGTTTGTCATATATGGCCTTTATCATGTTAAGATATGCTCCTTCTATTCCCACTTTGATTTTTTTAAAATAAAAAATGAATTCCCCTGAGTTTTTATGTCTTCATTTATTTATATTTATTTTTTTGGTGCCAAAACCAGGGAACAAATTTGTATTTTCTTTTAGAAGCTGAATGAGTCCTGGCACTCCTCTCTACACTTGCAAAAGCCCTGTGAGGTTGGTTTTCCAACCAGATGAGTCTGAGGCTCAGAGAGATCTGTCATCTTGCCTAAAACCACCCAACTCATAGCAGAGCTGGAGTTCAACAACCAACTTTAACTCCTAAGTTATGTTTTTTAGCCACATCACAGTCTGTACCTAGTTCAATCCCAGTGTCACTCACCCAGTTACTGACAAAGTCCTCTGGTCCTTCTACACATCTGAATCCTATATGGGGACAATAGTTGGGCTGTATTGTTTCTGCAGCCCTTTGTCAAGGGCTTGGATACAAAATGGAAGGATTTTATAGGAAGAAGGGTGGGACAAGGGAGTTATTAGAAAAGAAAAGGAATGAGGAGAAGGATTTTAATTATGGAGATTGCCTCCTCTTTCTATGGGTGATGGAGAGGGTCCATTTGACATCACCTTACTGATGTTGGCAAACAAATTCCAGCCTGGTTGATTAAGATTATGTTTCTGGTAGAGAATGAAATTGCAATTAGATCAGATATTAAGTCTAGGGTTGATACCATAGGCACTTAGCATAAGTGACACCCTTTTGCACCTGAGGGTTTTGTTTTGTTTTGTTTTTTTTAATAGAAGAGAGGGATCGACTCTAAGAGGATATTAAGAAGTCCTTAGAGTCCCTAGGATTAGGGCTATAGTGATGCTAACGTAGGGGGCTGGGTCTGAACATGTCCACTGGAAAAAGTTCCAGCTTCCAGTGTTCTTGCCCTTCAGCCCAAGTGCCTACTTAGATTAGTCCCCGACAGACCTCAGGGGGAAATTACAAGTAAGTGTTCAATTTCTCCTTTCACAGCGGCTCAGGGCTGGGAAATTGTTTCTCCCCTTGCAGGCTTTCCACACCGACGGCTGTGGCTCTTCTCACTGTCAATGTGTTGGAAACAGGTTAGAAATGAATGCATTTCCTGCTGATGGCTGTCAGGGAGGACATGTGTGTTCTCATGTATGCTCAGGCGTCCTTCTTTCATAGGGCTCTGGCAGACTCAGGTCAGGGCTGGCATTGTCTGCTATCTGCCTGTCTAGGATTTCTGATGACAACATAAGGGAGAATGAGGAGGATGGAAAATAGAGGGGAAGTCTGTTTGAACTCTGCTGAGCCCTCCTCTGCCTCATAAGCCATGGCAGGAAGTGCTGGGACCCTGGACAGGTGTGAGAGGGCGGGGGGGGGGGGGGAATGGGGGGGGGGGGAGGTGTTGGGGGCGGGGAAGAGACTAGGACCACCTGGTTTGCAGTTATCCCTTTGCCCTGAGGGTGTGTGGAGAACTGAGATAATGGCACACTTTTTGGCTGTGACGTCCTCCCCTGTCCCAATTTGCTTCTGTTTCCTCTGTTCCTCCTTCTACTCCTGCAAGGGGTAGGAGACAGTTCATCCAAAAGTTTATTCCTTTATCCAATGGTACTTCCAGAGGCTTAAGCAATTTGAAGTGAAATGACCCAATCAACCTCTACTGGGTTCAAACAATGTGTCTCTCCTATCACATGATTCTTTCATTCCCGATTTAAATCCTACACTCGGCAAGTCTGGTTCAGATACAACTTGTTTCAGGAAGTCTTTAACAGCCTCCTGCCACTGGATTCCAGGGACTGGTTCTCGGAGCTCTCAAGACAGTTTGTTCTTGACCCCCAAAGCATTCATTGGACTGTAAAACATTCATCTGGTGCCCCAGCAGATTGAACTTGGTCTGGCGAGATCACAATGGCTGCTTAGTAGCTTAATACCTGGAACTGTGTAAAGGCCCTGTGGAGGTTCAGAGCTACTCACCCCAAGATGTACATATGATTGCCAAGTATCTGAAACTGGCCACAATCTACCACACACCATCATCCACCTGACTCTGAAAGAGCCCTTCACTCTCATGCTGTTTACCTGGGCCCAGTGAGGGTCTGCAACTGGCTATCAGCTCTGTGCTGGGTCTAAACATTCTCTGTTCATTTGCCATCTCACGGTTGCAGGCATTTAAGGGATTAGGACTCTCACCTTTAGACCTTCTCACACCCTACTAGGTGTGTCCTAATCACCATGGCAGGCCCTGGCTGTCATGCCTCATTACTTAAATATATTATCATGGCCTGGCCTCGACCAGTATGGTAAGATTAAAGCAATAAAACTATGGACAAATGGCCAGCATTAGGACTGCTCTTGCCCAGGACTGCTGTAGGTAATGGCACACAGCTGCAGGGCCAGGCACTTGGCCTCCCACCCCCACTTCCTCTCTGCATAGCTCCTGCCCCAGTTAGGGGCTTCTGCCCTCCATCAGCAAGGCTTTGGATTGGTCCAGCTCTGAGAGTTCTTAGCAACTAAGCTCTTAGATGGACCCCTGTTGCCTAGCCACATGAAAACTTGTGCTTCTGAAACTCCCGAAGGTCCTTGGGAAGGTTTACCTACTTTTATTACAATAGCTACCACTTATCCAGGCAGCATACTAATTTCTTGCTTTCATACATGTTCATTACTAACAGCTTTGCAAGGAATATATTAATCCTACTTTTTATTTTAGTCCTACTTTCTAAAGCTGGGCAAGGGGGGAAGTGAAGCATGGCTGAAAGGCCATGACATTCACTCTGCATCACATAGCTAATAAAGGTGGAACTAAGATTGAAACTCTGGTTTGACTGTAGCTCATGCTCTCAGCTATCTGCCACTCTAGGGTTTCTGATGACGATATACGGGGGATTGAGGAGGATGGAAAATAGAGGGGAAGTCTAGTTGACCTCTGCTGAGCCCCACTCTGCCTCATAAGCCATGGCAATTACTCCAGCCACTCCCCACTCTTAGTTGGCCTCTCAATAATGCATTGATATGACAGCTCATGAATTCTTGCATCAGGTGAACTTCTAGCATCTGCCGATCTACTGTGCCATTTTAGGCATGAACTCCAGTGTTTTTGATGTTTAATATAGTCAGTTACTATGCAAGGAATAGCTGTGGTGGCTCTTTTTAATTTTGTGGGATATTGGTACTCAGTAGAATAGTTTAGGAAAGGGATAATGGCTTTTTCTGACAAAAGCTGCCATCGATTATAGTCAGTGATAAAGCGCTATATGGTGGCCAACCATCCCAGTTTGCCCAAGATGTGGACTGTTAGCAGTAAATCTGGGAGAGTCCCAATAAGGATGACTGGTCACTCTATGTAAGAGAAAGGGAAAAGGAGTCAGGGCACAGAGAGAAAAAAGAATATTTCAAGCATAGGCATTTTCTGGCCCATTTTTAGACTTAAACTTCTTCCTAGGTCAGAAGATAGGTAACCTACTTATCTAAAACACTCCCCTTTGGCCAACAAATGAATAACCTAGAAGAATTGGATAAGTTTCTAGAAACATACAATATTCCAAGACTGAATCATAAGTAGAAAATTTGAACAGACCAATTACTAGTAAGAAGATTTAATCAGTAACTTAAAAATTCCCTAACAACCAGGAGTCCAGGACCAGACAATGCATTGGTGAATTTTACCAAAAATTCATAGAATTGGTATCAATCTGTCTCAAACTCTTCCAAAGGTTTCAAGAGGGTACACAGATGCAAAAAAATCTTCAAAATATTAGCAAACCAAATTCAACAATATATTAAAAGGATCATACACCATGATCAAGTGATTTATTCCAGGGATACAAAGATGGTTTAATATCCATAATCAGTCAAAGTGAAATGCCATATTAACAAAATGAAGGATAAAAAAATCTTAGGGATAGATGCAGAAAATAGAAAATTTTGCCAAATGCTTTATGATAAAAAAAAATCTCAAAATGGCATAGAGTTAGCTCAACATAATGAAGGCCATATATGACAACCCCACCACTAACATCATACTCCACAGAATAAATCTGAAAGCTTTTCCTCTAAGATCAGAAGCAAGACAAGGATGGCTACTCTCACCATTTTTTTAAAAATATATTTTTTATTGATTTTTTTACAGAGAGGAAGGAAGAGGGACAAAGTCAGAAACATCGATGAGAGAGAGAGACATCGATCAGCCCCCTCCTGCACGCCCCCCACCGGAGTTTCGCCCACAAGCAAGGCACATACCCCCGACCGGAATCGAACCTGGGACCTTTCAGTCCCCAGGCGACGCTCTATCCACTGAGCCAAACCGGTCTCGGCTACTCTCCCCATTTTTATTCAACATAATATTGGAGGTTCTAGCCACAGCAATCAGACAAGAAATGGAAGGCATCCAGATTGCAAATGAAGAAATGAAACATTATTTGCAGATGACATAAAACACTCCCTCTCCACATCATTTTCTGGTTAAGCTCTAACTCCATCCTTCCATTTTCAGCTCAAGTGTACATGCCCATAGTTAGTTTATGAATTTTCACATAGGTCAGATATGCTCGTAAGTCCCTTAATACTGAATGCCTGTTCTTTATAAAATTTTCAAAGTTACAGCTTGGGATTTATCTGACAGATGTTCCCCACTTGTATATATGTCAAAAGGGCAAATATCTGTACTCGATGATTCTGGCACATACTAGTAGTGATGTGCAAATTAAATGATTGTTATGAAAAAGTCAGAAGGTTTAAGTTCTAGTCTCTGTCACTGACAAGTTTTATGTTTTTAAATCAGGAAAGTTCCAGTCAGGAAATGGAACTGAGTATCCTCACATATATACAACTGTGTGGTTCCAGGTAGGTTTCTCATGTCTAGGCTTTGATTTCCTACCTATAAAGAGTCTCTGATGAGAATCAATGTAGAATTTCATAGTATTAGACCAAGGATTTAGGAATACCAAATACTGCCATCTACCCTACCTACTTCCACAAGGGCCCACCAGAAGGTAGGTACCCTAAACAAGTGATATAAGGCAAAGCAATAAAAGGGCCATTAGTCAGAAGTTTCAGTACAAATTTAATATGGAGTTGGAGCACTGAAAGACATTTTCCTTACACTAGCTTCAGACCATAGCAGCTTATTGCTATTCACAGTCTGTGGTCTTGTTCCTATTTTGATAGCTAGGATGAGCCAAGGCAAAAAAACACCTTGAACTGGAAAAGATGGAACCTAAGATCTTACCAGGGAGGTTTAACATCCCCACAAAGCTTTATTTACCAGGGATGAAGGCCTGGGATCCTGGAAGTAGACTGGGAGGAACAAAATGAATATCTATGAAGGGGATTCTGAGAGTTGAGTAAAGAAGACCTGAGGGCAAACCTGTCCTTGGAAAGGGTAACATTTCAAAAGAAATAAGTCTTCAAACAGAGAACTGATTATGGGGACTAAAGTGTAAAAATCGAAAGAGAAAGAAGAGGAGTTGTGTCTGTAGATGGCCAACTTCAAGAGGCGAATCACCGAAGCTGGGCCAGCACCTGGGTCCCGCTTGTGTTCACTTGTAGGATTCAGAGTGTTCAACAATAAGGTTGCTTGGAGCTATCCTAGGTTGGCCTCTGTCAGAACTGCTTACTGTCACGATGTAAACATTCTCACATACTTTTCCTTATCAAAGGAAGGCCCTTCACATTCCAGTACAAGGACATCTTGTTTCTCATCCCCAGGGCTGACTAGCTGGCTCATGACCTATGATTGTGATGCTTCACTGGTGTTATCCTTATGGTTCCAGGATCCAATCCAGGACACCATGTTGCATTCATTCATCATGGTCTCCATCTTCTCCAATGCTGATAGATTTTCAGTCATAACTTCTCTCATGACTTGGTTTTTTAAAGAATTCTGCTCTGCATGGTCACTCAGTATGAGCTTGTGTGATGTCTCACGATTGAGGTTATGCATTTGGGAGGAAAACTCTAGAGAAATGATCTTGATCCCTTCTCAGTACATACCAGGAGGCACCTGACATCAGTAGGTATTGCTGGTGATGCCAACCATGAGTAGTTGGTTCAAGTGGTGTCTTCCTGGATTCTCTATTGTAAATTCCCTCTCTGTAATTACTAAATATATGAGGGGAGATACTTGTATACTATCCAAATATTCTGTTTCTGCTTAAGTTTTTGCTCACTTATATGTGTACAAGTATCTGTGTATCAGAGGGATCACCCGACCAGTTTTCTGGGACAGGCAGTGCTCTTCTGAGAGCAGAGACTTGAGTTAGGGTAATTCTTTGTTTTTCATGTCTAATATTAAGCTACGGGATTATGCTCTTTTGATTTGGTTATCAAACTCTGATTGCCTAGCAACCAATGTGGACAAAGATAGGGTTGTAAGAATTTTTGGCTTTAATGATTTAAGCCTCTGGACATTAACAGCTAACACAACCCTGCAGTATCATCTTTAGCTACTTTATGATTTCCTCAACGCTAGAAATAAAAATTTTTTTCAGAAGACTAAAATTCAATAAACTTCCAAATGTCCTAGTAAGATACTAAAATGAACTCTGAGGCACAGCACCAAGCAACCACATTAGCTCCTGGAAACATGAACCCCAAAATATCTTTGCCAATGAAGCAAGTTGTTAAAGTGTATTTGGATGAGATAAGCACCAGAGCATAGATTAATAGAGTCACATCCACCGGGAGAGGAGTTTAGTGGAGCACACAGAAATGATATATCCTGTTCAATGTTTTATTAGTGACTTACAGACATAGGTCTAATTAGTAACAGTACCGTTAATAAAGCTGAGAATATTTTGCCAACTGTAGTCTCATTTTAGGCTGTTACTCATACAGTTTCACCAAGATTAACTTAAGGATATATAAACTCTGAGAAAGAAGATACCTACTGAGGAGGGATCCTGGGCTCAAACTTTAAAATAGAGCATAGTAGCCATTCCTAAAGGGGTGCCTATCATGCAAACTGCACCTTGGAGAGAAGCCTGCACTGAACTACCTGCCTGCACTGTGTTCCTGACATCTGAGTCAATCTTTATAAAGGGGTTTCTGGAATTGCATTTCAACCAATAGGACTGAGGCTTCATGATCCAATTGCAGCTATATCCCCATCAGCATCTTCACTGGCCAATCAGTGGCCCCATTCTGACCAATCAGGACAGTGCCTTTTGGACCAATCAAACTGTGAAGATTTGGAGTCTTCTTTTGCATGAGGACAGACCAATCAGGGATGAGGGATGAGGACTTCTGTCTATATAAGTCAGCTCCCCACATGGCTCAGAGTGTGTTCGTGCTCCCTTTCCACCAAATAGTAAAGACAATGTTCCCCCAGTTGGACTTGAACAAGATGGAATACCAAAGATATCTCAACAAACCAGAGAGAAGAAGAGCATGAGGAGCAGGGCAGAGTGGAGCAGGTTAGTACAGGGCAGAGCTGTTAACTATAGGTTAACCAACAGGTCAGATTTATTTAGACCAAAAAACAAAACAAAACTTTCCTAGCATTTAGGTGGAAGAAACTTAAAACCTTTAATAACAGACATCAACCACATTATTGCCAAAGTTAATTCAAATTTGGGCTCTCTTCACATTACTATAACTTCTAGAATGTTTGGTACTTCCCTATATTGACTCTCAGATAAAAATATTGTCCCATGCAATAATTGGGACATACTCATACTAGAAGACATTTCAGAAATTTAAGCTTCACTGGGAATTCTTAATTTTTTCTAAATCTAGCAACCTTATCATTGAGACAGCATCCGAAGAGTGGATGTTCAGTTGCAGGTGTTGTTTTAAAGACATTGTGGGTGAAGGACTTAAACACAGTAGCTCTTCTTTATGCAACAGGGGAATTATGCAATGATATGGAAATGCACAGAAGTGGTCCAAGAGCCAGTGGAATTCAAGGCTTGGTTCCAGAGGCCCTCAGACTTTGCCACATAGATATCATGGTCCAATGGTTGCCTCTGTTCAATCCTGCTTCCATTTTTCCCTTCCAGGTCTAACTTCTCAATACATTTCTATATTTCTAACTCTATCTCAGTCTGTTTCCTGTAAAATCTGACCAGTACCAGAGGTAACCTGTAGCTTGAGAGGTCAAAACTAGGACCAGCCAACAGAAGTTACAGACAGATCTCACGTTGGAAACTGCCAGCTTTGAGAGACACTGAGCACCTCAAAGGAAGTGAGCAAAGATTTAGGTTAGCTACTTCTCTGGAAGTGATGTCTGCACTCGCTAAGACTATCAGCCTCAACACTTGGTATGGACTAGGGGAAATCAAACTTGTTTCAACAAAACATCATGAAGTCACCTAGAAGGCATTCATTGGTTGGATTAATGCTCAATCTCAAAGCCACAGCGAGGTATGCACAGTAAGAGGAGGGTTAACCATGACCATTACTAGCCAAGGGCAAAACCTCACTGACTATGTCTACAGTTTTCCCTGTGACCATGTATCCATTTCACACAGGCAGTTCTGCTGACATTTCAGAACTATGGCACTTATGGCAGTCCCGTGGCAGAAAGCTTACCCAGGTACCGTTTTGGTAAAACCGGGTTTAAAATCGATGTTACAGATGCCACTGAAACAAAATATAAGGTTGGCAAGAGACCATTCCTAATGTTTGTATGGATGAATTAAGTCCAATTACAATAAAAAATAACCCACAACTACTGGGTGATAACTGATTCATCTTCTCAGTACAACAGCCCACCAGATCAGAAGGTGAATAATTAAGTTACACCCCCACAACTCCAGCAACTCATTCATCTGAGTCTTCGTTATCTTTGTAACTTGTCTTTCCTCACTCCTTATCTGATTACCCTAAGAGATACAGAAATTTTACTGGATTATTTTGAGTATACTCTTTGCAAGGTCCTCATGAACTACAAACAATAGCACTTTCATATAGATGCTATGATTATAAAGGCTATGGATCTGAAGTAATGGTTAGTTGTGTAGGGCATTCAAAATTTAAAAATTCAAATACCAAATAAGATGCCATTAGTACTTCCAGATGCCATTAGAACTTAGCAGACCGATTACATGTTTTTCTTTTCCCTCCCAAATTCCACTCAAAAGAATTAAAGGTGTTAGTTCATAGGGACAAACAATTCAGTGGAGAATTAGAACTTTTTGGAAGAAAAATAATGGAGAAACTAATGTCTGCAAAGAAAAGACACATGCAAATGACCTATTCAATAGGGCCTGCAGCCCCAGGTCCTGGGAAGGTGGGTGTGAGGTGAGTTTGGGCAAAGCAGTTATATACTCAGTCACCACCCCCAAACACAGACCTGTACCCATTGAAGATTCCAAGTCTGTTCTCTAGGTGGAGTTTCTACCACATGCTAGAACTCAAGACACAGTGAAGAGGTAAATGTTGAAGCAAGAAATTAAACTTGAACTAAACTCAGCTAGCCCTCTCCTGCCAAAACCTTCATCCAGATCACAACCTAATCTCCACCACCTAATACATCCACTTCCTCAATCTGATAGTCAACTTTTTTTAAAAAACATATTTTATTGATTTTTCACAGAGAGGAAGGGAGAGGGATAGAAAGTCAGAAACATCGCTGAGAAAGAGACATCGATCAGCCGCCTCCTGCACGCCCCGCACTGGGGATGTGCCCGCAACCGGTGTACGTGCCCTTGACCGGAATCAAACCCAGGACCCTTCAGTCCGCAGGCCGACGCTCTATCCACTGAGCCAAACCGGTTTCGGCTCATAGTCAACTTTTGACTCCATGTTGACTGCAGACACTGCCTGCGGAAGTTGGAGTTAGCTTGCACATAGAACAGCCTTTAAACCCGAGTTTGAATCTCTCTTTCCGTTAATTCACTAGTTAACCTTGTGAACTTCTTAATATGTACTGTGGATGGAATTCCATCACCTACTTGAGGACTTGAGGCAGGTTAGCTGGTTGTGTATTAAGCACCTGGAGATGTCGCCACAGAAGTTCAATGAACCACCATCATTTCAGAAAAGGACTTAAGGTGCACAGAGTTAAGGTTTTCAACTTGAGTGACTACAGTGCCTTTTATTTCTGACACTGATTAGTGTTTAGCCTATAGTCAATGTCAGATCCAGAATCACTGATAGATGATCCAACCCAAGACTTCAGAGCACTGGATTTCAGTGTATAATGTAACTCTAAAGAACCAAAGGCAGCAATACTCAGTTTGCTTAAGGTACCAAGGCTACATTCATCACTAGGGGGCCTGCCATTGTTGCTCTGAGAAGTCTGGATAGGAAGGCAAGAAATCTGCCTGGTATTAAAATTGTGGTTAATCCATAGTCAGATAATTGCACATGGCCTATTTTAGCATAAAATGCCTCTACTATCCATAGTAGGTTGGTAGAAGATTAAAAGTATTACACTTTGGAAGATGAGTGATACTCGATATATTTCCCAATGAAAGTAAAAGCAGCAAGTTTGGACTTTTGAAGAAGGCCCCTCTTGGTATCGTTCACTGGAGCCCCTCATGGTATTTTTGCCTTTAGGTTTCCTACCTTAATGTCTTTATCCCATTTTTCCCAAAGTTGTTTGGTAAAGCTCAGATATATTCTAAGTCTGGATTAAAAATCACAGTTCCTTAGGGTCAGTGCTTATCTTTAGCACCTCACATCTCAGATGATAAATACACACGGCATTCAGCAAATAGCCACTGAGGGCCCTGGCTGGGTAGCCAAGTTGGTTTGAGGAACATTCTGATATGTCAAGGTTGCAGATTCAATCCCTGGTCATGGCACATACAAGAATCAACCACTGAATGCATAAATACATGGAACAACAAATAGATGTTTCTCTTTCTCCAACCTCTTTCTAAAGCCCATCAATAAAAATATTTTTAAAATACTTAAAAGAAAAAGAAAATACCGCCTGAAAGCTGGGGTCAAGAATGACCAAAAAAGGAGTTGTACAACAGAGGCATGAATAAGGCTCAGGATTAAGGCTTTGACTAAGACATTTATGAACAGGTAGAGAGAGAACAGCATCTTATCCCATAGAAACACAGCCTGGTACAGGTTGGCACTCTAGTGTTGAATGGATCAATAGCTCTAGATGCCAAGCGTCTGTCGAGCACTAGAAATGTGTGTATCAATGATTTCCAGACCAATCTGCTACTCCATGGCCAAGACCCTCTGGGAGGTCTTTCAGATTAGATTGACATCTTGTTTTCTGGTCTTTACCAGCTCTCCCAAAGCTGTCCATCCCCTCCTCCCCTCCAGTTCCGTTATCAGCCTTGGGTTGGGGGCTGATATTAAAAGGGCTCTGATAAAGCTCCCTAAGTGGCAGCAAGTTGTAAACATTCCCACTGATGCCATTTGATTAACCCGCTGAGAAAATGCCTGAAGAAGGTCCGGGCTTGTCACCAAGAGACAGGCAAGGGTGCCACACAGAGCTGTTGAAAAGTAAGTTGGCTGGGGCCACCACCGGGGAGTTATATAAAGCACTTGGCTCCAAAACAGAGGCCTCTGCAGCACCGCATGTGTAGTCTGCCAGGGTGGCTGTGGGTTTATGGTTTGATGGACATATGCAATGAGGATGCATTCATAGCCTAGATAAGTTAATGACCTATTAGTGGCAAGCGGAGATAGAGATAAAGTCTGGTGCAAAATCCTGTCCCACATTCCAAAGCCACAAACAATTTGGTTTAACACCCTTGTTATAACCCATCCAAATAGCTTCCCTGTTAGTAAGTTGCAGTTTCCACATGCCCGTCTATTGAAAAGGGGGATAGAGTTGGCAAAAATGATTAACCATTTACTGAACTCTTCCAGTTCAGGTGGTGGCTGAAGATTCAAACTTAATGAGTCTAAGACTCAACCATATTCAGGTTTTTTCTCCTGACACAAAATGCTTATCCCAACATTATCTTGCAAGGAATGTTGATTGGAAATAGATTTGCACATTTGTGATTAAGGAAGTATTTTTAAAAAACAATTTATTGATTTCAGAGAGGAAGGGAGAGGAGAGAGAGACAGAAACATCAATGATGAGAGAGAATCATTGATCAGCTGCCTCCTACACACCCCACAATGGGGATCAAGCCGGAAATCTGGGCATGTGTGCTGACCAGGAATTGAACTATAACCTCCTGGTTCATGGGTTGATGTTCAACCACTTAGCCATACTGGCTGAGCTGTTTTAGGAAGTATTTAGATTTAGGCTCAGGATAAATCAATAGGCAGCGAAGAAAGGGATTATGTTGGAACAATTAACTGAAATTTTAAGAGCTTGCCAACGAGAAGAAAGAATTGGGGTTTGAATGTCCCAGATACCTTATCAAAAGGATTCCAACTCCCTGGACACTTGCCCAGTTACATTCTGCCTTTGGCTCCCATGAAAAGACTACTATTTGCAGTGGGATGCACACTGCCCTTTCTGAAAGTCAATTTGGCAACAGCTAGTAAGAAAATTACTTGTAACCTTCTTCAAACCAGCAATCCCACTCTTGAGATTCTCTCCCATGATGGTAAAAGCACTGGTTCACAAAGACATACATGCAACAGTGCTTACTCAGCATTGCTTAGTGGCCACCCCCACCCACACCACCGCTGAACTAGGAGGAATTCCTGCTTTGGGGAAGCAGTGAGTTAGTTATGGAGTACAGTGGTACCTCAAGATATGAGTGCCGTAACATACGAGATTTTTGAGATACGAGCCGTCGAGCGAGTGATTTTTGCTCTGAAATAGGAGCAACATTTGAGATAGGAGTAATCACTGGGATCGGCCGGCTGCACACGACCCACCAGTTTACCGCGACTCGAGCGTCTCATAGTTTCCCACGCCTCAAGGTTACGGAACGAATTAAACTCGTATCTCTAGGTACTACTGTATTATGAACCACTAAAGTGACCAAGTCATAAATTTATTTTTTTCACAATTTTTTGTTAAATCAGAAGAACCACCCATCTTTTTATTGCTACAAGAAGCTACCTTAGGCTGCCAACCTCTCGATTTGAATCGTGGCACTGCTGGGGGTGGCAGTGGAATGGGTGCTCTGTCATTGCCTGCTGCCTGACAGCTTTACCTCAAGGACCACTGCATCTCCACATTCAAGAACTAGCCCTTCCTGGAGGGCTGCACCTGCACCCCAGAACTGATGGCTGTGGCCAGCTTCATCAACTGCCCCACTGAGAATGAGCCCCAGTTGGCCTAGTGTTTCTTCTGCTTCAAGGAGCTGGAAGGCTGGGAGCCAGATGACGACCCCCTAGAACAATGGTTCTCAACCTTTCTAAAGCCGTGACCCTTTAATACAGTTCCTCATGTTCTGGTGATCCCCAACCATAAAATTATTTTCGTTGCTACTTCAAAACTGTAGTTTTGCTACTGTTAATGAACTGCTAGCAGGCAAACCTGCTAGTGGTTCTCAACCTGTGGGTAGTGACCACATGTGTATGTCTTGTTTTCCCAATACTCTGTATTATTTCACCTTGACAAGTCCTGTGACCACCCTTTTACCTGCCAGACCTCTGACTGTGCTGTATTAGGGGGTCTCCTCACCTGGTCATCATTTTGTAATCTTCAAAGCTGCAGAGAGACGACTGCTGGCTGCCTCAGGACTATATATAGGTAGAGCCCCTCCCATGGCAGGCCTGAGTGGCTGGGAGACCCGAGTAGCTGGGAGGGACTGTGAGGACTGGTGTCTTGAGTAAAGCTGGCCTCTTGCTTTGAGGTCTTTGAAGATCCTGCCCCTCCAATGGGCACAGGGCAAGGTTACAACATTTTCCCATAATAGACAAGGAACAGATACTCAATGCCAGACACACATTTTCAGGGCCCAGCCTGGTGCTCTACCCTTTACAACTGGACGAGTGGGCTGGCCTGGGGTTCCTGCCCTGCATGGTTCCATCCGGGGCAGGGTGAGGGTGGGAGCAGGAGAAAAACTCATGAAAGGAGCTCCTGGCCTCATATTTCCAGCATTTTGCAAACAGTTATTTCCCATTAACAATGTCGGGTAGGCAGCTGACAATTCACTGTCTTTCTAGTATGAATCTTATAAAGTATGACATGGAATTAAAAAACAAAACAAAACTGTATTGGGTAACCTTTGGAGAAAATATTTTTTTCTCTTATTTTTAATCTTATAATAAATTCATTATATTTATTGGCAAACAGTAAACCCTAAAAAAAAAAAAAACAGTACTTTAATTAAAACAGATGTTTTCTCCTTCCCTATTATTAATCTATTATGCCAACACTGATTAGAAGAGGGAGTAGCTGTATTTCAAATAAAGCAAAATTCAGAGCAAGTTATTAGGGATAAAGTGGGGCTTTATATAATGAAGGGGTCACATCTAAGAACATAACAATCCTTAGTGCACATGCATGTCACAGCATCAGATAGGTGAGGTGAAAACTGATGGCAATTCATCAGTTTCACCTGGTAGTTTTATAGCTGGAGACCTCAACACCCCTCTATCAGTGATTGACAGACTCAGCAGACAGGAAACTCCGTAAAGATATTTAAGCCAAACAACACCAATCAAGAAAATCTAATGAACACTTAGACTACTTCATTCAACAGCAGCATAACATACATTTCTCTGAGCTCACTCGGAATGTTGACCAAGATGGACTACATTCTAGGCCATGGAAAAGCCAGACCCAGAGGAGGTGACAGGTTCCCTTGTCCATGATTGTGCAGGTATATACTTGGCTACACATATTGTGAACAGAGGAAGAACTTTGAGGGCATATATTAGGGGCAGGTAGGCACAAGGAAGATTGTATATCCATGTAGAACATCTCTTAAATGTTCCATTTTTTGGGTTCCTCATGCATATAAAGATCTAAGTCATGGTTTAAGGTATGGAGACAAGGCTTAGCAATTACTTCTGAATTGGAGGAATGAGGGGAAGTTACAAGGCTAGAGTTTTACTCTTTAATCAGAAAGACTAAGTATTCTTAAGGAGTCTTCCAGACTACACACACCATCCTAAATAGAGTTGGTTATACACATTGTGAATTTACTAAATACCACTGAATTATTGAAAATAGTTTTATGTTATATGAATTTAATTTAAATACTCAATTTTAAAGCCTGAATTTAAAAACAATAAATGCCTACTGGGGGCTGGATTTGGCCTGCAGGGCATCGTTTGCCAAGCTCCAGTCTAGACTCCTGTGATGAAAAGTATGGGCCATGGACCAGCAGCCTCACCTTGAGCTGGAGAGATCCTTAGAAATTTGGAATCTCAGGCTCCACCCAAGTCCACTGAATCAGATGTGACTCAGGGGCAATAGATGGACTCACAGAACAGAGTACAGCTGGCAGTCAGAGCTGGAAGACGAGACTCAGGGCAAGAGGGCTCCCTTGCACAGCCTTGTGACCCCTGACAACCCCAAGCCCACTTTCCACGTGGGCCTGGGGTGGGAAGAACTAACATCTGAGTCTTTGTGCGTCTTGATGACCTTACCAGTTCAAAGTAAAAATCAATCTACACTAATAAAAGAAATATGAAAATTGACCATACCTCTGTGATGCCCACCAGACAATCAGAAGTATGCAAATTAACCCAACATAGATGGCAGGTTAATTTGCATATATAGGCATGGAGTGAAGACTGAAGGCTCTGGCCCAAGCAAAGACTGAAGACTGAAGACTGAAGTGACTGAAGAGTGAAGACTGAAGAGGCTTGGGTTCTCTGCTGCGGCTGGAGCGGAGAAGCCAAGCCTCACTGAGGCCGGACTGGAGAAACCTAGCCTCAAGCCTTGGCTACTCTGTTGCAGCCTGAGTGAAGGCCCGAGTCATGGGTGCCAGAGGAAAACTGGTGCTGGCAGCCAGGGGAAGGAAGGCCTATTGCACGAATCTTTGTGTAATGGGCCTCTAGTCTATATATAAAAGCCTAAGTGACCAGTTGCTATGATGCTACTGACCACCAGGGGACAGACACACAACGCATAGGAGTAGGCTCCCTTCTTCTGGATCGAGCCTGTGGGGATCGGTCTCCCTCTTGTCTGGATCAGGCCTGTGATGATTGTGCTGAGACCCGCTATCCAACATCCCTCAAGGGGTCCCAGGTTGTGAGAAGGTGCAGGCCAGGCTAAGGAACCCCAGGCATTGGGCCTCTAGTAAATAAATACATTGAGAGAAGACCTTGCATGAATAAGAACAGTAAGCAAGCTTAAAGGTGTAATGCAGTTTGTATAACTTTAAGAGTCAAACATAAGGTTTCCCTATTGGAGGGAAAATTTGAGAAACATATCTTATGCTCACTTTATACAATATCTTTCTTCTGCTCTGGTCCACATGAAATTTGATGAACTAAACAGCTGAAGTCCCTATTCTTGAAGTGTTCACAGTCTAGTTAGAGGCAGTTATGTATACAAATAAGATTGGTAAATCACTGGGATAAGTGAGACACTTTCCTTTCCAACCTGCGTTCAGGGAGATAGAGTTTAGAAACCAGCCCAGGGCCACCCAAGTAGTGTGGACTTAATACTTAGTCTACTTTAGCTAGAGGTGAAGTCTATGATTTGTTTCACAAAGTTCAGGAGAGGAGAGCTTTAGCCATGCATAATACGTTTGTGTACATGTCTTTGCATTGGAAGGGAAAGTTTCAAATAGGGTGCATAGTATTGAAAACAGACCTTGATTACTCTAATTAATATCCCTTCTTAGTACCTCCACCTCAGAAAATGGCAGCATTTATTTAACTTCCCACCTTCATTCTTATGAAATAGGCATTACTATCTTAAAAAAAAAAAAGATGGTATTGAAGCATAAGCACCCCTAAAACCAGCCTAGATCAAAGGGCTTTGGTGGGAAATTGCCTTTCAGAAAGGGCAATGTACACCCCATTGCAAATAATATCTTTTTATGGGAGCCAAAGGCTGAATGTAACTGGATAAAGAGATGTAGCAACTTGAAGAACTCACCAGGGAGGGAGTTGGAATCCTTTTGATAAGATATCTGGAACATTCAAACCCCAATCCTACCTTCTCATTGGCAAGTTCTTAAAATTTCAGTTAATTGTTCCAACACCATCCCTTCTGCCCTTCCTATTAATGTATCCTGAGCCCATGAGTAAATACTTCCTAAGCTGGAAGAAGTTGACCTTATCCAACTTGAAAGTGAATGCTCTCCATTATGAGGATGTAGAGCACACCCCACCCAGCTCCAGCTCAGGAGTCCTTCCACTAAAAGAGACCCACACCAAAGTATATTATAATTAAAACAGCAAAGGTTAAGGACAAAGAGAAAATCTTAAAAGCAGCAAGAGAAAGATAGTTATCTACAAGGGAGTTCCCATAAGACTATCAGCTGACTTCTCAATAGAAACATGTCAGGCCAGAAGGGATTGGCATGAAATATTCCAAGTGATGAAAGCAAGGACCTACAATCAAAGCTACTTTGCCTAGCAAGGCTGTCATTTAATATTGAAGGATTAAAGAGCTTCCCACACAAGAAAAAGCTTTAAAAAGTTCATTACCACCACACCAATATTACAAGAAGTGTTGAAGACTCTTCTTTATAACTATATGCCTCTTTTCTTAAAGAATAAAATGGCAATAAATATGTACCTATCAATAGTCACTTTAAATGTGAATGGTTTAAATTCTCCAATCAAAAGACATAGGGAAGCATGATGAATAAGAAAATAGGACTCCTTCCATCTTCGAGGGTGATCGAGTCTCAGGAACACCAGTTATTAGGCTCAGTGGACTTGTTTGCTGGCCTCTTTCCCTAGGAAGAAGGAGAGATTGAAACTCTATTTCAGACAGAGAACGCAGGCCCTCACTGAAAAGACCATCCTTGTTGCAGGGATGGATAGAGGAACCCCTGAAAGAAACACCTGCTTCGTTACAGCCACATCAGATGAGAACCAGAGGCAAAGGGTGACAATCTTCCAGAAGAGAAAACTACATCACACCTTTAAAGCTGGCTTACTGTTCCTTATTGGGGCTAAGAATCTACACACATGCACCACTAGGTGCTCCAGGGAAATACACATGAAAGGGAAATGTGGCGATCCTTTCTGTTTCTCCAAAAGCAAGCATCTGTTGATACAAACGCCAGGGCTTTCCCCTGAAGCCAATCTAAAACACAAATGTCCAACAAAATGAGCTTTTGGGAGTCACCTATTTCAATGCTTAAGCAGTATGTCTGGGTTTTATGAGCAAAATTCAAACTCATGGCCAGGCGATTTCAACAAGTTGCTTCATCTCTTTATCTAAGTTCCTTCTGTCCCATCTTTCCTCTCTCCCCGTCCCTCCTGGGGCTGGGATTCTGAGGTGAACTTCCTTTTCAGTTTGGGAACTGTTCCATTTCCTCTCCAGCTGGTCTCAGAAGTGGGGGAGAGGCGAGGAAGGGGGAGAAGAGACTCAGGTTAGCCTGCAGCCCAAGATGGGGCTGACAGGTAAGGGAAGGCCCTGATTTATTCTCCTATCCATTGTGCAGACCATCTGTCCTCATTAACTTGCACAGGTTTATGGGTTTTTAATCTTTTCCACATACATGCACTATATGAACATTCCATATTGGGGCTTTTTTAATAGTCTGTGTACTTTTATGTCCTGGTTGTTGGCCTCCGAATTATGACCTGGGACACTTACTAGACTTGTTCCAGCCCTTCCACCAATAAGCAAAGAGTTCTTCCCCCCAAACACCAAGTGGTGTCAGGAGCTAAATCAAACACTAACCCAAAAAGCATTGCTGGAGCCATATAGAATCTCTGCCCCCAAATTTGCAAACCTGTATCCAGAAGCCCACAGCCAACCAGGTATGCTTCAGACTACAAGCTCACCTCCTTCAACTCAAAACTAAAACAAAAACACCCAAAACCCCTAAAGCAGAAAATCATGAAGATGAGGAGGATAAAGAAGAAAAGGAACCACTGTCCAAAATGAATGATCGGAGATGGATAAAGGACGGGAAACTTGATTTTCTAATTAAAGTTCAAGCACGAGAGCTGACTCAGCAATGCCAGAAGGAAAAGATATATTTTGTCCTGCATAATAAGCACCTCAAGGATCTCCTCCCCTACAGTGACCTTGACAACTACCAGGGGCAGGGCTTCTAAGAGCAATTGGCTGAGGGACACAGGATGGCTGAGTGTCTTGCCCGAAAGCTCAGGCCAGAAACTATGAAGATCATGAAGAACAAGAATCCCTGAGCCCAGGGAGCTGCAAGAGAAGAAAGTGAATGAAGCCGTGCTGTCTTTAACTCCTGGTTGCCATGATTTGTCTGCCTTCAGGGAAGCTCTCAGAAGCACTGCCGGATGAACCTAAAAGTGTATAAGGCTCTGGGTGCACCCAGTGACTATGCCCATTATAAACAGATTGACCCAAAACAAAAACAAAAAACAAAAACAAAAACCCTTCAAAATATCAAATCCCACATTTCTTTGCTCACTGTGATTGGCAGGTCCCCAAAGCGGGGCACGCCAGCAACTAAGGAGACCCCACTTTCCCTAAATCCAATTACTTATTACCCTATTTAATATTTAGGTTTAATATTTCTCCATTTTCAATGAGAATTTCTAGAAAGCTGCCTTGAGTGTGAAAATATGAATGTTTTGCCTAGAATCTGAAGACAAGTTTTTAATTCAATCTCAAGAAAAGAACTTGAACTGTTTCCATTATGTTGGCCTTTCAGATGCCATGATTCTCTTATGCAGAATAAGTTACACACAGTTCTGCCATCTTCTTAGTTTCTTTCAGGAAAGGGGACATCCTTTCTCATTTTGAAGTGATCAGCTTAAAGTGACAGTTAAGGAATCCCCTGGAATATAAAGTCACTTGGAACATGAGATGGCCCTTCTTTATCTTAAAACATGGTTTGCAGTCAGGCACATTTAAAGATTTTACTGGGAGAAGAATTTTCTTGACCAAAGACTCAAGTGGAACGTGAGTTAAATTTGCATCCCAGGGACTTATTTTTTTCTCATGTCATAAGTTAGCACACAGGATCCTGGTTCCACTGTTAACCCAGAAATAGTTTGTGGTTCCTGAGATACTAATTTACACAGCATTAAATGCTCCCTTGCAGAACTTACCAGAGCTTTTAATATGCTAACATACATGTGAACTTCCAAGAGAATACAATGTATATAGCCTTCCCTCAAACTCATGTGGCGTCTGAGACCTTTTCTCATGCCGCAGACCTTTTCTCAGCAGCTCAGTTCCAGAACCCCACAAACTCCTCTGAAAATTATGGAACTGTTTTTGCAGATCCAGAGCAGAGGATAGGTCTGGGTAAGTAATTTACCCACAACCAAGGCAGCTTCAGACCCAGGTCAGACTGCAGAGTCTGCTTCACTATGATTTATTCTGTGCCCAATAAGAATATTTCACACAAGCAGGGACTCCCCTCAAACACCAAGTGGTGTGAGGAGCTAAATCAAGCATTAACCCATCAAGCATTGCTGGAGCCATATGGAATTTTGGCCCCTAAATCTGTCTCTTCTGCCGCTAAAAATCATCTCCAAAATAGACCAGGCATTCAGTTATTGGTTGAGCGGTTTATTCCACTATAAGATGTCCAGAATTCAATTCAAAAATATTTGGGACCACATTTTTGTATTTTGCTCTAACACAGTGCTGTTTTAAAGTACCCTGAACAAATATTTTGGAAACAAAGATCTCAGGAGGTCCTTGAGGTGATGATTAGGTAGGACAGTGTTAGTTATTGGGCCAGTCTTAGTTACTGCTCTTGGCAATAGCTCTCATGATTTCTGGCTGCTAGAGGCCTGAGAAGAACATGGGACATGCTTTGATGCTCTCATCTCACAAGTATTTGCACGGTCACCCACCAGAGTTACTACCACCCACTGGAACATAGTGGCCTTCAGTGCCAGAGAGCAGTGTCCTCAAAGCTGAAGGGTGACCCAGGTGCAGGCATTAGAAGGAAGAAGACTGAAGTCTCATGGAAGAAATTGAGGCTATTCAGCCTTAAGGGAAGAAGTTAGATTTGCCTGACTCAGGTTAGGTTTACTGGACTGCTCACTATTGCCACCCAAGATGCAGAATCTCCAAAGACCTAAAGATAGTCATTCCTTTTATTGAAAAGCAGGTCCCAAGAGGTTAAGTGACTTAAGCTAAGACTCAGCTATTAGTAACAAAACTCAGACAAGAGCTCCTGTCTGAGGGTCAGGCAGGTCTCCTCCCCAAAGCACAACTCCTCTGAGGGACAAGGAAGGACTTGACCACATATCAGAAGATGCACTAACTAAAGACTTTCCTAAAACTTGGATCTGTAAACCTGAGACCACCTTGTCTTTGATTTCAGCTTTCTCCTCTCCAGCCTCTTATCCGTGTTGAACGTGGGTGGGGATAGGAAATTACACAGCCTGGCTCCCTTTCATTCTACTGGAGATTTTCAGAGGGAGACCAAACATGACGACCCCCAGGCTAATCCAGCAGAGCCCCAAATCCAGCAAATGGCACCTGGGTAGAGGATTGAGGACTGAGGCTTGTTATGAGCAATACTCTCGCAGTTCAGCTTGTAGCTGTCCCGGACAAGTGTTGAGAAGGATTCTCATGCAGAATTAACCAAGGACAAGTGCTGTGATGGGTCAGCAATGGTCCCCAGGAGGAAAAGTGGCAGGTTTGCTGTGTGCATCAGACAGCAATTTCTCAGCCGGTTTTACATATAGAAAAATTAGGGTTTAGGATTGAAATTAGGGTTGATTTCCCTGCCTTTCCTATAGCACTGGTCCAGGTCTTCAAACTAGTTCCCCTAAGAACATAAAGGGGGAAAGCAATGGGGAGCAACAATCAAGCTGTGACTCTCCTGTGAAGGGAGAAGGAAGTAAGGTATTGGCATTTGGCTTTCTTGACACTTTTTTTTTTTTTTTTTACTATTTTAATGACTTTTTAGTTTTATTGATACTTGACAGGAACTACTCCTTCTAACCCAAAGGGGGCAGCACTCACCCAACATAGGGAATTTCCCAAGAGAAAGTATTAAAACCATTTTAAGAGGAAAAAACAAACCTGCACTCATTCCCTTATCAGTTGCTTATTCCCTTATTAGAATTATTCTCATGGCCACAATCTGCCAAGTGGGTAGATGTCAGTGGGTGGATGTATGTCAGGAAAGGTTGGGTCTGTTATTGCTCATAGTATAAAATTGTGGATAATGACAGGAATAACAATACCAGTCTGAGCAAGTGGGATTTTTAAAAACGCTTCAGATAGCATTAAACTGGGGGGGGGGGGGAAATGCAGCCTTTATTTAAAAATAAAAGTCACAGAAGGCAGCCCTCTTGGTGAAAAGGATGTCTGGTTAATGTTACTTCCCTCTCTGGCTTTGAAGGCTTCATCGACATAAAGGCATGATTATCCCAGTAGAACATCCTTAGTTCCCGATTAGGAGGCTCTTCAGTCCCGGAAGCTCCAACATCTATGTTCCAGCTGCTAGGGACAGTAGGGAGATAAGATCCCTGTCATCGAGTCTAGCAAGGATCATAAGGCACAGGTATGATAGGCAGCATCTTATATGCCCCACCAAGACTTCCATGCCATATGCACACACCCATATAAGCCCTTGAGTGTGAGAGAACGCATGCATGTAAGATGTCACTCCTGCGATTGTTATGTTATGTGGCACAAGGGAGACACACTGTCCTGGGTGAGCCTGACCTAAACATATTCACCCTTTAACATTTGGATAGTCAGGTATTCAAAGCACGAGAGAGATTCAAAATGTACCAGCTTGTTGAAGACAGAGGGGTCACATGGCAACTGATGCAGGAGGCCTCTAGGAGCCAATGTAAAAGCCATCAAAAGAAGGAACCTGACCTTACCCTGCATGGAACTGAATTATACCAACAGCTTGGAAGCCAGTTTGTCCCCAGTCTCCAGACCAGAACCAAAGTCCAGCTGACACTTCAATTTCAGCCTTGGGGTAGAGCAGAAAACCCAGCCTTGATGTGCCTGCTCAATACCTGAACAGTAAACAGTCAATATATTTTTTCTGCTTAACACCCATATTTAGCTCTAGATGGTTTGGCTTAGTGGATAGAACGTTGGCCTACAGACTAATGGGTCCCAGGTTCAATTTTGGTCAAGGGCACATGCTCAGGTTGTGGGCTCAGTCCCCAGTGGGGGATGTGTGGGAAGTAGCCGATCAATGATTCTCATCATTGATGTTTCTATCTCTCCCTCTCCCTTCCTCTCTAAAATAAAAAAATGTATTAAAAAACACACACTCACATTTATTATCTTTTAGTCTCCATGGGTTAGGAATCCAAGCATGGTATAATTGGGTCCTCCATTTTGGATAGATAAAATATATTTAAAAAATAAAATAAAATACATTGGTTTTTACAGAGAGGGATAGAGAGAAACATCGATGAGAGAGACATCGATCAGCTGCCTTCTGCATGCCACCACTGGGGATGTGCCTGGGACCAAGGTACATGCCTTGACCAGAATCAAACCTGGGACCCTTCAGTCTGCAGGCCGACGCTCTATCCACTGAGTCAAACCGGTTTCGGCATGGATAGATGTATTTTAAACTGCTAAGTTCATTATGCAGCAGTAGAAAGTTGAGAGTTCTTGTGTAACCACAATAAGTGCTCTGGAGAAAGACCACAGCATGTACAAAGAAACTAAAGGTGGGCTGTGGGGATTTGGGCATCCTCTTTCAAGTATCCTTCTTGGAATGCTACATGGTGTAGACTGTAGAGGCTTAAAGTAATGGCTAACGAGATGCATAGGTTAGGGATAAGCTGGGTTAGTTCATCCAACTAAGGTAAGGTTAGAAACCGTCAGAGCATACATATGGAGGGCTTCAGTTAACCAACATCCAACCAGAATATCCATTCCTGTTATTGTTACCCATCCGTTAAGTGAAACCTATGTCATTGGGCCACATAGAGTGACTTCTGGGGAGAGACAGGTGACATCTCCCCATCCTGAGCCAAACTCACCCCACCAATGCCAGTTCCTCCCATCAAACACTGAGCTTCTCAGACTAGGTTTACAACTGGTCCTCTGAGAAAGGACTGCCTAATAGGTTAATCTGGACAAAGAACCTAATTGAGGAGCTACAATCAAGTGTCCACAACAGGCCAGGAGCTTTAAGCTAGTTTGTTCAGAGGGAAGGGTGCCCTTTCTGAGGGGTAAAGTGTCAGAGGGAAGGGATTTGCTTGGTGAAGCTTTGTCTCATCCTTGGTGTCTTTTTCTTGGAAGGAAGGCTCCTTGTAAGGAGAGCAAGACAAGTAAACCTAATAAGCCTAGCAGAGGTAACAGATACCTTTGAGAAAGAGACCAACACTCTATGCGGGGAGCAAGTCTTCAGCAAGCTTCTAGGGTTACCTGGAGCCTGAAGTCGAAGACCAGCTGAGCCTGCTGAAGACCAGATTTGTCTAATTCAGAAGTTGGACTCAAACTAATGCAGTGGATGCATATGACCTTAAGAGTCAAAACATTCCTTCCTTTCTACAAACAACCTGAGGCTCAGCCACCTCCGAGCTTCCCCCCTCTCTTCTAGGAAACACTCCAGCCTCTTATGCTTGCCCTCATTGCTTCCATCAATATATTCCTCCTCTATGCTAACCACTGGGAAGACCAAAAAGAGCCACCCTTCAGTGTTCAGTCCACTTGGGCCTGCATCAGGCTCTGCTCTATTTGGCCCCTAGGTCGGTGCAAAGGCCCCTCTCTTTGGAAGGCTTACATGCTCACTGGACTTTCTGGGACTTAATGTCACCAGAAAGGCCATAGTAGACTGACTACCTAGGAAGGTCTCCCAGAAGAGATTCATTGTTATATGAAAGGTGTTTGTCCCTCTAACCTCTCCCCACCCCAATTAGATCAGGCTGGGTCTATTTCAGGGCAGCTGGCACATGGAAATATATGAGAGCAGGTACCACTTTACAGAAGTGAGATAGATGCTAGAGCAGGACTCAGAGGCAGGGCCAGAAGTTGAAGCTCATAGAAAGTTGGATTGCACTTGACCGGTCCTGCAGGTTGCCTTCGTGGAAACCCAGGTGCACATGCTTTTGTCTTGTCTACTGGAGAGTCATTCTGATCCTGAGACCACCCTGCACATTGTACTGACAGCGGCCCCATCCTCCCCCTGGTTCCCAATCAATGCCAAGCCAGAACTCTGCGCCTGGCATGCATTATTTATACCTAGTGGGAGCAGAGTTACTCAAAGCATCAATGAATCAATGAATGCAGATGTTTCAACAGGGCCCTCAGTCAATAAATAGGTGGAGGGCAGATTAAACAAAGGGCGGGAGGAGAAGAGAGGACTCAAGATTCAGGCAACCAGTGCAGGCCCAAGTCAGGATCTGAGCCGCAGGCTTAGCTCAGGCCTTCATCAGGTATAGTAAGTACCCCCTGATCCACAGAGGATGCTCGAATCATGGTTAGTGCTGAGCCAGATAGACACTTGGTGTTTCTATTCATTCATACGTACCTAATCCTTTAATCTTACTGCGCCCCGCAGAAAAGAACAGGGACATAAAATAGAGCGAAAACAATATCCCATAAGAGTCATGGGAACGATCGCGGTCACTGTGCTTCAGGGGACCCCTTCCTAGAGGCTCCACGCTTCCTGGCTCAACAGGTGGCCATCAACGTTCTGAACCGTTTTCTCTTCACACCTTCCACCCACATTCAGTATCTTAACTAGGCACTTAGCTCCGGGGCCGGCAAAAAACTTCCTTCTTGACAACCCGGTGGACAGAAGATTCACTTTTACCTTAATCTTCGCAACCTCCGCTTGTCATCCCCGCACCGGCCCCCGGTTCTCAGCATAAGATTTTATTTCCCTCAAGTCGAGAACTTTTACCTTGTCACTTAAAAGGAAGCGCTTTTCGGCTGCTTCTCTCGGGAGTGTCCGAACTGCCCACATCACTAGCCTCGCTTTGGGGACGTTATTAAGTAAAAATACAGGTGACTTGACCCCGAGCATCCGGACACATTCGTGGGTCGCCAACCAGCGGCTACTGAGTGACAAGCGGGAGGGGAGCATGCGCCGCATGCCCAGCGCGGAGCCGCCGGAGGGGGCGGAGTCACGTCCTCTGCGGATGGAGCCAAACCTCGCGAGATCTCCTCACGCTACTCAGAATTGGCGCGCCCTTTAGAAGGTACAGTTATTTCTGGAATTTTCCACTTAATATTTTGGTACTCTGTGGCCCCCTGGGTAACAAACCGCAGGGGAGGAAACCATGGGTGAGGGCGGACCAGTCTGTTTCCCTGGAGAGGCCTTGGTTCCCCCCCAAATGTACAAAGGGGCCTCAGGCTGCTATCCAAGGACGCTTCCAGCGCTCATCTTTTTAACTATGAGAGAGAGAGAGAGAGAGAGAGAGAGAGAGAGAGAGAGAG
>JAAGEH010000417.1:11287230-11402004 GCA_011751065.1 Lasiurus cinereus | reverse complement strand
GAGAGAGAGAGAGAGAGAGAGAGAGAAGACTTGCAGAGGGAGTTTCCAGGGACCGTTCCCAAGAGCTAGCAATGGCCAAAGCAGTTGAAACCAGCTAGTTTAACTAGCTCAGGCGCCTTCTGAAGTCGCGTTTTGGAAAAGCCATTATTTTTACTACATAAACGATGACTCACATACCCGGAGGCAACCGAGCCTGGATCATGCTTTCCATGATCAACACGGCTTCGCAGGCGTTTCTGCCGAGGTTACGGATTGATCTCATTTCTAGGTTATAAAAAGCCATCCGCGTTCCGTTCCGCGAGGAGGTGGTTTGGGAAGCGGAGCGCAGGGGGGGGGGACTGTCTCGGCAAAGGCTCGCGGCTCCCCAGCCTTTCCTCGGCGGAAGGCCGGACGGCCTGGTATTGGAGTCCAGAGCTTGCTTCTGCGAGTGGAACGGAGTTTTGAGCCTGTGCCCAGCAGGCACTTGGGTTTTCTCGCTTTGCCGTTATAAGCCTTTGTTCATAAACCGCTGCAGGACCGCGAGGGCGAGGCTTCGCTTGTTGGCGTCGCTTTTTTTTTTTTTTCCCCAAGTCCTCCCTGGTGACGCCCTTGTTCCTTCCCGTGGACCATGCATGGTGCCTTGGAATCTCCTGCCTCCTTCCGGCAACAAGTGCCATCTCGAGGTCCCCAACTCGTGTGAGAACTGGGAGCATTTTTAGTGTCCCATAGCTTGCTCTCAGCACCACGTACATGTTCTCTTACTGGGCTACCCCATCTGTTATTTCTGCTACCATCTACTTAGCCCCATAACTGGGCACTGTAGCTTTGACTCCTTGCTCCCCGCAATGTACCCAACATCCAGTCCCTTCAGCAAATTCTGTTACCACCTCTCGGAAATCCCTGGCCCATTTCCATCTTGCCATTCTCCTCGTTGCCACTTGGATCCAAGTCCCATCGCTCAGCTGGGTAAGGGGAATCGCTTTCTAGCCGATACCCTTACTGCTCAGGGCCTATAATCAACTTGTCAGACAGTTGCCGGAAGTAACAGCACACCCTCACAAGCTCAACCTTGGGATAAAGCTTCAATTCCATTTTATTATTAACAAGTTCCCACAGAATTAAGCTCCTGATCATTTATGTCCTCGTCTTTTACCTGCTGATACTACCCTCCTCTAGTCATTGTCCTTTTGTTATTCATCTCAAACCCATTCCTACTTCAAGACCTTTGCACTAGCTGTTCCTTCCATTGTGGGTTTGAGATATTTTTTGTCTAGACTCCATTAATTCAAGCACCTGCTCAGATGTTACCTCTCATAGGCCTTCCTCGACTACGGAGGCTAGAATTGCTAAAGAACATAGTGGATTCAGGCACCGGGCATGAGTTCTAATGGAAGGTTGGATCCTTGTTACACTGGTGTAGGGAATTCTCTGAATTTTCTCTTTCTCTTTTTCCTCTCCAAATTTGTTTTTAGTGCTTCATCCCAGAAGGATTAGAAAGCTTAGGAAATGTGACTAGCCTTGCAGCAGGGAGGGATCTTTTTGGGAATCTTTCAAAATAAACCAACCGAGGCAGAGAGGTTTAAGAACACTTAAGACATTTTTCCTGGTAGAAGCATTTTTTTTTTGAGGCATTTAATTTTGCTTCGATGGAAATGAGCTACACAAAATGGAGCTGACCCCCCAAAATGAGCTCTGGTTCTCATATGGAACGGTCCATCATAAGTCAAATGGCAGAGGACAGAATAGATCTTGATCTGACTCGGAATTTTCTTTTACAAAAAAAAAAAAAAAAAGGATTGTTCCCTACTATTGGCTTTTAGTTTAGTATCTGGCATGTAGCAGGCACTTAAGAGTTTGAATAGCTTTCTATTCCCTTATTTAAGCCCTAGATGCCAATGGTTTCTTTGTGTTTTTAAATTGGCTTGGAGAGATGTGCTCAGAAGTAAAGTACTTTAAGATCTAAGTCAAAGCAAGAACAATTGGGTTTAGAAGCCAGCTCCTGGGGCCAGCCCACTGTCTCTCCAGGCCAGTCTTGGAGAGACTGGAAGTGTCCATCTGTCCTGTGCATCCACACTATGATGCCTGCGAATGTTTAGATTCCTCAATAACAAATGCTTTAATTTCCCAAGAGGTTCTCTCCCCCAGGACTTGAGGCTTTCTCCCTGGAGCCCCCAGCTGCCGCATAAAGTAGTGATGGCCAAAAGCCTTCAAGGCTGCGGCAGCACCACAAAGCTGCCCCCATTCTGTTCTGCCTGCTTCTGTGTGTACACAGTGCCATGGAGGGTCATCAAAGTCAGTAACTGCTGGGAACCCAACCACCTGAAGTTGTACTAGTTACAAAGTGGTGGGCACAAGAGATCACAGCCATGGGGATTGATACAACAAAGTGTTGGACTGAAGTCATCAGAGGTTATTTGGGGGAAGAAGAGTCATTGGGCCTCAGGAGGAGGAGATGGAGGTGAGAATGTGTAGAAGAGATAGATGCCCCAGGTCAGCATCTCTATGGCACAATGAGAAGCCATTGTTCCACATCAAAAGATGCTTAAGCATGATGAATGCCAGGACTACAATGGTGGTAGTCAGTTACCATTTGTCTCAAGAGTAAAGGACATGCAGAATTTGAAAGGTTGCCAAGGGAATAGTTTATCTCAGCTTGTTGGGAGTCCTCAGAACTAAGTTCAGACTTTGCCAGTTGTAGGTCATTGGACCTAGGGCAAGTGATTTCATCCCTAAGTTTCCTCATCTAGCAAAGGTGATGTTGGTTCCGAGTTGATTGGGTAAGGGCCCATTGAGAATGCAATACTAACAGGGCAAGAGTTAGGTTTTATGGAGCCTGAAGGAACTTTGAAAAGTCAGATACAAGATTATAAATTTGGAATACAAAGCCAAGTTTAAGCTTAAATTTCATGGTAAGTTAGCCGACTCAGAGTCAGATCACTACTTTGCACAAGCTAAGCACTCATCACATGAGAGCCATCAGCAATCGTTTGTATTGAGAGGAAAAATTGTTTCAGGGCTATGGAGGGACTTGCTCTGTTACCACTGATAAGCACAGGTATTGTGGCTGACACCCAATGTCACTTTGTGAACTGGCACTTTGTTTTTTTTCCACATGGATCACAGCTCACAAGGAATGTAAGTGGCAAAGGGAGCCCAGGCCACCCATCTGTCTTCACATCTTTGCTTTGTGCTCATTCTAAGCCCCCAGCTTAGAGCCCTTTAAAGAGAAGCTAGGATTACAAAGGCTACTGTGGCCTCAAGTTCAGTCCAAGAATTGATGCAGTTCCAGGAGTCACATCCCTGGGTACCATCTGATTTCCTACATGTGTATTTATTCGGTCTAAAGTAGGAAGTTGCCCCATTATTGTCTCCCCTCCCCCTGTCACCCACTGGAGCTTCACTATCTTTCATGTGCTCTTTCCCCATCAGCTTTAAGTGGCCTCAGGTTCATTGAAAGCAACCTGCAATTTAGGATCAGAGCAGGGCCGACCAACGTAGCCCAGTTACCTTGTTCATACTGATCTGTGTCCACCCTGTCAAGCTGTAGCCAGAGTCATAACATGCCCTGAGTGCCCAGCCCAGTCCTGAAGTTAGGGCTGGGTAACAGATTGTGCACCTAGAAATACCAGCAGGCCCAGTATACACAGCTCAGCTCAGCGAGAATTGGTGCTCTCAGGAGCCATTTGGGTGAGTACCACTTGCAGTATCACGGGTGGATTATGAGCATGAACCCTCCCTGAGGGCCATACAGAAGTATCAAAGGCTTGGGTCTGATGTGCAGCCCATTCTAGTTGTGGGAAGAACAAAGGTGACTGGACACCAAGGTTTGCCGTCTTGACTTTCACCACTCCCCTCATTTTGTGTGTCAGTGTCCATTGGTCTTGGGCCAAGTTTAACATGCTCAGGGATGCCATTTGGAAGAAGTCTTATTCCAGCCAAGTGCCAGCCATTGCACGCCATTTACCCAAACTAGCAGGGCTGTCCCTGCTCCTAAGAGGTGTGGGGGAGAAGGAATTGTATTAGAGACAGAAGCCAAGTCAGCATATGCACCAGACACATGGTATCCCGATGTTCGCCCCTTAGCCTTTCCCAGTTTCAGCTGTGGCCAAGATGGGTCGTTCTAAGCAGGGACAGCATTTTGCCTCAAGTATAGCTATGCTTTCTGCCCGAAGACATCTTTCACCACAGATGCACATGTGTAGTTTACATGTGTAGCTGAGTTCAAGCCCAGATTCAAATCTTGCTCAGTGGAAACTAAGAGCCAATGAATAAATGAAACCAACGAGGAAGAACTAGAGCCTAAGAAGGCTTCCCTACCTCCCATGCCTTGGGTGGACAGCCCTGCAAGGCATTTATACACTTCTCACAGGTGGTCCCAGTGGCTAACAGGAGCCACCTCAATACACTCTCATTTCCTTTTCCTTATTCTAGCCCCCCCCCTGAGATTACCTCCTTGACAGGCTACCCGATGTCCTGAGACCTTGTCTCAGGCTCTGCTTTCTGGGGAGCCCAAATTAAAACACCGTTCAATGGGGTACCCGCAATACAAAGATAAGCCTTATGAGCCACAAGGTCAAAGTTAGATGACATATGATTTCACATTATAAGAACACTTTGCTTGGGAGGTTACAGGTGGCTTACCTGTGTGAACAGACTCACCAGTAAGTAAGGCCATTTTCTCTTGCCAGCAAACACATTCAAGGCTGCTAGGCTACCTTCCCCCACAGGGAGGAGATGAAGCTTACAGAGCTCCCAGGGCAAGAGATCTATGATTAGGATCAAGTCACATGCCTACTGCATCAGAGAGCTCTAAGGGACATTAGAGAAGAGACTCAACTCAGTCCAAAGAAGTCAGAATTCCTCCAATAATCATGGAGCTGCATTGCAAGCCACCCCTTTAGGTCATCCAACCTGGCTCTTCTTCTCAGCCTATTTTCATAAAAACAAAATACACGGACGAGTTTGCAGCTTCCTTTGCCTCAGTTTTTCGGCTGTAAAATGCGGTCTGGAGCTTCGTTTAGAAGCCTTGCTTTAAGAAAGGAAATTGAGAAAATCTCCGCAGAAGCCCCTGCCCGCGCCCACCATGCATGGGCATCTCTCAACCAGCTACAGCCGTGATGTGGGTGATATACCTTCTTTCTCACCAGTCCAAATCCGGTCAAATGTTCAGGCGACAACGTGTCCCCACATGTCCCTCAAAGCTTGAGCTAAGCGTTTGCCACACTGCCCATCCCTCTTCTACATCTCACATTTTGCAGTACAGCATATGCAGGTCTAAGCCTCTGTAAGGGGGGATGGGAAGGCAGGAGTCCATCAATGTGGGGTGGACAGGTAAGATGTGGTAGCTGCTCACTAGGAACACCCCACAGAAGCATTGAGCTGGCTGAGCATCCAGCAACATGGTTAAATCCTGGGGAAACCCAAATGGGAGCTGCTGCGGTATATCAAGGCTGTGTCTTTGCAACATATGCCAGGGTTGCCACTGCTTTTTTTGAAAGGACCCAATTCAAAGGATACATTAGTGAGTTTGGCGATGAAGGATGGAAAGGGAGTAAGGCAGGAAGACAGGAGAATGACTTGAGAGGAGCCTGCTGACACTTGAGTAGGATTATGAGACCTGGACTGCAGGTAGAGTTAAGTCATAAAGCCTCCTTAATTTGTCTCAGTTTAGTGCAAATAAGACTCCCCAAGAGCAGCGAGGACCTTCCTAGCGTGGGGGTAAACCTCGTGCTTGATGTTAATCGAGGTGGAGAGGCCACAAGGCCAAGTGCCTGGGCTTAGCTGCTCACAGCACAAGAAAAGAAAGCAGAGCTGCCGTCTTCATGTGTACCGGTAAGATTCTCTCTCCCATGAGAGAAGAAAAGCATTTAAAAAGAAGAGTGCAGAGCTGTGCGAGGGGTGGCCATTGGAATGGTAGTGCTGGCCCCTTCCAGGGCGCTGCTAAAGGAAAAGGCTGTTTGGGGAAGGAAGGGAGCTCCACTTGCCACAAATTTTCTTGATCTCCATGTGGTCTGCACAGGTGGAGGAGGTAGAGGGGGAAGGAGCTCTCTCAGGAGGCCTGAGCCACTAGGGTCCCTCCTTTCCCCATTGCATAAGAGACCGAGTTCAGCCAAGAGCAAGCCTGGGTACTGCTGGAACCCCTAGACCGAGCTCTCTGTTTACATCTGCTGGAAGTAATAGCCAACTTCTGACTTGAGACTCAACTTCTCAGTAAGTGTTAGCTTCCTTCCTCTCTTGCTGTGTTCCAATACAAAGATTTGATCAAACTTTATACTCATTTAATTGGCGTAACCCCGTGACAAAGTACTGTGTCCTCAATTTAACAACAGGAAACAAATTCAGAGAGGTCAACAGGAGATGGCAGAGCTAAGACTCCAGCTCTGGCAGCATAGCCTCAGAGCCCCAGCACTTAACCCCGCCCCCACACTGCACAGACTCTTGCTGAGAATTTAGGGGGGTGAGGTTACAGCCACACTGCATGTACCCTCTCTGGTGCTTCTCAGTTATGACTCTTGGGAGAAGGCATTGAGAACCCACGACAGCAGAGCATTGAGGTTACAGCAAACACCAAAACATTTCTCCTGCCAGGGAAAGAGCCCAGGTAGCTTTCTTTTTAAGGTCTTACAAATAGTAGTACATATATCTCCCGCCCCGCCCCCCCTGCCCCCCACTGATCTGCACTTGCCCTTGTCCAGGTAGCTTTAAACCCAGGCAGGGCACTGCTCGTAGCTGTCGGATGCTGCACTGCAGTTAGGATTTTTGCATCCCTCCTTCCATAAGGCAGAAGGTGGACCTCAAAGCCCAGCGCCCTTGAGAGGCTATGGGCAGCCAGCAGAGAGCCCTGTTCAGCTGAAACTAGAGAGCCCCCAGCCCACTGGAGAAGCTGGCCTAGGAGAGTTGAGGTGCCTACAGGTCACAGAGCATGCCAGCTAACAGAGACCCCATCCAGTCATCCAGCCCCTCTCTGTTACGTTGACCAGCCTTACAGGGAGCCCATAGGCAGTTAAAGGTTTGAGGTCCTGCCTATGAGTAGGGCCTTCATAAGAGAAGCAGAAAAGTAGCCTTTGCTTCTTGAAAGTTTCAAGAAAGTAGGGAGAGTTGGGTGGCTGAGTGAGCTCCCAGACAGACAGCTGGCTGGGCTCCCTCTCTTCTTGATTCCTGTCTCCATTGCCCCTCCCCCCAGCAGAATCCCCAGGAAAAGAGGTGAGGCTCCCCCTATCAAGACAGTTCTCCCCATAGTAGTTCTGAGCCCCCAGCTCCCAACATCCCTCTCATCTCTGGCTCTCTAAGCAGCTTTCCCCAGGTCAGAAAACTTTGAGGCCACTGCTAGGTTTGCCTAAAATCTAGCACAGCTCAAGCCATAGAAACCAGCTCCCCCAGAAACGTAGGTAGAATAAAGAAGGTTTAGAATAAAGAAGTTATCTTCCACCCCTCTCCCTGAAAAGGACAGAAGGCTTAAGAGAGAAGACTGGTGCCGAGGTCAAGTGGATTATAATATTGCCCTTGGTGCCATCCTCGATGCCCATTGGCTGGCTGCTTTCCACCCAAATGCCTTTCACCTGGGCCCAAGGAGCAGCTCCTGGAAATGTTTAATTCCAGATGCTGCTTATCAGAAGAGTGACCATAAGTGCCCAGTATAGATCTGCTATCTGGTGTAATTACTAACAGCACCGCCTCCCACCATCAGCTGTGTTTTCATTTTGACAATGAGGAAGATGTGTGTCCTTCTGTAGCTAACCGCCTGGCAGAAAGGCTCCCACCAGGAGGTCAGCATCAAGGACAAATCCATTTGCACATGGAGAAGGGGGTGTTAGGAGAACATTTGGAGGTTGTCCCAACTGCTGTGAATATGGCACGGCTGTGAACTTGGCTTCCCAAGCCTGGCCAGAATCTGCCTAAATAACCTGCCTCTCTCTCACCCTCCTGCCTCTTCCCTGCGACCCCCAACCCCACCACTGTCACTCTCCAGCTCCTTTAACTGAGGATGGTCTTGATAGCCGGATGTGGGGTCTTTATCTGTGGTTTTCTTTCTATCCTCCTTAAACTGTTTGTGTTTGAATCGCATGACCCTGGCTCAAAAATCCAGCTCGGCTAGTGACTAGCTCCATGGTCGGCAAACTGCGGCTTTAGAGCCACATTCAGCTCTTTGGCCCCTTGAGTGTGGCTCTTCCACAAAATACCACGGCCTGGGAGAGCCTATTTTGAAGAAGTGGTGTTAGAAGAAGTTTAAGTTTAAAAAACTTGGCTCTCAAAAGAAATTTCAATCGTTGTACTGTGGATATTTGGCTCTGTTGACTAATGAGTTTGCCGACCACTGGACTAGCTGTAAGCTCTGGGTAAATTAATTCTTCTTTCCTTGCCTCAGTTTTCCCAGCTAAAAATGGGGGCAATCTTCAAAAGCTGGGGATGTTCTGAGAATTGAGTTAATATCTGTAAGTCTTTAGAATAGTGCCTAATAAATGCTATAAAACAAGAGGATGGCCAAAACCAGTTTGGTTCAGTGGATAGAGCGTCGGCCTGCGGACTGAAAGGTCCCAGGTTCGATGTACCTTGGTTGTGGGCACATCTCCAGTTTGGGGCGTGCAGGAGGGAGCTGATCGATATCTCTCTCTCATCGATGTTTCTAGCTCTCTGTCCCTCTCCCTTCCTCTCAGTAAAAAATCAATAAAATATATTTAAAAAAATAAATAAATAAAACGAGGACGGAGGAAAGAAAGTAAACAGATATTTACGTTTTATCCATGAGTTGGTTTATTATGTGCTTTTCACTTCTAGCATACACTTTGGAGAAATGACTGTTACCCACATCCCCACTTCGCAGAAAATAAAAATGCAGAGGTTCAGGGATGTGAACAAGAAACCCTAACAGGCAAGTGGCAGGTTGGGGTTTGAACTTGGGTCTCCCTGGTCCAAATTCTTTACCTCCTCCTCATGCCACCACTGAGCATGTATTTTATTTATACTCAACTCAAACCTCTCAGATTGCAAGGGCATCTCCTAGTTCCAGCACACAGGAATTTTCTGAAGCCCAACTTTCCCCTATTTATAACCCTCCTGATTGCGCACTCTTTGATCCCAACGCCCCTCGGCCATCCTATTTCTAGACTGAAGAGGCGATGTGATATAGCTAATGAGTCTCTGTGTGTGCACCCTCTCTTGAGGCTGTTCCAGGTCCTTTTCAGAAGGATGCAGGACGGAAAGTCATACAGAGTGACCATTCTATTGCTGTAATTATTAATAAATTCAACCAGCCTGGGAAACATAGGAAGCCTAGTTGGATACACTATAATTATAACAAGGGAGCCACTTCAGCGCCAGTTCCACCACGGCAGGGGTTTGGCCTGTCTCCTTCAGTTCTGTGTCCCTGATGTTTAGAACAGTGCCTGATACATAGTAGGTTAATGCAGGACAATGAATAAGCAGAGAATGAAGGAAAAGGTGTAGCAGAATGAATAAGAACAGAAGCTTTGACATCTCACAGCTGGGGATTGAAACTCTAGCTTCATCCTGGTTTTCCTGAGACCATCCTAGCTTTGCCTCCTGTTCCCCCCCAAAAAGTCCTGCCTCCAGGAAAGCTCTCAGTTTGTATAAAACAGGACAGGTGTCTTTAATCATTAGATGCATGACTTTGTGCAAGTCCCTTGACCTCTATGAGCTTCAGTTTCCTTAGCTGTAAAAGAGCTAACAATATTATGTACCTCATGGAGTCACTGTGAAGATTAAATGATAATATGTGTTGAATACTTAACCATGGAAGTTAGTACCTAGTTAGTACTCATTCATGGTAGCTCTTATTGTCCCCAAGAGTTTGACTTCTGAGCCTTAAAAATGCCTGCTGCTGCTTCTTTATTTTTAATCTTCACCCGAGGACATACTATTTTATTTTATTTTAGAGAGGAAAAAAAAAATCTATGGATTGTCTCCCATATACACCATGACCTGAGACTGAACCCACAACCTAGGTTTCTGCCCTGACAGAGAATTAAACCACAACCCATTGGTATACAGGATGATGCTCCAATCAACTGAGCCACACCAGCCAGGGTGCAACCTGTTTCTTGATCCATGATGATGCTTAAATAGGATCTTGGTGGAGTGGGGTAGGGTGGGGGGAGAAGTAGGCCATATAAGAACCAAAAACATGGTGCCTCTTAGCCGTTTCCCCCAGCAGAGCAATGGTCTCTCCCCACCTCCTCCCAGGCTGCCTTTTTAGCAATCATATCTGGCCGCTCCGTGCTGATTTCCAACAGATGTTCCTCTAATGAACCACACTGTAATCTCAGAGACTTAATATAGTGCTGGGGTGTGATAAGTTTGAAATGGCTGTCATCATTGCTGTGAGGATGGTCTGGCCATTGTTTGGGACTGTCTTTCTCTGATTGTTCTGTGAAGGGAGATTTGTTTCCTTCCTCCACCTCTTTGCCCCATACACCTACCCCCACTGCCCTGTACTCCAGCTCCTGCGCAATTTAAAAGTCTGCAGCAGAATCTTCTAGGAAGTGCTCAGAGCACCATGATGAGGGGGATGACAGAGGGTGGAGATTGGGAGGGGGTGATGGTTCAACAGAGGCCTGAAATCAATATTTTCAGACTACAAATGCGTAGATTCGCTGAGTCTCTGTGAGGAGCAGGCTCCTGGGGGACCTGAGGCAGATGTTCCCCAGGCAGGAGGAATGGGGCTGTGGGCTAGGAGGGACCCGTGCAATGCAGCTAGAAGCTCAGCAGGGAGCATCCATTTACAAATGTCTTCCCTCCTGTTCCAGCAGGGAGAAGCCAGGGACGGGGGAAGTGTTTCTAGCTCCCGCCTGCTCGAGGCTCATTTGTCTGAATGATCTGAGGTCCCGTTTGGCCAGGTCAGTGAGCCGCACTGAGGGCTTTCTAAGTGCCCTGCCCTGGGCCAGGCACATAAAGTTCCGTGAGACCCAGACTCTACCATGTGGGCGGTACAACAAACAGCTCATTGCCTGGCTGGATCTGTCTGATATTAGGAATTGTGTCAGCTGACAACAGGCTGGGTGCTATTTCTCAGAATACTTGTTTTCTGCCAATAATAATAATAATGATGATAATAAATCAATAAATAGCAGCAGACATTTCTGAGTTCTTAACAAGGCTCAGGCACTGGGCTAAATGTTTTATGCACATTAATCTATTTAATTGTCACAATGACTTCATGAGGTAGATGCTTAGCATCTCCACTTTATAGGCCCAGAGATGTTAGGTCACTTGTCCAAGGCCACATAGCCAGTGAGTGACCAAGGCTGGGTTTGAAATTGGAAATCTGACTCTAAACCTAATTTAAATACTCTCTTAACATATACATCTAAGTTTTGGCTATTCAGAATTTCTGGTTGTTAACATACCAGGGGGAAAAAATTAATCTCTTTCTCATAATACACTTAAAGAGATTCTATTTAGCTCCATAGTTAATAAAAGAATGGAGCTGGGTTTTTCATCATGTAATCAGAGCAATAGAGAGAATTCAAAGAATCTGTTACATGGAGATTTCTCATTTTATAGGAATTAACCTATGATCCATGGTCTTTCTCTCTACAATAAGCCCTTCAACCCTCTGATACTCACTTGGGGGAAATTTAATCCATATAGAATTCACACTGTACGGCAACCATTCCTATAGAGCAGAGCTTAAAATTATTCCTGTATGGAAATATCATTGCTATCCCAATATTTAAGGACAAAAGAAAAGTTAAAAACCAAATGTAGCAATAAGGAGAAAGAACATAAATAACCCTCACCTTGTGTCTTCAATGAACCAGTTGAGGGGTCTGCAGTGTCCACATCTCCCACCTCCCTGCAAAGGCCCAGGTAGTAAATATTTTTGCTTGGTATGCCTTAAAATCTCTATTGCAACTATTCACCCCTACCATTGTCACAAGAAACTAGCCCTAAATAGTATGTAAACAAATTAGAGTGACTGTGTTCCAATAAAACTTTATTCACAAAAATAGGTGCTAGGTTCCTTCTGTGTTAAACCATTGAACATTCATACATGCTTTATGACATGGCTACTGTCATTGTCATCTCTGGCTCTAGAACGGAAGAGGCTCACTCCACCTTGGTTGAATGAATCAATTCCCACTTGAGGGTTGAGGTAATAGAGGCTCAGAATGCTTAATTATTTGCTCCAAGTTATTGCAGCCAGAATAACTGCCCAATAAATGTCAGCCCCAAGACAGAGCCAGAATCTGAAGCCAGGCAAGCCTCCAGATCCTGCTAGCCACTTGATGGCAAAGAGCTCTGCCTCTGCCACCTGCTCCTTCCAGTATTGCCAGAGTTGCTACATCCTAGCCCGGGTTTACCACCCCAACTTCTCAGCTCTTCCCCTCTCTGCACGACCACAGCACACAGCTCTCCCAGTCTTCCTGGACTCTCACTTTCTCCATGAACCAGCATCAGCTATGCGGTCACACCCTGGCTCTTCAAAAAGCCCACTGGCGGTGTTCTAAGAAGGCTTCCAGGATGGACTGCATAGATGATCCTGATTCATGGAGGAAGTGAGAATCAAGATGAGAATGAAGAGGAATCTGAGAAGCTGAATGGGCACGAAGGACAGGGGACAGTCTACGGAGAAGTGGTATCAGGCAGAGACCATGCTCTCCAACTCAGGACTCTGCCTAAACTGGGCCATGTCCCAACTCTGTCACCTCCTAGCAGTGGGACCTTGGACATATCAATTAGCCTTTCTAGGCCTTAGTTTCCGTAGCTATAAAATGGGGGCAATAATAATACCTACCACCCAGGTAAAATGTAATGAGGAAATCCAAATAGAGAAACAAACAGAGTGAGGGGTTGATCGGTGTGCCATATCATTGGGTTGTGAAGCCATACTATGTGTTACAGAAAAGCAAGTTGACTCTCATGGCTGTGGGGTTTGTGTTGAGGGAGTAATGGGACAGTAAGTTCAGAAGAATTAAAGAGATAAACCATAGGCAGCCTTACGGGAGAGATTCTCAGATATGCAGTTTCCTGTCTCCCTCCCCCCACTCTACCCCCCCGCCACACACACACACACACACACACACACATTCTATTTAATAGTGATAACATGTCCTAGTGATTCTGATGCATGAGTAAGTCCTCCGTGTCCACAGGACACCATGTGAACATGAAGCCAGGGCGTCTGGACTTGCCCCCATGTAAAGGCACTGGATGGCTGTCATCAGGAAATGATAGACTAAAACCATTTTTAGATGACAACTCTAGCAGAGGTGTGAAGATGGCTTGGGAGGACAGAGGATAATTAAGAGGCTCTTGTAATAGCCCAAGCATGAATCACCAGTTGTAATATCTCCCTATTAGGTGTCTCAAATGCTGTGAGACAGGCCTCTGAGGACCCTCTAGGGACCTGGTCCATGAGGACAGAGAAAGGACCATGAGGCCCTATTTCTGCAGGTCTGATGGCCTTATTTTCTATACTATTCAATATATTTTGCTAATTGATTTGTTTATCATCTGTCTTCTCCCCCAACAGTTGTAAGCTCCCTGAGAACAGGGAGCTGTCTATCTGATTCTCTGCTTTGTTTCTACTCCCTGGCACTCCATCTTTATTTTATTTTATTTATTTATTTTATTATTATTATTTTTTTATTTCAGAGAGGAAGGGAGAGGGAGAGAGAGATAGAAACATCTACAATGAGAGAGAATCATGGATCAGCTGCCTCCTGCAAGTCCCCCACTGATAATCAAGCCCATAACCTGGGCATGTACCCTTGACCAGAATAGAACCTGGGACCTTTCAGTTTGCAGGCCGACGCTCTATCCACTGAGCCAAACTGGCTAGGGCTCCATCTTTATTCAGCGATTCATAATGAAACTTAAGAGTTGTTAGGTCACTTCCCCAAAGTCACATAGCTACGTAGAGAAGCCAGGATTTGTACCTAGGTTTTTCTTGTTCAAACCTCATGCTCTTTCTGCTATTCCAAGTTATTCCTCTGTAATGATACTTTTTTAAAAAAATTATAATCTGATTCTATTTTAAAACCTGTCTTCGTAATTTAACAAGATGTCACAAAAAGTGTTGGTCATTAATTATTTTTAATATATTTTTAAGTAACTGCTTTTCATCTTATCAAGTTACCACAACTTAGCCAACCTCCTACATGAGACATTATTTTTATTTGCACCATTACCAATAATGTTGCCATGACATTTTTAACATATAAACAGTACACCACCCATCCTTGATAATTTCCTTAGGATAAAGCCATAGCTGTCACATTTCTTGGTCAAATAGGGCAATTGTTTGGCTCTTTCTATTACCAGGCAAATCATACTTTCAGAAAGGTTATACCGATTTAATTGCTTCACTCTTTCAACAAAATCATTAGGGACCCTTGTTCTGCTTTGGTTCGCCAAATGAGCAGAAATTTCATGTTCCTAATTGGAAAAGATTTGGTTAGAAGCATAGCCTGACAACGGTCCCTAATAAGCCCCTTTGATCTGCTCCAGAGAACGTCAAAACAAGTTTGCCTCTTCCCTCTGAAGGCACTTGGAATTCAATTGTCCAATGAGCTACCCTCTGTGTGGCCATTGCTGACCCTTTTGGACACTAAGGACGCTGGGATGCCTTTGGAGCCAGGGCACTTGAACTCCTAAGTCTGGAAGTGGCATACAGATGTCCCTGACCATGCAGCCCCCAGGTGCCAGTGGTCCAACACATTTAAAATGGTAATGCTATCAAATTAAGGCTTAATTGAGTGGGAATGTCATACTAATAGCCTTAAAAAGAAAAATGATGTCCCTACCCAGTTTGGCTCAGCCTGCGTACCAAAGCGTCCCAGGTCAATTCCAGTCAAGGGCACATACTTTGGGTGCAGGCTCCTCCCCCATCCAGACCCTGGTTGGGGCTCATGCAGGAAGCAACCAATCAATGTGTTTCTCTCACATCGATGTTTCTCTGTCTTTCCCTTTCTCCCATTCTCCCTAAAAATCAATGGAAAAAAATATCCTCAGGTGAGGATTAACAACAACAACAAAGTAAAAATAAATTACACATGTAATAGGACTTTGGATTCTGTCTTTGTTTGGGCTGCTATCACCTTATGCCCCCAAACAGATAGCTTATAAATAACATTTTTTTTTCTCACAGTTCCAGAGCCTGGAAGTCTGAGACCAGGGCATCAGCATGGTTGGGTGAGGGCCCTCCTCCAGATCGTAGACTTCTCACTGTGTCCTCCATGGTGGAAGGCCTGAAGGAGCTCTCCAGGGTCTCATTTATGAGAGCACTAATCCTGCTTATGAGGACTCCGTCCACCCTCATGACCTGAGTACTGCCCAAAGGCCCTACCTCCTAATACCCTCACATTGGGCATCAGAATTTTAAGTTGTGGGTTTGGGGAGCTGGGGAGACAAACATTAAGACCATAGCAGCCTCCCTAGGGGTTGAGCCCATGATGGAGATTTCTGTCCAAGGGGTTATTGAGGGAGAACTCTCTAGAGCAGTGGTCAGCAAACTCATTTGTCAACAGAGCCAAATATCAACAGTACAACGATTGAAATTTCTTTTGAGAGCCAAATATTTTAAACTTCTCCTAACGCCACTTTCTCAAAATAGACTCGCCCAGCCATGGTATTTTGTGGAAGAGCCACACTCAAGGGGCCAAAAAGTCACATGTGGCTCTTGAGCCGCGGTTTGCCGACCACTGCTCTAGAGAGCACCCAGTAAGGAGGTGAGGGAGGCAGGGCAGGGCAGGTTCAGAAGCCACGGGCTACTGTGGGCTTTCTCACAACGCAGTGGCTGGGGCCCAAGAGTGAATCCCAAGAACTGCAGTGGAAGCCATGTCACCCTTTATGTCCTTACCTCCTTCCAATTAGTCACACCTCTACTCAGATGCCAGGAGAGGACACAGACCCCACCCTTGAGGGAAAAGCTACACTGGGAAAGGACACTCGGGGTGGAATATACTGTTGTGGTTGTATTTGGAAAACAGAATCTGCTATAAAGTTTGACAATCCTGTTTTTTAACTGGAGAGTTTAATTTGACACGTTAATTTATATGATATTTAACATTTGCATTCAACATGATTGCTGTGTGGATTTATTAGTACTGTTTCTATTTTGAGATTTTAATTTAAACTATTTTTTTCCTATGCTTTTTTTTTTCGTCTTATGTCTTCCACTTCATTTTACTTATTTATTTTTTCATCCCTCACTCAACACTGTTTGGAAATTATGCATTGTTTTACTTTTTTAGTAGTTAACCCTTACATTTTTAACAAGCACATCTGAATGGGAGTTTAAAGATATCACTCTTTCTACCTTCCTTCCAAACCATGAGAACTTAAGTCATTCCAAGTCTGCACTTCCCCCCATTCCAGTGCTCTTTGTAATTGGTGTCTAGAATTTTAATTGCATTTGTTTTAACCTCCATCAGCCATTCTTATTTTGGCATTTACAGTCAATGATTGAGCAGTAACTCAGTCTCACGCATGTCACCAGAGCTCCACATTTCACCTTCAGGAAAATGAGATACCTTCCCAGGGCCCCTGGGACCCCTTCCCTGCTTCCTGCCTCCCTCATCAGACCAGCTCCTTCCCTGTGCTGGCCCTCCACCCACAAATCCAAGGGGTAATTGTGGGCCAGTATAGGAGAGGGGTCAGGAGTTAGAGAGTCCCTGGGCAGTGACTGTGAGAGGAGTATGCTTTAAACTCAGTAATTGGGTACCTTCCAAGTAAGGGCATGGACAGCCCTATATGGACCAAAGGGAGAAAACTAGGCAAAAGCACCCCAAGAAAATTGGGCTTTTGTCCAGCCTCTGTTCCTTAGCCCAGGGCTCCTTTAATGAGACCCCAGCTGGTCTCCAGGCATACGAGGGCAGTTCCTAAAACTAGGTTATGCCCTAGCTCCTGCCCCTGGGAAACTCACAGAGCCCCAAGTGAATCTGTTCATAAAGGAAGCAGAGGGATAGGCTATTGCCCAGTTTCCTCTCTTCCTGCCTCCCTGTAGGTTCATGCAGTCCATCTTCACCCACCCGTAATACAGTACCCACATCCCATCCCTGGAGTCCTGATTCTGGAACATTTTCTGCCTTGGCCAGGAACTTGTTCCTTGGATATGGAGAATACTAGTACGCGATGAAGGCTGCTGAGAACTAAGGGCCCACCCTGCTGTGATGCCCCTGGTCACCCACACCTGACTTCTCAGATTTCACCCCCTCAGCCTTAATTAAAACTATATACCATACCTGTCAGAGACCCTGTGTCAGTGCTCAACACCTCCCAGACCTCCCAGGCCTGTGCCTTTGCTGCAGTCTTACTTCCTAAGTTGGGCTGGCTCTCAGGGTCTATAGATTTTGGCAAAGAACAAGTATTAGTTTAGAAATCAGACCAACCTTGAGTCCAAATCCCAAATCTGTGATCTTGATTGCTAATTGTTTGGGGTCAGGTGAGTTCATCTTTCTGAGTCTCAGTTTTCCCATCTGTAAAATGGGCTTACAATAAGACCTACTTCAGTGTATTGTTGGGAAGATTGGGTAAGAAGCATTTCAGCGTAGATAAGACTTATGACCAATGTCTGGCACGAGGTAGGCATTTAACAAGCATGGATTGATTGAACAAATGAATGAAATAATAAGCATTATGTGGAAGTCATCCCCAAAGCATTTCCTCTAGTTTCTATCTCCTTTACCTCCCTAATCAAAGCCAGAGAGACAGTGTAGAATAGGGCTCAGGATCTGGGGCCAGTTTTGTCTTGTCCCTGCCACTTCCTAGGTGACTTTGAGACTCCCTTCTCCTGCTTGTAATGGGTGGTAACCAGAACACCAACTTCTTAGTGCTTATTTGTTTTTGAGAATGACTTGAGTTACCCTGGGTGAAGCTCTTAAAACAGCCAAAGTATTCATCTTAGAGTATAGATCTGGATGTGTCTCCTCCCTTCCTAAAACCCTCAGTGGCTCCTTATGGCTCTTTTTCATTTTAACATGGCTGACAAGGTGTGGCTGCTGCAGACCTCTCCAGCCACAACCATAACTGGAGCTGCTCTCGTCCTTGTTCTCCAGCTCCTGTCCTCCTCCCTCCCCAACTGGCTTCTGTTCAGTTCCTCTAACTGCCACAGGGACTTTGCACATGCTGTCCTTCTGTCTGCTGCCCTTGGCTTTTCATTCCAGCTCATGTGTTACTACCTTGGGGCAACCTCCTATGGAGACAGACTAATTCAGGTTCCGTATTTTGTACATCCATAGAACCACATGCCTATTCTTCACAGCACTTGCAATTTGTATGGCTTTCCTCTCATGGAGTGATTGATGCCTGTCACTGCCTCTGGATGATGAGCTTTGTGAGGACAGGGACCATATGTGTTGGTTCCCACCCATAATCCCTTACCCCTTCTGTCAGGTAGGCCCTACTTCCTACTGCAAGGCCCTGAATTGTGTTTTGTTTTGTTTTGTTTTGTTTTGTTTTGTTTTGTTTTGACCTTAGGAGTTGCAGGGGTAAGGATTAGGTTTGGGTATCTAAGGACTTGCTCTGGGACTCAAGTTTAAGTCTTCCCCTGTGGAATGTCAGAGTGATGGGCATTCAGTGAGGAGCAGCCTCTTGTAATGAACAGTGGGAGTTGGCAGATGTGCACCCAGCTGCTCACCCGTTGGGTAGGCTAACTCGGGGACGTGTTCTGTGCTGGTTCCCAGAACTTGCCCAGTGCGATTAAGCTCCTTTTGCCCACACTGGTGACTGGCCTGATGATACACTCAATTGTCTGCTGTAGAGAGCGGCTACAGTGTTTGGACAGATTCAAGCCTTGGACTAATGAGAGGGCACAGTCCTCTCATGTCCACGTGCAAGTCCCAGTTGGAGGACAGAGACTCCCAGCACAATTATAGCCAACAGCTGGAGTTGTGAGCTTGAATCTATGGTCCGAACACGTGGCCCCACGTGCCTAAGTAATATAGGCTGCAAGTAAACAAAGCTTGATCAGATGCATGTAGTTGAGTGGGATGGAAACCCATGAGAATGTTGTAAACAACCACGCCCTTACTTTGCCTCGTGGCCTCTGCTATAAAATACAGACACGGCTTGTAGTCTATGACACTGTTTCCATCCGGGAGCAGCAGCCCACCCAGACCCAGCTCTCATTCTCTTGTCTGTTTTTTCTCAATCCTTCACCGCCCCTCTCAGGGTCACTGAACCCGGCTGAGCTGGTGGCACATAAAGGCGGCCTGGGCTGAGTATGCCAGGGCCGTGCTGGCTCACCACAGTCTGCCTTTTCTTCCTGGTCTCACCTCCCCATTTCCCTCTGCGTGTATCTGTCCCTTCCCACCTAAGCCACTTGTACTCAGACTCCTGTACTTGACTGCTCCTCATGTCCCCAGAATATACACGGCTGAGTTCTCAGTTTGTGGACCCAAACTAAGGCATTCTCATTTCCCCAGTGCCTGCTGGTGCCAAAGAATACTCCGTGGAAATATTTCTAGCATGAATGATTGAATCAGTAAATGAAGGCATGCATGTAAAGAACACGCCCAGTGACGGCAACTCCTTGGTCTCTGGTTGGGTCAGAGAACTCGTGGCAATTTACCACCCCAATCTATGTCCCAGTTTATCCACCTATAAAATTACCAATTGAAGTTAGGGGATTTGAGGAGATTTGACCCAGGAGGTCTTTAATCACATAGTTCTCACCAGGGGTAAATTGTGCTCCTACCCAGAGGATATATGTAAATTTTGGGAGATATTTTTACATGTGGAAGGGGACTGTGCTACTACTGGCATCTGTGGGTAGAGGTTGGGGATGCTGCTAAACACCCTCCAATGCACAGGACAGTCTCCACCGCAAAGAATCACGCAGCCTGATGTCAGTAGTCCTGAGGGGAGAAGCCCTGCTTTGCCCTCTTTGCAGCTCTGAAAGCCGATGACTCTAATATGTGATCAGAGTCCTCATCCAAAGGGGCACCTTGTCCTGCTCTCTTTCAGGACCACAATGACTGAAGTTCATCTACTCATAGATGAACAGTTTCACATCTTTTTATTTCTGGTGTATCTCATAATCAAGGGCACACCATAGCTTCATTGGCAGGAGTCTTATTTCTTTCTGACTTAGGCTAACAATAGCAATGCATTTTATCATGGTTGTGACAGCTCATGGCAGTCTGTGTTCTTTTCTGGATTCATAGTTTATTGGAGACTAGACTGCTAGGCTGCTCCAGAAACCTTGAGACTGTGCCTAGGCTTATGAATGGAATCTTCCCTTTCCCAGCCCATTTTCCCACTGGAAGGTGTTCCTTCAACATGTAAACCTGGCAGCCTTTTTTTATTTTAAAACTTGTTCTGGCCAGAATCCTTTTTTTTTTCTTTTGTCTCTTCACACCCACAGAGGAGACTGTTTTCCACTTACCCCTTCGGTATTCTCTCTAGAGACACAGTCCTATAGGTGCTCCAAACCTTCAACCCTTAGAGAAGCCAGTTTATCACAACTTAAATGAAACTCAGGTGCCTGAAGGTGCTTCCCTACAGAGGCCAACACTCCCCGTGGCCCATATAGCACTGAGGTACTGCCCCTCTCTGCTGGACTGGTCTCCGGCTCTCTGGTAAGGGCAACCCCATGAACACTCTCATGACTCAACCTAGGGTAGACCAGATATTCATGCCCCTTCTCTCCAGCAGTCACTGTAACTCCACTTCTCTTAAATTCAATGGTCACCTCAGAGATTATTAAATTCATCCCCTGGTTCCAGGAAAGGAACTTCTCGTTGTTTATCATTTGCAATCCAGCTCACGTCCCAACACCACTGTGAACCCCTTGAGTTGACTTAACTGCTCCAATCTGTGTTCCGTTAGTGCCTTGGATTTACCTGGACCACAGCATTCATCACAGTAAACTGTAATTGTCTTTGATTTGCCTCTCCCATTTGGGCAGTGTTCTCAAACTGGAGCCTGCATCAAGCTCCCCAGAATGGCCTATTAAAACAGTGTGCTGGGCCCCTCCCTGACATATTTCTGATTCAATATCTTAGAACTAGGACAAGAATTTGCATTTCTAACAAGATCCCAAGTGATATTGGTGCTGTTTGTTGAGAGATCACACTTTGGAAACCACTGGCCTCACCCAGGAGTTCCTTAAGGTTAGATATCTTGCTTCCTTAAAATTTCAAGAATCCTGGAACATATTAGGCACTCACAATGGATGAACCATCCTTATTCTATGCAAATTATTGCCAGCCCATTCTGTTGTTCTAGCTACTGCCTTTCATCTGAGAATCATGTCCTCCCTTGCATCTGGGAATCACTGTGTCATTCCCTTTGGGAAAGGATTAAAAGAGCTTTTCAAGGAACATTGTACTCCTGCTCACTCTTTCTGTTTGGGATAATAGTGTGATAGCTGGAGCTGTGGCAGCTACCTTGAGACCATGAGAGGAAAAGTGTGAGGGATGAGAGTCAACAGGATAAGAATGACCGAAACTAAAACTTGAATGCCAAGGTTATGCTGCTATACAAACCTTGACTGTTTACCTCTAGTCTTCTTTTAGTTAACAATAAATATACTTTTGGTTTAAGCCACTATGTATGGCCATAAATATTTCTACCTGATAGCTAATCCCAGGGTCTATCCTGCTATGACACATGCAGGGTTCATTCTCCTACATAGAGAATGCTTTGGAATGAGTTAAAATACAACCCATCTGCTCGCTTTCTTTCATAGCCCAAACTTTAGGAGAAATCTAAGTTTCAGGCAGTAGATTTCCTATGTTCCTTTAGTCTATAAGCATCTACTGAGTTCCTTCTCCATGCCAGACACTATTTGAACAAGCCATCCAGGGGAATCTCTGAGCATTGGGATCTGGCAAGGAACAAAAGAGACCATGTCTGTTCTTACAGAGGTTACAGTTGAGAGGTAGGAGACAGAAAACAAAACACAGAAATATGTCAGATGGTGACTGGTGCTAAGAAGAGAGGAGGGGAAAAGCAGATGAGAGACAGGCACACACAGAGAGAGAGAGACAGACACTATCTGAAGGAAGAAATTCCAGCAGATAGAGGAAGCTGCAAGTTCAAAGGCTTTGCTTGTTCTAGGTACAGCAAGGAGCAAGGAGTTCCCCAGTGCAGTAAAGATTCCCAAGCCTTGCTAGAAATTTCTCAGCAGTCTTAGAAACCACAATCTCGCAGTCACCTCTGAATCCTGGTTCGTCCTCTTATGTGACTCCCCCTTTCATTGTGATCTCATTCCTTCACATGTCCGTTACCCTTGCTGCATTCCATGCCAGCCCAACACAGTGCCTGATTGATATACAACTGGCACTCAAAAAACTACTTGTTAATGATTGCATGAATGAACACCCTTGTTATATAAGACCAACCAATGAATAAAAATTCACTGTCTGTTCTGTGACTTTGAGCAAGTTACTGAATCTCTCTATACCTCAGTTCCCTTACCTGTAAAATGGGAATCATAATATTCTCCTTTGGCATTTTTGAACTCTTAAGAATTCAAGGGACATAATGAAAAGATATTTGCCATTCTAAATGCCCACAATCCTATAAAGTGAGTCATCTTGTTATCTCCATTCTTAGACAATGAAACCAAGATACAAAGTGCTTTAGTCTTCTACCCAAGATTCCCCAGCTATGAAATGGTAGAGTCAGAATTTGAACTGTCAAGCTCTGTGGTGGCCGTAATTGCTATAACTTCAGAGACGATGCACATGAATGTAGGGAGGGCTTATAGACACTCAACAAACGATGCAGGAGCACAATGACTGAAGTTCATCTACTTCAGGGACTGTGTTCATGGTAGTTGTTTACATTATTACTGATACAATTAGTCTCGTTTGCAGCTGCCCCACATAATCTATGTTTCTCTCCTGGGTGGGAGAAATACAGGCCATGTTGGGGCCCAGAACAAAGAAAGCAGGGGAGCTCTCCCGCCTTGAGATATTGGTGCACACCTCCCGAGGGCCCAGCGTGGCTTGAGAGAGGGGGGTTGGTGGAGAGATGCAAGGGAGACAAATACCCTCACCTCCACCCCCAAGCTCACAAACCAGGCTAACCACACGCCCCCAGCTGAGGAATCACATAACCGTGGCAGCTGTCCAGAGCAGAAGAGGCCCGCACCTGTTTGCAATGTAATTTAGCTATTATCAGCCTTACCATCCAGCTGAAATTCAAAGACTGGAGAATGGGGGGACACCGGAGGGAGCTGCTTGAGGGGGGTTAGGAAGCTGGAGAGGTACAATGATCAAATGTCCTAAATTGCCTGCACTTTAATGCCTTATATAAAAATTTCCTGTAATGCATGTTACCATAAATAAGGGATTGCTGAACAAGCCCTGAGCAAGATGGTTTTCGAACTGAACTGTCCCAGAGGGGATGTTTGGAGCCAGCCCGGTTATGTCCCACCTCTCAAATTATCTCGTTGTAAAAATGTCTGGCCCCCAAGGCCCCCATTTACTGGGCTCAGCAGAGCTACATCATGTTCTTTGCAGAGCAGCATTTAGAATTCATCTCTTGAGCGGAGGACCCGTTTCCTTCCAGACCCCACCTCTGCTTACAGAGATTTGGGGGACAAGGAGTGGGTCTCTCAAGCCTCTGATTCTCTCTACCAGCCCGCCCCCATCCAAATCAACCTGTCAGGGCTGGCAGAGACCGACAGCATAATCCCCAATCCTGGCCCCAAGGAACCAAGCCAGATATTGGGGTCACTGGGGCACGTTTTGACAGTTCTTAAGAGAAAGCTTGCAGGATGCACCTGGACAATTGGTCCCAGTTTCTCTACAGAGAAAGATGGAAGAAGCAGGTTTTTTGTTGGTAAGATTCAGAATCAGTGGGTGGCTTATGTGCCTACTGAATACCCAAGAATTGCCGTAGGCTAGAATAGGCATGGTGATGAGAATGATGGTGATGGTGAGAGAAGGGAGAGAGAGCAGAAAGGCCCAGGCTAAACAGTGAGTAACATACAGCATGGACTTGAAGTTTGCTATAGCTATGAGAAGAGTTAAAGGAGAGGCAAAAAGGACTTCAGACAGTGACAAGAAGAATCTAATAGTCCTTGCATTGGTCATAATAGGCTGGGTTTGTCTGCAGTAACAAAAATCCCACATTCTTGATACTTAGCACTTGAAATGCATTATCCTATCTAATAAAAGTAATATGCAAATTAACCCCACTCTGCTACACCCACAGGCCACTCCCACAAGCCAATCAGGATTGAGTATGCAAATTAACCCCAACCAAGATGGATATGGCCAGGAATGAGCAGGAGGGAAGCTCGGGTTTCCCTGGTGATGGAGGAGGCCAAGCTTTCCACATACCCTGGAAGGCTGAGGCCTCCATTCAAAGCTACAAAGTTTCAATTATAGAAGATAAATAAATTCCAACAAAAATGGCGACAGCCATGGAGCTGGAGAGAGCAGGAGGCTAGGGTTGCCTCTGGTGATGGAGGAAGCCAAACTTCTGCAGCCCTGGCCTGTCTTGGCCTCTGCTTAAGGCTACAAAGTTTCAATTATAGAAGATAAATAAATCTCAACAGAAATGGCAGCAGCCATGGAGCAAGCAGGAGGCTTGGCTCTGCTCCAGGCTACAAATTTTCAATTGTAGAAGATAAATAAATCCCAGACACCAGGGCCTCCATTTGGGTTGCCGGGGGGCATGGCTGGCCTGCAAACCACCACAGGCCCCTTGCCCAGGCCACCCTACACCCCAAGAGAACCCCCACTCTGACCCAGGATACCCTTCAGGGCAAATCAGCTGGGTCCTACCTGTGCACCAGGCCTCTATCCTATCTAATAAAAGAGTAATATGCAGATTGAGGATCACTCCAACACACAAGATGGCTGCCCCCATGTGGTCAAAGATCCTGCCCCCATGTGGACACAAGATGGCCACCACAAGATGGCCAGCAGGGGAGAGCAGCTGGGAAGGACCAGGACTGCAAGGGTGGACAGTTGGGGTCACTCAAGCTTGCAGGGGAGGGAAGTTAGGAGTGACCAGGCCTGTAGGGGAGAGAAGTTAGGGGCAAACAGGTTGGCAGGGGAGCAGTTAGGCATCAATCAGGCTGTCAAGGGAGTGGTTAGGGGGTGATCAGGCTGTCAGGCAGAAGCGGTTAGGGGCAATTCAGAAGGCAGGCAGGTGAGCAGTTGGGAGCCAGCAGTCCTGTATTGTGAGAGGGATGTCCGACTGCCCGTTTAGGGATCGGGCCTAAACAGGCAGTTGGACATCCCTTGAGGAGTCCCAGATTGGAGAGAGTGCAGGCTGGGCTGAGGGACACCCTCTCCTCATGCATGAATTTCATGCACCAGGTCTCTAGTGTAATATAATCTTCAAAAATACCCTGCAAGGTAGATAGATATTATTATCCACTAAACTGATGAGAGAACAGGAGCTTAGAGAGGGAATCTATCTTACCCAAATTCATTCACCTAATTGGTGGTGGGGCCAAGATGCAAACCCAGGGATGAATGGCTATAAAACCTGGACGTTTAATAATGTTTCATGGAACCTATGGATGAAAGGAGGAGCTTCAGAGTTCACAAATATTACTCTAAATTTCATTGGGAAACAATTTTTAACTTTGAATAAAATTTATTGTGTAAAAAATGCACATTATAATCTGATGAGCAAAAAGTTAGATACAGAGGCAGTAAAGTACTGAACAGACTGTCAAATTACAGTGGGAAGGCTGGGGAGTGTTGGGGAGGGAGGGAAAGAAATCAACCAAAGGATTTGTATGCATGCATAAAAGCATACCAATGGACACAAGACACTGGGTGGATGGGATGTGGGCATGCGACAGGGGGTAGGGAAGGCTGGGGGAAGGTAATGGGGGAAAAAGGGAGATATATGTACTACTATATGTAATACTTTAAACAATAAAACTAAAATTTAAAAAATAAAAAGTAACTGAACATTTGAAAGAAAAATAAATTTAAAAAATTAAAAATGCACATGAAATGTTCTGTAAATCAAGGTTTTAAGACTAGAAGACATCCAAATTGTGTCAGGTTGGCTCATTTTCTTTGGATCTGGCCATAAACCATCTTTTGCCATGGCTGTTCAGAGAGAATGGTAATCATTAGTGTAATTTGTCAAATACTTCCACATTTCCACCTTCTATGGCAGGGTTGCCTTTGACTCCCTTCTGGTTGACTGGGGTACTGAGACCAATTCTGGCCAATGAGTTAGGATTTCAAAGCCAGAACATTTAATTACCAGCAAGACCCATCCAACACTAGTTTTACCTCTGCAGAGGCACTGTTCCATATAGTGGCTCTGCTGTCCATCTGGCACCAAAACCAAGGACAATGGAGAACAGTGTCCCTAGCTGCCTTTTCCATATGTGTGTATCGTGAATAAGAAATTAACATTTGTAGTAGAAAGCCATCAATGATGTAGAGATCCAGGGAGGATGGATGGGCAGAGCAACCAATCACAGGTCCTTCCACTGAAGAATATAGAGTGGACCCTACGTAGTCTAATGAACCTGGAAGAGGGAATTCTGCCCATTCTGCTGCAATTAGCTATCAGTGTTTTCAATTAACCTGCATTTTCAAGAGTAGTATTACAAAAATCAGTGTGTTGGCACCTCCAGAGTTGCAGACTCACTTATAGAATTCCTCTTCTCGCTGGACCCTCTATTTTTTAGATCTTTTCTGTAGCTCCAGTGTTTTGTCACTGCAAACCAAGAAGAAAAATTGCAGTTGACTCTCTGCTGCACAAGGGCAGGTGTGCAGGGCTCTCTGTATCTCCTGCACAAGATGGTGCCCTGCGCATAGTAGGTGCTCAATAAACATTTATTTGAGAGAAAAGATACATGGTTGGTCCAAACTCACTAAAACTGAGCTAACTATCACTGAGATGTAGTGGTTAGCATGTAAGCCAGACTCAAATCAGCAAGTTGTGGACAATAGAAATAATTTACAGCAGCTGTTTGCAACTGCTAATCATGAAAAGGACAGGCTCCCTCAGTTAACACAGTTGTATGTTACTGTGCTGTTCATGCAATAGTTTTTTTTTCTATATTCAGTGCTAATTCTTACAACTGCATTATTATAACAATAGCCAACCAAGTATTATTGACTACTTCATATTCTAAACACTCACTCAGTAGAAGAGATGCTTGTAGGAAAAACTGTTAGAGATGAACCCTGAACCACCTCTTTCTCCCACATGAAATAATCTGTCTGAAGCGGGACAGATCTTGCCAGTCCTCACTGGCTTCATTAGTCTTTAGAGATCAGAGAGGCCTGTCCTTTGAGAAAAGCCAGGCTTGGCCAGAGCAAGGCGGGCTCTGCAGGACCTCATAGTGAAACTTGTCTCCAGAGAGCTGGGCTGCCCTTTTAACCAGCCCTTCATCTTTGGGGCCTAAAGCACAGACCCTGGACATCCTTTGCATGATCCTGTTTCTATGATGGGCAAAGAAAGCATCCTTTCAGATCTAAACTGTTTGGAACTCCTGGTTTACTATTCTATTGACTGTATTGTCTTGTTTACCATTGTGGATGGCAACATGGAAGGAAAGAAAAGAGGAAGAGAGGGATTGAGGAAAATGAAAGAGAGAGGGATGTAGAAAAGGAAAGGCGGGAAGGAAGGAAAGTGATTTCAAATGCATTTGCATTCTTTTCTCAGTGGGCTCTGTATCTCAGAAACTACATTTCCCAACACCCTTTGCTCTCTGAATAGGTTTGGCCAATGGGAGACCTCAATGGGAAATTGGAAGGTCAGAGGAGGTGGTCCAGGTTATTCCCACCTCTCTGTTTCCTGTGATAGTAAATTGGTCTCCTGTGGCTCTAGTTCTTACTAGACAACCTCCTTCATTGTCCCAGCCCCAATTAAGCCAACCTCACTCTGGTTCTAGCTCATTTTAGATTGTTCTGGCTTCTAGCTCAGTCTAGATGGTTCATTTCCTCCTCCTATTTCTCTCCAGCCCTAGGAACAGTAGCAGTTTTTGATATTGCTAGTTTCTGGGTAACATCAGTCCATCACACACCTCTAGTTGTCTCCACCTACACCAATGTCCATAGTTCAAGATTTGCTTTGAGGGAAACCCACACTAAGATAAATGACATGTATAAATTATTTAACACAATACCTGGCATGTCTAATAATAATAATAGCAATAGCAATAATAACATCAGTTCACAGAGAGTACTTACATGCCAGGCCTTTTATGTATTTTAAGTAATTTAATAAGCATTCAATAAAGTTACTATTTTATTGTCATTATTATTTACCTTTAATCTCCCAAGTCCCCCACAAAAGTAATTATTCTCCTTTGCTGTATTTTGTATCAGCTTCTTAATTACTTTTAAACTTTTTTTTTTCTGTGTAGGCAACATTGAATCACTTGTAATGGACTCTACAATTTTTTTATGATGTGAGGAGAAAAATGAAAAATTTCTGTATCCCTAATTTGTTTTCCTTCTGATAATAAAAAGTGTAGAATATTAGAGTAGTGCCTGGTGGTCAGTTGGCCCTCCCTGGAGGGTAAGCCCCACGGGGGCAGGAACTACATCTGCGGCCCTGAGCCTGGCTCCCAGTGGGAGCATCGCACCCCACAGCTGGATTGGATCCCCTCCTGCAGTCCCCAGCTGGACTGGGTCCCGTGAAGCATCCTGGGAGGCACTTTGCAAATAGGGCCTCCAGGCCCCGCCCACCCCCAGCCCCCTATCCCCTACCCCCGCCTGACTGCTTTATGGAAGGCAAAGCCCCAGGCTAATTGTCACCCTGATCCTTTCCCTGGGGCCTGACCCCAGGCCTTGGAGAGCAAGACTTGGAGTCTGGGCCTCTAGAGCGCGTGCTCGAGGACTGTCCTGGCAAGGACTGCGCTGTTGGGCTGACCCTGCGGAATCCCGGGCAGACCTGTTGAATGGGGCTTTCATTTCCCTGACCCTGGGGTCATCTGTTTTCAGAACGTGAAATATGGCCGCCTGGCCGAGGACAGAAGCCAGGGAGATAAGCGCCAGGGAGGAGCCTCCCGTCCAACAAGCCGTGACTAATGATGATTGGGGTGTATTTGGCGGGGTAGGATTTATTTGGTTCCTGGTTACCTGGGGATTAACTCTTTATGGGATCCTGTGTCCCAGCCAACGTGTGCCTGGTTTACACACACACTGAGCTTTAGATCCTGTTTGGTGTATATATAGTATACACCAGGGAACAGGTATTCCTCCCAAGGAAGAAAGGAGGGAGGGAGAGTGGGGAGGGAGGAAGGGAAGAAGGGAGGGAGGAAGGGAGAAAGGAAGGAAGGAAGGAAAGAGAGGGAGAGAGGGGAGGGAAGGAGGAAGGAAGGAAAAGGAAAGGAAGGAGAAAAAGGAGAATACATTCCATGTCTTTGAGCCTTCGGCATAATAAAATTAGGCCATATTTAGCTTGTGCTTACCATGTGCCAGGCACTATGCTAAACAGTTTATACATATCATCTCATGTAATCCTCACACATTTGTGAAGCACTACTATATTAGTACTGTACAAGCCCATTTAACTGAGGAAACTGAGACTTGTGTATTATCTGTATGCCCATCTAATGGACCAGAAAGTGGGGCTCAGAGTGGTGAAGCGAGTTGCTAGGATGTGGCCAACTGGGACTTGAACTGAGACTTGGTCTTCCTAGCTTCCACTCAGACTCTTAGCTGCTGTGTCAAATTGTCTTCTGGTGTAAACTCTGCCATGTTTCTGCATATTGTATCAATCTGGGTGTTTTTATTTTTTTGTAATTTTCTATGTCACAAATACCCTCATAATCCCAGAGGTGTACAACAACAAGCATTTATTTTCATATGGTGGGTTTGCAAGTTGACTGAGACTTAGCAGGGCCAGGGTGGGCTGCAGGCTTCTGGTTGGACTCGGGTTTTATCTACATAAGTTCACTCTAGAGGCACACAGTGATAGGGCAAGAGCCCAAGAAAATAAGCCTGACCAAAGCCTCTCCTCCACTCACATCCCCTCGCATCCCATTGGCCAGTGCAAGCCACTGGTGGGGAAGTACAACCTGTAATACTGATGAGTGAAGAAGGGGAATAGCCATCTACACCCATATATAAGGAAATTAGGGGAGGTGAGAGGTGCCTTCCTAACTTCCCAGTCTCTTTTTAAGTCACTACAACTCACAATCAACAGATACATACACATGTACACACACATACACACACATACACACACACACCAGGAATAACTGTACACCCCTGATTGGTGGATCACTTTAAAATCATCTACACAAGGGCTACTTTTGCTCCCCCACCACAGGGAACACTTGGCAATATCTAGAGACATTTTTAGTTGTCATGATTGGGGGGGTGGGACGGCTGTTACGGGCATCTAGTGGGTAGAGGTCAGAGATGCTATGCAATGTCTTCCTTCGTACCGATCAGCTCCCACCATGAAGAATTGTCTGCTCCCCAAATGTCAGCAGAGCCAGGATTGAGAAATCCTGATTTAGAGTAGCAGTAGCCCAATCTGGTGCCAGGGAGCCATTAGAAAAATAGATTTCGGGGACCCCAGTGCAGACATTTGGATTCAGAAGGGTTGGGGTGTCGCCTTGGAGTCTGTATTTCCAACTGGCAACTTACAAAATTTTCATTCACTAATCAGAGCTGGGAAATGGCTGTTTTATGTCCTTCCTCCTGTACAGGAACCCCAAATCACAGATTACCTCAGGTTTAAATGGAACAGTCCTCCTTAGAGCACTTCCTAATGCTACCCTCCACAGAAATGGGGCAGGGGCAGTTTCGCTCCCCCGCCCCATAGTTCACCCACGAACGAAATCTCCAAATGGCCCAGGCAATCTACAGTTTCTCTGCTTCCTCCGCCTTTCACTTTTAAAACCAGGAGGCATTCGGGGAAAATGTAATCCATATGTTCCAGAATCATTTACACTTAAATCATGAAAGTACTGCCGTGGTTTTTAAGAGCTATTTGATGTCCAAAACACCTTATGAGGATTTTAAAAATAAGCTTTTTAAAGTCTCTTTTTACTTTCAGTTGGATTTCACCCTGGGTAAGTGAATTCAAATGCCATGAAGCCGGGGGGCTGCCGGAAACCCCAGACCATGAACCTGAAGGAAACTCAACACCCAACAAAGCAGGTCTTCCTCTCTCACCTCAGGTTTCTCATGACGTGCATCCATTTCATGCAATAAAATCAATCTCGTTTTCCCAACGATTATGGATTCAAGGGGTCACTCAATTAGGTCTTCAGACATCTTCCTTCTCGTTTTGCTTCTCGGGGTTCCTCAGGTTCCATATTTAAACCATTTTGATTCACTCTCCATGGAGATCCGATTCCTTCCTCCAGTGGGTTTATGGTTTCTAAATAGCATCTCGGTTCTGCTGCCAACATCACAATTCACTCCTCTCCCTCCACCCCAGGGAGACCCAGGTGGGAGGCCGGATTCTAGAAGTGACCATACACTCGCTCACTGTACAGGTGGGCCTGCCCGTTTTGAAAAGTGATTTGGCAAAACATCTCATCAAAGACATGCTTATCTACAACTCTGTTTTCCAGAATGTAGCCTGAGGAAATCATTCTAAGTGTGGAGCAATACTAGTACATATTTATACTCAGAAATATTGAGTACCATTTATCATGGGAAAAAAACTGAAAACAACCTACCAGAATCACAGTCATAAGAACTATTATTAAATGACAGATTCTCTGTTTGATGGCAACATTAAGACTGATGGATAGGAAGGCTGTGTGGTCCTAGGCATGGGGAAGAGAATGATTGTTGTGTAGAAGCAGGTGGATTGTGGATGATTCAAGAGAGTCTTAGGTATGTGTTGGGCTTGACAAAGGGAGAGGGGAAGATGGTCCAGCCCATTAGGACAATATGAGCAGAAGCAGAGGTGAGTGGAAAGTGCAGGTAATTCCTTGTTAGAGCTAAAGTTTCAGGCAGGGAGGGGGACACGCTGAGGTTGGGGCAGAGGATGGAGGGGGGACGTATTTATGGCCATGTTCAGTGGCTTGGACTTCAGCCTGGAATCAAGGAGGAGCATTGAAAGCATTGAGCAGGGAAGGAACACGGTCACATTTGCACATTTACAAGATGACTGTGGTCACAGCGTGGAGGATAGATGGGAAAAACTAGAGACTTCATGGAGACATTGTAAAGTAGTACCCACCAGAGATTCTGAATAGCCTGGTGGGTCACGTTAGAATTCACTCATTTAAAGGTCAATCAGTATGTTATCAATGGAACTGGGATTTGTTTGAGACACGCCTAGAAGATGGGATGGCAGAACGCGGAGTGTAATTGGACATGGGTGGGGACTGAGGAAGAGGAATGGAATGACCCCAGGTTTCTGGTTCAAACAGTTGGGTGGATGTTGGTGTCATTCACAAGCTAAAGGTAGAGAAGGGTGGGGCCAGGTTTGGGAAAGAGTCAGTGCATCTGATTTGGAGCCAGAAGGTCAAGATGGAGATGTCTAGCCAGCAGTTGGGTGTTAACTCTCCAATCTGCGGACAGGTGTAGGTTGGAGACACCACTGTGAGAATTGGCAGCATTCTGGCAATATGTGGAACCACATGAGGCAATGGGGTTGGGGGTTGGGGGGTTGTGCTGAGTGAGAGGGCAGGAGCAAGGACACCCTAGGGAAGGTTTTTATTAAAACTTCATTATTTAACGTCTGCAGGTATATTTAAAGGCAAGGACTCCCAGAGAGAAATGGCTGACCAAGTGCTCCTGGTTATCTAGCTAGCCGTAGATGCCAGTGGTGAGAAAAGCAGAGATGGGAAGGGGAAGGACTTAAATTAAAATATGATTTAAAGAGATCATGTGGACATGGATGGGGCAGTGTCCGGGAAGGAAGAAGAGAGACCCAGAGAGGTGAGAGAGGAAACAGAAGGGGGGAGAGAGGTTCATGAATGAAGGAGCAGGACAGAGAACGGGGAAGGGAAGAATCATAAAGGAAGTGAGAGACCCAGGACATGGAAGTTCCTGGGCTCCCTTTGCAAGCCTCTCCCTACAGGAAGGGTGGTGATTTGGCACAGGTCCAGCCCAGCTCGCCAATCTGGGGTGAGGGGACCAGGGACCTGCTAGAGAGCTGGATGGGCAGTAACCACAGGCCCACCCAGAGCCCCTCCCTCCCTGCCTCTCCTTGGGGCCCAGCAGGAGCCTACTTTGTCTGGCTGCTTGAGGAGAAACCGGGCGGCCTCGGGTTTCGGAAGAGATGACACGGAGATTCTGTGGGCTGAGTCTGGGAGAATCTTAAAGACTCCTAGCGGTGTCATGGCACAGACAGCTTCAAAGGCTAGTGAGCACCTCATGCCTGGAGGGATTTATTTATTTATTTTTTTTAAATATATTTTATTGACTTTTTACAGAGAGGAAAGGAGAGGGATAGAAAGTCAGAAACATCGATGAGAGAGAGACATCAATCAGCCGCCTCCTGCACGCCCCACACTGGAGATGTGCCCGCAATCAAAGTACATGCCCCCGACTGGAATCGAACCTGGGACCTTTCAGTCCGCAGGCCGATGCTCTATCCACTGAGCCAAACCGGTCCTGGAGGAATTTAAGTTGAAGCTGGTGAGCAGAGGAAAGGCTGTTGTGGAGTGGATTCCTCAGCACCTGAGGGCATGACCTTCCTCTTCTTTTCATCTTGTGGTATTGTGCTCAATAAATGTTAGCTATTATAATTATCATTAAAGTGTTCAACTTAAAACGCCCTTTAGAATCTGTAGATATCATAATGGTGAATGGTGGGGACTTCTTAACCTGGACACTGCCTGTCCTCCAATGCCGAACATATGCTGATTTTCCAAGAGAATGCAGAAATCCAGATCACAGGGGCATTTTTCATTGTCGGTTCAAAGAACATTTTAACATTGTGCAGGCCAGCTCTGGGCTAAGGGTCTATCCGGCCTGTGCTTTCTCCACCTATCAGCTGTGTGACCTCTGATAAGTTACTCAACCTTTCTGTGCCTCAGTTTCCTTAGTCGTGAAATGGAATACTGATACTTGCCCCCTCCCAGGGTTATTGTACAGACAAATTAGATAATGCAGTTCCAGCCCCTGTGTGGTGTCCCACACGTGGTAAGACTTAGTAAGTGATAATTGTTGTTGCTGCTAGTGATTTCTCCTGCGTGCAACCCATGCTTCATGTTCCAGGCAGAGGGATGTCATGGCAAATGGCCCGCCCACACCCCATGCTGAGATCTGGGTTTTTCCCAGCGTGTTGCCCTGATATCTTGGCTGGCAGCTTCTTCCCATTACAGGCGTGCCGAGTGATTGCTGGCTTCATGTGTACCTGGTGACAACTTTAACCTGGCTGCTGGGATTGAGGGAGGGGCGACAGTCGGCACCATGGGGGCTGCTCAGCCCAGGGAGGCGGATGCAGGAGCCACCATCGCTCTAAGCACGGTTTTGCTTTTGCTCACCTGTAGGTCTGAGGTGGGGCCCGAGACTTTGCAGTCTAAGGAGCTCCCAGGTGATGCTGCTGCTGGTCTAAGCTGAAGGCAGCTCCAGGCAAAGGTGAGACCTCCAAAGGCAAAGTTCTCTACTAAGTCATTCTTAATGGCAAAGAGCACCGGCTTCCAATATGGAGCCCTGGACATATAGCCGGAAGGGTACACACATCCAAGGTTTCACAGCTGGAAAGGAGCAGGGCTGGGGTTCAGTCCCGTCTCTAAGATTCTAGGCCCACATTCTAAGCCAGGAGGCTTCTGTGTCTACTTGGATGAGAATTATTTTCTCATTGTTTCTTCCCTCCTCTGTGTCGCCTTCTCTTTCTGTCCTTCACTAAGGATGGCGCCTGTGCATTCTACTACAGGAGCTCCTACTTGAGATCAGTGGGGCTCATAAACCCCATGAAGTCAGAGGTAAAGCTTTTTCCCAAGGAGCAACTCCAGAGCTTTGTTCCGACCCTCAAAGAAACTCAGAAATAGAAAATTTGCCAAGCCTCTATGTTTTCTCCCTCTCTCTTATCTGGAAGGGGCTGGTTTCTCCCGATGTTCTCTGGTGACACTGGGACATGGTCCCTAAGGAGAGCTCTCCCTGCACAGCATCCTGTGTTAGGAACTGCAGCCTCCGGTGAGGGTTAAGGACAGGAAGAGGCATCTTTTCCATGTCCTCGCCAGCAGCCTTCCCAGATACCCAGCAGCAGCTGTGCCTGTGAGCCTGGCACCCCTCCCTGGCTCCCTCTCCTTCCAGCTTGCATTTGGGCAACGAGAAACCTAAGTTCACTCTAAGCCAGCCTCCAACATGGGCATGCAGGGGGCCCTGGGATGCTCTGATTTTCACCCTTGGCTTTGCAGCTGGGGAAACGGAGGCTCAGAGATGCGAAGGGGCATATTCAGCACTTACAGTGTCTGGTGGCAGAGCTGAGTCCAGCCTCGACCTCCTGAATGCCATCCCAGAGCTCTTTCCATGTTTATAAAGCCAGTCTCACCCGACTTCTCCTAACGATGCTTTTATTAACCAGGACTGGAGGTGAATCTGCCAATCTACTGTCCGTCCCCCCTAGAGCCCAGAGATTTTAATGTCATGAGCTGCTTTTAATGTATTCCTTTAAAAAATCAAAAAGCCCCAACGCCCTTTCTCCAGTGTCACCCACTGGACGGTCGGCAGGCTTTATCTGCCAGCACTTAAAAAAGGAAAAAAAAGAAAAAAGAAGATATTGCTGTTGAAGAAGAATCCGAGGCCTCCGGAATCTTAACAAGCCAGCTCTGTTTCTTATCATCTTCAAAAAGCCTTTATTAAGCCTCTCCGGGCTCATGTGGCCAAGTGAGGCACTTTACAGAATCAGATCAATCAGCGGTCCGTCAGCAAACGTGTACAGTGCACCTACTGTGGGAAGCCGGCGATGTGGGGGGTATCAGGGCAGGAAGGCATGACCCCTGACCTCATGTTAGGGATGCCCAGGGTCTGTGCTGCCTGAGACATCGCCTAGTCTGAGTTGGAGTGGGGCGAGCATTGAGCGCTGGCAGTAGGTGGATGGAGATACCAGGGACAATGACAGCCCCCACCACCCGGGCATCCCTCCCATGAAGGGATGATGTCTTATCATCGTTGGCTCTTTGGTGCATCTTGGGCATCAGGCCTCTTCAGCAGAAACCTGGCACTCAGAAATGTCTCCAGAGCAGAAGTTCCGACCTTGTCAAGAAGGAACCTTTGCACTGAGACCTGGAGACAACTGATCATGCAAACTAAGAGCAGAACTGGGGAGGTAGCTGGAATTCAGAGCCCTTGCCTCCTCACTGGGCAACTCTGGGATCTGAATCTAAGCCACCCTTAGCTCATTTGTAAAATGGGCAGGTATAGAAGGCGCATCATGGGTATGTTGTGAGTTTAAAGAAGATGTGTGAAGATGCTGAGCGTAGAGACTGACACATAGTAGGTGCAAAATAAGTGGTGATAATTATGACTATATTACTACTGGTATGTTCGTCATTGTTATTTACAGTTTTTCTCTTGACTTCAATTTTGTCATGTGTAACAGAAAGTTTTGGATGCTTGATCAAATACCATAGAATAAGTTTTGGATATTTTGTCCATTTAATCATTCAGCAGATCATTTTCTGAATATCTGCTCTGTACCAGGGTCATCTGGGCACTGGCAGTACAGCCAAAAACAAAAGATTTTTCTCAAGGACTCTGAATCGGGCACGTGTTTCATTTCCAACTCAAGGGCTTAGGAGAACCACCAACATTTGTAGACATAACGCTTGGGTCCCTGTCCTCCTCCTGAGCATCCCTGCCTTTTTCAATTGGGCGTACTAGCTTTGGTTCTGCCCAGGTGAATGGTCTGATATCACAGGTCATGAGTGGGTATAGCATTGCCCTCTTCCCTCCCCAGTTACAGATGTTCGTTGTCTTCTTAGTTTTCCCCTAGCAGGCAGCTCTATGTGGTAAGAAGCCTCTGGGTGAGGTGGGGACACCTGGGTTTGTGTCCTTCTGTCACTTTCTCACTATCTTAACTTATGCAGACTCCTTGCTCTCTCTTCATCTCAGGTCCCCACCTGTGAAACAAGAACACATGGTTGATGGACAACTCTTGTCCTTTCTGACAGCAAAGCTCACTGATTGATGATCACAGTCTTTCTCAGGTATGGACAAACTGATGATCACTGTTTTCAGGAATTGCTTTGTGTCTTTTAAAAGTTTGTAATTAAACTCAGTGATTATGCGACTGGCTGAGGAAATAATTTTCTGGTCTTCCTTGGATTCTGGGTTAAAGAAAATTAAGATTCAAAAGAGGGTAGCAAAAAGCAGTTTGGATAAAATATATAATTTTTAAAGGTGGGGTAAAAGGACTTTTGAAGTTAGCCAGACCTGGGGTACAGATCCTATCTCTACTGTGTATTGGCTATGTGTCTATGGACAAGTTACTTCATTGCTCTGTGTTTGAATTTACTTACCAACTCAACAAAGATAATAATAACTTCCTCTTGGAATTATTGTACTGTTTAGAAACAATATTTTCAAAGGGTCTGGTACAGCGCTTGGTATACATCAAATTATTACTCATGGAGTAGGAGCAATACCTACTTTAGTTCTTTTTAAAGTTGGAAGAGCCATCTAATAATTTGGGTTAGGTTCTGCTACATGAAACAGAAATATATAAATAACTATAGCCTAAACAAAATAAATGTGCATTTTTTTCTTATATAAAACTAGAGGCTCAGTGTACAAATTCATGCAGGTGGGGGTCCCTGGCCAGCAATTGGGACTGATTTGGGCCATCTCTCCCAGTCCCGATCAGGGCCAATTGGGGCCGGCAGGCAGAGAGGAGGGACCATGAGAGGTTGGATGGGTAAGAAGGTTGGCTGTGGGAGCACAGTGACCACTAGGGAACAGCTCCTATGTTGAGCATCTGCCCCCTGGTGGTCAGTGCACATCATAGCTACCGGCTGATCATCTGATTATAACAGTCATTTAGGCTTTTTTATATCCTATCTAATAAAAGAGTAATATGCAAATTAACCATCACTCCGCTACACCCACCAGCCATGCCCAACAGCCACTCAGGAGCAAGTATGCAAATTAACTCCAACCAAGATGGCTGCAGCCATGGAGTGAGCAGGAGGCTTGGGTTTCTCTGGCAATGGAGGAAGCCAAGCTTTCCATACACCCTCATGGGCCTAGGCCTCCACTCAAGTCTACAAAGTTTCAATTATAGAAGATAAATAAATCCTGACAAAAATGATGGCAGCCATGGAGCAAGCAGGAGGCTTTGCTTTGCTCCAGACTACAAAGTTTCAATTATAAAAATAAATAAATCCCAGATACCAGAGCCTCCACTTGGGTTGCTGGGGGGCATGGCTAACCTGAAAACCACCATAGGTCCCTTGCCCAGGCCTCCCCATGCCCCAAGGGAAGGGGGCATGATCACTGTTTTCAGGAATTGCTTTGTGTCTTTTAAAAGTTTGTAATTAAACTCAGTGATTATGCGACTGATCTAGGACACCCTTCGGGGCAAACCAGCTGGCCTCCACCTGTGCACCAGACCTCTATCCTATCTAATAAAAGAGTAATATGCAAATTGACTGACATTCCAACACATAAGATCCCTATGTGGTCAAAGATCATGCCCCCATGTGGACACAAGATGGCCACCACAAGATGGCCAGCATGGGAGGAACCAGTTGGTAGGGACCAGGCCTGCAGGGGAGGGAATTTAGGGGTGGTCAGGCCGGCAGAGGAGAGAAATTGGGGGCAACTGGGCCTGCAGGGAAGGGCAGTTCGGGGGGGACCAGGCCTGCAGGGGAGGATAGTTAGGGGCAAACAGGCTGGCAGGGGAGCAGTTAGGCATCAATCCAGCTGCCCGGGGAGTGATTAGGGGATGATCAGAAGTGGTTAGGGGCAATCAGGAATGCAAGCAGGCGAGCAGTTGGAAGTCAGCAGTCCTAGACTGTGAGAGGATTCAGGCTGGACTGAGGAACACTCCCCTGCCCCCATGCACGAATTTCATGCACTGGGCCTCTGATATATAGATAAGCCCAGAGATGGTCAGTGCAGAACTGGCTTGACCACTACACTGATATCTCAGATAATCCAGGCTCCTCCCAGCTCAATATTCCAAAATCCCTAAAGTGTGACTTAATCCTCAGGGCCCAGAATGACTGCTGGAGCTCCAGCCATCACACTACAAATAGCAATTTAGAAAAAGGGAGAAAGAATGGGCTACTTTCTCCCTTATTTAATAAAACTTTAGGATATCCAATTAAATTAAATACAGGTTACATTTTTAATTTTGAATAAATAATTTTAGCATAAGCATTTGTGACATATATATGTATATGTATATGTATATGTATATATATATATACATATATATATGTGTGTGTGTGTATATATATGTACACAAGCATATATATATAAAATTGTCATTTACTTGAAATACAAATTTAACTAGGTGTCCTATCACATGGTTCTATTTTATTTGGCAGCCCTATCCCTTAAGGACAATTCTCATTTCTACTTATATTTGTTGGTCAAAACTAATCACATGGTCAATCTCTCTGGCAGGAAGACTGAGAAATATAATTTTTATTCTGGATGACCATGTGCCCTCTTACAAATTAGAGTCTTTATTATCAAAGGGGGGAAAAAGCAAATAGATATTGGGGGTAGACAAAAATGTACCCTGTGAATAAGGGGTGACAATATTTAATGTGCTTCAGTACAGTGGGCAAGGCCAGAGGAAAATCATCAATTCAATTAAAATACTGTCATAACTTATATTTGCTCAGTGAGTTAGATTTTCAAGCATACTCACAATGGCCATGTGATAGATTTGGTCATCTCTTTGATCTGAAAAAAAAAAAAAAAACAGACTTAGAGAGGTCACCTAACTTACTCTAGGTCACATAGAAAAGAAATTAGCTGACAATCCAAGTCCACAGTCAGCATCACCTTTTTGAGTGTTTACTTTGTGCCTGGCATGGTACCAGACTGGAAAACCTCATGAAAACAGGAGATACTCTTCTGTGTATTATTTTATCCATGGTATCCTCACAGTATCTGGCACATGGTATATGTTTTGGCATAGTAAGTATTGGTTTTTTATTGCTGCATAACAAGTTACCACTAACTTAGAATCTTAAAACAGTACACACTTAGGATTTCATGGTTTTCTTGGGTCAGAGTATGTGCACAGCTCAGCTAGGCCCTCTTCCTGGATCTCACAAAGCTGCCACCCACGTGTCAGCTGGACTGTGTTCTTATCGGGAGGTGTGAGGTGTGACTGGGGAAGAATTTGCTTCCAGGCTCATTCAGGTGGCTGGAAGAATTTTTCTTTTGTGGTTGTATATATCGTGGCAGCTTGCTTCTTAAAGTCCAGCAGGAAAGGAAGGTCTGACCTCAGGGTGTCTGTTGTAAAGGCTTTCACCTGATGAGGTCAGGCTCACCCAAGATAATCTTCTTTCCATTAACTCAAAAACCAACAGACTCAGCACCATAATTTGCAAAACCTCTTCATCTTTGGCTATTCTACTGGCTAGAAGAGAGTCACAGGTTACACCCACATTCAAGGGGAGGAGTTATACTGGGCATGAGCACCAGGCTCAGGAATCTTAGGGCCACTCTTGAGTCTGTCTGCCACAGTGCAAACCAATATTTGTTAAATAAATAACTGGCTGAATGACTACATTAATGATGAAATGAACACTAAAGACCCATGTAAATGAGATGATCATCTGGCTCTAACTAGTGTGTTCTTTTCTCTGCAACATGCAACTCACCTCATCCCTGCCTTCTTGCTTTGAGGTTCCCAATCCTGCCACCCAATGTCTCCTGCCTCATGCCTAAGACACTAGGTACCTGCAAGGCAGGGAACAAAGAACCCCAAACAAAGAAGCCACAAACAGGCAGGAAGGCCATATATCATACAGCAGCCTCAGCGTTGGGAGCCCTGTTGAGGTGCAGACAGCATTTTTATGTTGGTAGAATCGTGGTAATGGGGAACACATTTTTAATAAATAGCGTCAGCATCAGGGTGTCTGTGGTAGCTGTTTCCTCACACTCACACAATAGGTATTGATTACTGACTTAAAGCCCTGTCTCCTAGGAACTGGAAGTGATGTTTTTCCTGGCTTCTTACACGCATCCCAAGCTGCCATGGGCTTCAACTCTGTTCGTGATAAACTAAAAGATCCTTTTAGAGTTTGCTGAGGTGAGGGGATGGAGTGTTAGCCAAAGTGAAGTGCTGGGAGTCAAGCATGCTAATGCATGCACATCTCACAGGTTAGCATGGATGACTAATCCTTCCCAGCCCCTGCCATGCCAGGCACTTTCCTAAGTCCAGTGTGGTCCTTCTCTGGCTGCTGATGCTCCTCAGGTACCTCTCTTAGCCCTGTTCTCCTTCTCACTCTACATGTTGGACCTGGATGATCTCCACTGCTCTCTTCACCACCCCTGCTGGAGACTTGCATCCACCCCTCCTGATCCGCTCTCCACCCTATCCCCAACCCTTCCTCTCTGTGCCGGGAAGCTGGCCTGCCGTCTGGCTTCAAGCAGGGAGGCACCAGGCAGAGCTGGAGGGTGCGAGCATCAGGAGGATGTGCTATTCATTCCTGCTCCCTCCCTGCTGCTCTGTGGGCCGGCTGCCCCCTCTCCAAAGACTCCTTAGGCAGCCCCTCTTCCTCTCCCAGCCAAGCGCTCAGCAGGTCCTGGTAACCACTCCCCACGGGCCGGTTCAGGCCTCTGGCTGGTGGGATGGTCAGTTTGATGTGTCACCTTGGCGAGGCTGAACTACTCAGTCATTTAATCGCATACTAATTTGTGTGCGTGCAGAGGAGGGAACACTTGCAGCCAGTAAAGTGGGCGGGAAATGTACCAACAAAGATGGAAGGGGGCTGAGCAGATTCATGGGCTAAAGGGCAGCTGTTGGAAAACAATAGACAGTTCCACCAAGGTGGCCAAGGGCAAGGTGATGGAGGCTCCAAAAAGGGAGAAGTCATGGTTAGGAGCAAAGTCCCTGGATTCAAGTCCTGCTTTCACCATTTGGAAATCATTTGACCTTGAATACATCACTTTACCCTTTTGGCTCTCAGTGACCTCAATTGTAAAAGGGAGACATGAAAATGAAGCTTCAGGGCCCCTCATTCTCACAGGCTCCTTCAAGTTTCCGGAAGAGGTTCCTAGCAATGTTTCCACAGGGTTATATGATTTTGCAAAAACGGTAATTTCATAGTGTTTCTTAAAGAGGATTCTCTAATTGAATAAGCTTTAAGTCCCACAAAACCTAGATCTCCTTCCACCTCCCACCAGCATACCTGTCTACCTCCTAGGGTTCCAGGGATTAAATACAAGCATGTGTCTAAAGCCCTTAGCACAAAGCTATTCATACAGTAGATGCTCAATAAATGTTAGCATCATGATCATTGTTACCTCCATCACCATCGTTGTATTCATCAGAGTATTTGAAGGCAAACGAGAGACCTAATTTGAGAAGAAACAGAGTTATTGGGAGAATTTCTGGCAACACCTAGAATTGGCAAGAAGGCTGGCGAACCAGGCCCTGGGGATGAGCTGAATCTGGGCAGCAAAGGGATCCTGTCTCTCATCTCTGCAGACCATGTTCAACATCATTTCTTTTTATGAGTTTACGTTTTCCCCCTTCTGAAGAGGAGTGTTCCCATCTTTGCAGATAAGACAAATAGGTCTGCCTTTAAATATTTCTATTACTTAAAAGTTCATAAATCTGTTGGTTTAAAACTGTCAGCACGACGGGAAAATCCTGAGATGGAGCCACACTTATCACCAGTTGAGGAATTTGCCCAAAGTGGGGTCAGGATGCTGAGTGAAGGAGGTGGCAATGCCCAGAAATGGGGTGCCTCCTTGCCCCACCCATGACTCCATAGAAACATTTGAAAATCTGCCCTTAATAGCCAGATGTCATCTGACACAGTGATCTAGCCCACTGTAAGTTTCCTCACCAGTTCCAGTGTCCTGTCAGGCATGCATTGACATTAGGAATAAATGCTTTTCTACCACCGCCTCCTCTCCATCCAACCCCCAAACCAGAGTGGCCTTCTTTCTGTTTGGGAAATAAGTTCTTTCCACTTGTCTCTCATTCCCTGCAGAGTGGTCAAAAACGACTCATGAGAAGTGAAGGGCATGGGTTCCAGACTAGGATGTACTGCTAAATATTGAGCAACCACCTCTCTCAGGGGCAGGGGGCCCTGATTCATAGCGTTTGCCCATTTCCATGGTGTAAGTACTCCCACCGTGGCTGACATCACTGAACTCAGGAAGTGATACTAAATAGCACCCCATTCTATAGGATTTCTACCTCCAGTAGGTCTCAATGACCTCCAAAGGACAGGAAGTGATCATTTGAGTATTAATTACCTTTGTTTTAAAACATGTTTTATTTTATTGTAACCATATGTAACTTAATTTTTAATAATGACTGCATTTAACCAGCTCACAAAAGTCCTAAACATTTAATAGTTGGCTGTTGCAAATGATACAAACCAGTGCAGCACAGCGCTGGCTCCAGAACCCCCTGTGGGATGCAGGGTTGAACACCAGCACTGCTGAGTCTTTCTCCGTGACCTTGGGCAACTCATTTAGCTTAAGCTACTGCTGCGAACTTACTGTGTGAGTCACACACGCTGCAAAACCCTGGATTTGATCTTTGCAAGAACCCTGGGAGGTATACATCATTAGCAATGCCTTTTTACAGATGGTGGAACTGAGGCACAGAGGGGCCATCTGACTTGTCCAAGATGCCACAGCTGGTAGGTGGTGGGCTGGAATTTGAACCCAGGCCATCAGCTTCTCTTGCAAGTCTAACCCTGCCCCACACTGCCTCTCCATGCTGCTGAGCTGAGCCTCAGTCTCCACCTACAAAATGCAAGTACTGTACTATTGTGGTTCTGGGGGTGGTTGTGAGGATGTAAATAAAGATAGATTGAGCTCATGCAAGTGACCATTGAGCATGCCATGTCGCTAAGTGAAGCTCATGTGAATGGCAACCACTGCAAACGAGCTATGTAAAGGGCTCCAGACATTTCTGTTCAGAGGCATCCCAGGGGTGAAGGGGCAGCTCATCAGAGCACAGGGCTGCACAACTTACTATCGACCCGAGGTGGAGAGTCCCGATGAATCACCAGCTGTCGTTCTATTATTACCCAGGCTTCAGGCCCAGCCTCTTATCAGTATTCACTGGGCAAAAGTATGCTCTCTCCCCTCAGAGACCTCAGTATGCGCAGCACTGGCGGATTTGCAAACTGAAGCTGAAGTTTGAAGCATCCACAGGTTTCCAAATCCTGCTTTCCATCCCACCCAGTGTCAGTCAACGGAAATCTACCCTGACCCCAGCCTTCCGAGGCTGGCCCTGGAGAAGGATGGGCTAATTCTTCCCCCGGTAACTGCCACTCACCCTTCGGGCAGAACCCGGCTGGGTTGCTAGAAGCCTGAGGGTGCGTTTCAATTGTGCCTCTGATCCTTGGGCTAGAAATTCTTCATTTGCCTTTACCTTTCTTTGCTGTCTGTGCTTTTGAGAGACTGTGCCCCATATCCAGGCTCCTCTTTCTCTGGCTTGGTGTTGGACTTTGCCAAGGGGAGACCAATAGAAGAGGGTGGCAGAAGAGAGCTGTGGGCATTTATTCCCCTGGGTCCCCCTGTGCCAGCCCTACGTGGGCTTGGGAGTGCCTGCATTCCTCAATCAAAGGCTGCCTCAGTGGGTCTGAAGGTGACAATGATTTCCCCACCATCCTTACTAGTTCCCTCAACCCAGCCCACACCTTTGTAAATAACACTGTCTTTTTTTTTTTCCTCCTTCAGAGTGTGAATCTATTCCCTGCCAGGTTCTAAAACCCTTCTCTGAACCTCTCTCTCTCCATCTGTGAAATGGGTCCTCTCCTTCCCAATCCACCTTGCAGAGGTTGCCTCAAGCAGAAAGCAAAACCTAGGTGGGAACATTCCCTGGGGAAAACAAAAGTTCACAGTGCCACCCAGGAACCAGGCATTTGTGTTATTAATAAAAGCCAGATAGGTCTGCTCAATGTGCCCCTGCCTCCCTCCTTGGAATCCTCTCCCCTCCCAAGCCCCCTGACCTCCCCCTCCCTCCCACCACGGCTCCTCCTTGACAGCCTCCTCCCCTGGCTGATGTTCCCACTAAAGCCATCTTCCCTTCCCCCGCCTGCCCTGCCCTGCGTGTCTGCTGAGGGATGAAGCGCCCGGCTAATATAGGCGTGTTTACATTAAAATATAAGGACAATTACACCAGCCGATCTAATAGTCGGCTCTGTATATGTTACCAAGTACTTAGGGCTCTCTTTGGGAAAGCCATTATGCCCATGTGATTCCCCTCAAAGCCTTTCTTGAGGATTTTGTTTTGACAGGAGGGCATTAAGGGGTTGAAACTGATAGCATAAGCACACCACTTACACACTTTGATCCAATCGGCCCCTACTTCTCCTAGAGAAAGTCTTGTATATATTAGGAAGGAAATTAATTTTATGGATGCTGTGGCTTTGCTGGTTAATGGCCAGCAAGCCGGCCAGTCCCAGAAGGCAAGTGGTGGGAGGTGGGCTCGCTCCTCTTCTCCCTGGCTCACTGTCCATGGTAAGGACAGTCCCAGGGAGAGGACGATGCGTGGGCACCAGCCATCCAGAGGCTGGGATGCTGCAGGACATGGTGACGGGCACAGCCTGGGCCTTCTGACTTCTTCTCACCAGGGATGTCATGGGAAGGGGGGGTACTCACTGATTCATGGGCATTTGGCCCAAGACAAGGCCATGGCACATGGTGCAAGCTTCTGGCGCTAGAAGGAATTCGGATACCCTAATTTGAAAGATCTAAGACAGTGAACTGGTAGCATACGTTTATGTGAGGGTACACTGCAAACAGAGCTAGAGAAGAAAAGGATCTCAGTAGTGGGGTAACTTATTGGGGCCTCAGTTTCTTCTTATGCCCACCATTTAGCTCCCTGAGCACTTGCCCCAAAGTGAGCCTAGCAAAGGGCCAGAGGGGAACGGGGTCTCCAGTGTTCTTCTCAGCTCCCGTGTGCTAAGTATGATGCTAAAGGTCAAGTTGATAGTGTGTGTACAGCGTGACCCACCCAGCCACAGCTCCTGGCCACTTCAAATGAAAAGACAGCCACTGGTCCTCCACCTGAGGGAAGATGGTACGTAAAGTTTGGGGTACATGTGATTCTTGCCTTTCTCATGGACTTCACAACTTAACTTCCTCACTAAAGGTAATTTCTTATACTTTTAAAAAATAAACGCAATTAAGTTTCTTTTAAAAGTCTGGGAAGATTATCATTAACATCATCATTAGATGTGGGGTGGGGAGTGGGTGGAGGATAGATGAAATGACGTTACAGATGTTGACAATTATCGAAGCTGGTGATCGGTACCTGGGGGGACATTATAAAACTTAAGGCTGATTATACAATGAATACCTCATCTCCATTCTCTTGAGTACTAGAATGCACTGCAGGGGTGGAGAACAGGGCAGGCTAGATATCCTGTGGCAGGAATTGAACATAACCCCAACTGAGTGTGTGTGGGATATGAGATTCTCATTCATGACGTTTGGGGTTTTTTCTTTTTCTGACACTGGGGCCAAGGCATGAGTTCTGCAGTGGAGTAACCATAGTTAGATCCCAGTTCTCTCCCTGAGGGACCCAGGCAAATGGCTTGCCCTCTTTGAGTTTCAGTCTCTTTATCTGCAAAACGGGAATGATAATGATGTGACAGGATCGCATGGTAACAGCATGGGGGAGGTGCCTGGCTCCATCCAGGCACTCAGCAGGTGGTTGCTGTGCTCCATGTGTGTACTAGTAAGCTTTAGCCACTCAGCTGTACTCTCCTTCTATTAACAACACTCTGTGACTTTCCTCTGGGGAAATGCTCCCCTCTTTAGTCCTTGTAATCTGTGCTGTTGACTCCACCCCCAGCCACAGATGGCCAATCACAGCCCCTTCTACCTTAAGGATTGATTAGCAGATGCCACGTGATTCTATTAGAGCCAACTGGTGCATCACAGACTTCCCCTGGGTCTTCGAATGGAAAAGCATGCTCCCTTCATGTGTTGCAGGTGAGCTTGTAAGCCTAGAATTGCCATCAGCCGCTGCTTAGGGAAAGCCAAGACTGAGGGAGGTTGAACATAGCCAGAGAGAGGGACAGAGAGACCCACCCAGGCCTCTTTCAAGCCATTCTTCAGTGCACTTCAGCCAGCTAGTTGCCTTTGGGGCTTAAGTCAGTTTTAGGTTTCCTGTCTCTTGCAATGGGAAATTCTAACTGAATACTGATTTTTGCCATTACTATTCTCATTTGTCCGTGTGAACATCCTGTCTCCAAAGCTATTATTATATGAAACTTCTTTCCGGGACAGTGCTGTTGGGAATCTGTTACTCTAAGATGATATTATCCACCCCGCTTTGTAATCTCTGTATGGGTAAGTGTTTCTTGGGGTTGATATTATCGTTTCACGTGGATGAGCATCAGGACGACACAACTGAAGTGGGAGGGAAAAGAGACTCATCCCACCAGGCAAATTCCACGGAGGCCCAGCCCTTGCTTGGCAGGACCCCTCATATATGATCAGTGGGGTTGTGAGCCTGATACCCCCAACACACTTTGGGGTAAGCACAGGGGCTTCATGAATCTAAAACTGCAACAAGGCAATGAAAGGGATAGGAGGTCCTTGACCAGTTTGTGCTACAAGGGACCCAAACCTCATCAGCCCATTTCCCATTATCCATTGCTGCATAAGCAGTCACCCCAAAGTGAATGGTGTAAAACAGCAACTGTTCTATTAGTTTCACAGGTTCTGCAGGCCAGGACTCAGACAAGGCACATGGGAGGTCACTTATCTCTGTCCCACAGTATCTGGAGCTTCAGCTTAAAAGACAGATGGCTAGTGGTGACTTGAACAGCTGGAATCATCTGGAAGCTTCGTAATCATATATCTAGCGCCTGGGTGGGGCTGCCTGGAATAGGAGGCTCTGCTTGGGCTCCTCTGGGCATGGTGGCTGGATCCCACGAAGGAACACTGGAGGAGGTGGAGGCTACGTGACCTTGGCCTCTGCCTTGGAAATCATGCAGCATCACTTCTGTCTGATTCCACTAGTCACAGGTAGGTTCTAAGTTGTTCAGATTCAGAGGGGAGGAAACCGGATTCCATTTCTTGGTGCGAGAACAGCAAGGTAGCATCACAGAGAGCATGGGGGACAAGAGACATCACTGCAGGTACCCTTGGAAAGTGCCCCCTACCATGGGCCACAGGAAGTCTCATTGTATTGGGGAGAGGGAGCATGACACCCAGTGTTTACTGAGAATTTCTGTTAACTGCTGTGCCCAGCCTTTTAAACACATGATCGTATTTCATTCTCACCCCAACTCCATGAGGCAGCCACTATCTTTATGTTCCTATCACAGTGGAGGGAACTGAGGCTCGGAGAGGGTAAGTGACTTGCCCAAAGTCACCCAGCTAGCAAGTGGAGGAGCTGAGACTTGAACCCAAGTCCGCACGAGTGTGGCCGCACTCTGCACCAAGCTGTTTTGCCTACAACTACCTTTTTCCTCTTTCACCCGTCCCCACTCTGCTTGTCTTTGAGAAATTCTTCTTTTTCAAGAAAGGTCCTGCTCTTTTAGTTTTGCCTGATTTCAAGATACATAGAGCATAATCTCAGCTCTGATAGGTAAAGGAGGGACTATTACCCATTTAAAAGATGAGAAAACAAAGGCCCAGAGAGGGAAAGTAACTTGCCAAGGTCACGCTCAAGGTCCCTGGCTGAATTACCAATCAGTTCATGGATTGCTCCTCACCCTTGACCAGTGCAGAGACTGGGCATCCCTGTGATATCTGAGGGGAGGGTTCCTGCTGCCTCATTCGCCTCACGGTGATCACTCGTCTTGTACCCCTTGTCGCTTTGAGGATTGCTGTGTCTCCAGTTGGGCTGCTCCCAGGGTTGTCAAGCACATAAATGATGTGTTTCTTTGGCCATCTCAACCCAATCTCCCTTGCTCTTCCCCATACCAGCCTGGCCTCCCAAGCTATCTCGTCCCTCCCGGGTGGGGGATTACGGCACATTCAGAGAGCGTCCAGCCCTGAGAAATGTTTACACTAGAGATTAGCATTTATCTCTATACTTTCAACCTCTCTCCCCATGCTCCGTGCTGCTGTCTGCCTGGGGAAGCGGACTGGCCCCCAGAGATGAGAGCCAGCCCGGCTGGGGCCACCTCCCTCTGGGTCCCCTGAACCCGCTTTCCCACCATCATGGGGTCAGTTCTTTTATGTTGTTCTTATTTAATCTCTGAAAATCCTGAGGGTTTTGGATGAAGGTCAGACTCTCCCTAAAAATATAAGTCTGGGAAATGGGCTCTCACCAGACAGCAGATCTGCCAATGCCATGATCTTGGACTTTCAGCCTCCAGAACCATGGGAAATGTTTGTTGTTTACAAGCCACCCAAGTTTTGGTATTTTTTTATAGCAGCCGAAGCAGGCTAGGACTGCATGCCACAGGGCGAGTGCCAGCCGCATGCCAGACACTATGCCAAAGGCATTTGCAAATGGTGTCCTTATGATTATTGATCATCCCCAATGGGGGGCTGTCATTGATGCCTGTGCCTAGAAGGAAAGGTTGAACCCAGTTTCCTGAGGCAACTGACCCAGCGGGTTGGAGAGCTTCGCTTCAGAGGCTGGGCCTGCCCTGCTCCTCACCTGCCAGGCCTGGGAGGAACCGTGCTCTGGGCCAGAGATTCCAAAGCGCAGCCCTGGGAACATGTTAGAAATGCACATTCTCAGGCCCCTCCCCAGACCTGCTGAGTCAGAAACTCTGGGCGTGGGGGCCTTCAGTTCGTGCTCCACAAGCTACTTGGGCGATTCCACTGATTGGAAGTTTGGGAATCCTTGTCCTCGTCTAGGCAGACCTCAAATGCCTAGAAATTAGTGACGACAGCAGGAAGTCCCAGCCTGTCCCTGCAAGGCTCTGGGGAGGCAAGGACCCTCTGCAGACTGAAGGCACAAGAGAAGAAGGCCGCAGCTGGAGGGAAAGGGAGAGAAGGCCAAAGAAGACAAGGAGGCAGAGGTGAGAAAGAAAGGAAGCTGGAGAAGGAGGCAGGAAGGTATTTACTCTAGAAAGATCCAGGGCTTTCCAGAGAAGGAAGTATCAGCCAGCATTGATTGAGCCTGTGCCCCTACACCAAGCAGAGTGAAGACCAGATTCCCAATCAAGTAAAGGACGAGGACCCAGCAGTGGACAATACTGAAGATCTGGGAAGCTCACCGCACCTTATTGAGGGGCTGGACACAACGGAACTGATCACCAGGAAAGACCTGGTGAGGACGGAATGCCTGCAGTGGCGGCCCTGCAGCTAATCCAGATGGCACTGCCAGAGAACGTGGGCTGGCCTGGGAAGGCTTGCTAGTGGCATCGGGAAATGCAAAGAGCAGGGTGCACATCAATACACAGAGTATCTTCCTGTTAAAGAGAGATCAAACACAGAAACAGAACAAAGCCCCCACTCTCCCCATGTTACTAGACTATGGATTGTTAGTTGGTGATTTCTTGCATTTCTTTCTGTCTTTCCCGATATTTCTGCACAGAGTGCATAAGACAGTGGTTCTCAACCTTCCTAATGCCGAGACTCTAATACAGTTCCGCTGGCATAAGACTTCAGAAATAAGATTTTTGAAAGCAGAATCAATGCTTTCAATAATATGGGTAACTAGGAAAGGGTTCAACCGATTGGATGGTACAAAAAAGACTATTTTTAAAATCCACTAATGATTACAAGGTGCTAAATGCTCCATTGCTTAGTATTTACCTGGGCAAATGTTTGGGGGTGAGGGAATATTCTCCCACACACCATCCCTTCTCCTACGCGAATGCAGCACATACACGCACCTGGCTTTGCCCACCTTTACCAGCTCCTGGGCTGTATCCATAAGGTTGTTATCCTTTGGCTTAAGTAAGAGGGTCGGTCCCAGCCCTTTAAAGGTGCAGTTCTCCTGAGAAGCCAAGATGGCCATAAAGGGTTGTTTGTACTAAAAACCTTTAGACTTGGGTAGTAAGAGGGGATGGGGGTTCTTCGAGTCATTTTAGAGGAGAGTAAATCGGGGGCAAATACTTTTTGTCCCTCCTTTGGATTTGGGGACGGAGAGGAGACTGTGGTTATAGTCCAGCAGAGGCGATTGCTCAGACCCAAGACCACAAGGTGTCTAGGGCAGGCTGCCCCCAACACAGCCCACCCCCATCCCTTTCTATGGAAGTGCCTCATGTCCTGAGCTCTCCTGGTCTCCCATGGATTCAAAGGCCAGTAGGAGAGGCTCATGCCCTAATAGTCCCCACTCATCTGATAGGACCCAGCTGTCCAGGGGAGGAGAAGGCACATTAGATAAGACAGTCAAACAAAGGCTGGGCTTTGTATATTTGATTTGTCTGACCCAATTCCCAGGCCCCACAGGGACGGGTTCAGAGCTGGGGGATGGAGTGAGGAAGGGGGCATGGTTTCCATCTCTCTCCCCAAGGCTGTCGCAGGCTTTCCTAGACCAGTAGCCACTTCCCCGGGGTCCCCCATGCACAAGCTCCGATTCTGCAGGCCACAGACTTGAGTTTAAGTCTTACCCCTCTGCATGTCATCATCCTCTCTGAGACTCAGTTTCCCACCCCTCAGGAAGCCTCTCACCAATCTGTCATGATATAGCCTGACTCTTTTGTGGGACAACTGACATTTCACTGTGCTCACACAAGTGGCCATCTCTTCAGCTCTGGGAATGAAACCCACCTATCAGGGCTGATTGGGAGATAGTGGATTGGCCCCCAGACTGTCTCTGTCTGAGGAATTTTCATGAGTCACGCTGACTTGGCATAGGAGAAGCTCTGCTGTGCAGGTCCAATGCAGGGAGAAAGATGACAGGTAACTAGAGCTGAGTTGGTACAGAACATTCTGGAATACTCTGGGACTCCCCACAATCAGAAGCATTCCAACAAAGCTAACAGGGTGAACGCTGGAGTGAATGCACCCCAGGTCTCATGTGCCAGCCGGAAGTGGGAATAAACCCTCCATGGTGGCCGAGCTGGAGAATAAGCTTGTAGAAGAGGTGGGCTTAGGAAGTAAAAGTGAGGCTCTGGCCGCTGCAGACTGTGCTGTTTGCTGTGACAGTGTCCCATTTTTTTCTAAGGAAAGTGGCACAGGAGCCCTGACTCCCTGGAGTAGAGACCTTGCTCTGCCCTTTGCTACATGGATGCTGTGACATCCACAGACATTGGGAGAGCCTTCAGTTGTCACCTCCCTCAGGGATCTTGTCAGTTGCAGTCACACTTTTCTAGGGGTGGCCCATATATAATGGCCAATGGTGGCAGAGGTGCAAAGACCCAGCCATTTGGCCCAACTGAAGACAACATTAAAGGGCCATTCTAGTCCCAGAGCTTTCCGTGCAGTCAACGAAGGCGTTGAGCCTCAGTCACAGCTCAGCCAGTCCCTGTGCCCACCCCTGCATCTGTCTCCTTTCTTGCACAGGTGCTCTGAGTGAACTCCTCCAGGCCACACTCTGAGTCTGCTTCCCAGCAGCATTTGCCAGTGGTGGTGACCTTGGACAGCTCCATCTCTTTATGCCTTGTCTTCTCTGTAAAATGGGATAAGGAGAGTGCTTACCTCATTGGCTTGTAAACCTTCATGATATTTGTGAAGTGTCTCTTGCAGTAAGCACTCAATAATTGTTACCCACTGCTTCGATTTATTTTCCATCCCTGAACACAATGTCATGTTAAGAAGGGTTTTGATGAATGACTGTCATTTCTAAAAGTTCTAACTATATTGCATATCGCTCATATCTACTTGTAGAAGATATTTCCCATGTGCCTTAGGTCCATTTTCCACTCTGCCACAACCTGCCTCTGTGCCTGGGAGTTAACATGGTGTGTACCACACCAACAGCTTCCCATGCACACCAACTTCTGGTTGGGTTCAGCTAATGGGAGCCCCAGCAGAAAGCAAGAGGGTAGAAGCAGAGCCAAGTTGTAGTGTGTACTCTGGAGTATTGGCCTTGGCCTGGAGGTGACTCAGCCACAGGCCACAGTTCCTCTCAAAGCAGCTGTCTCCACATGAGTTTCTCCTTCAACATGCCAACGACTGCTACTTCCTCTCACCCCTTTAAAACTAGGCACCCCGCCCTGATTTGCTAATACTATTCACAAAACACTCCCACTCCCTAACGCAATGCTTCTCAACCTTTCTAAGGCTGGGACCCTTTAATACAGTTCCTCATGTTGTGGTGACCCCCCAACCATAAAATTATTTTTGTTGCTACTTCATAACTGTAATTTTGCTACTGTTAATGTAATATCTGTGTTTTCCGATGGTCTTAGGCTCTACAGCAGCAGTTTTCAACCTGTAGGTTGCAACCCACAGGTTGAGAACCGTGACCCCGTAGGTTGAGAACCACTAGCAGGATCACCTAAGACCATCGGAAAACACAGATGTTTACATTATCATTCATTAACAGTAGCAAAATTATAGTTATGAAGTAGCAACAAAAATAATTTTATGGTTGGGGGTCACCACAACATGAGGAACTTTTTTAAAGGGTCCCGGCATTAGAAAGGTTGAGAACCACTGCCCTAGAGTATCTCTGCATCCTGCCCTCACATTTATAAATAGTCTTTTTATTCAACTCTCTTCAAATTACTCAACTTGTGGCACCATCTTTTCTTTCTGGGAACTTGACTTATTTTTCACTTAGCAAATTTTACTGAGCCCATATTGTAAGCTAAATCGTGTGACAGACACCTTTAATCTTTAAATGTGATAGTGAAGATAGTCCCTGGCTTTCTGGGGCTTGAACATGAAGAGGAAGTTGCCTACCTGGGAAGACAGACCTGGTAGTTCACTTCACACTGAGACAGATACTAATGAGGTACCCACATTATGCTTCTTTCAAAGGCAGCTCCATCCCTAAACTGCACTAGGGAGACAGGGGCGATCCTGTTCTTTGCTCTTTCCAGCAAGCACTCTGCAGAATTTAGAAGTTGAAACCCAGTCAACATAAATTGTAGCTCCAATTATTTTTATAGGGCCAGCTGTTCTTTCCCCATAAACAAGGACTGGGGAGGAAGAGGGTTAGGCTTAAGCCAAAGTTATTCATTTCTTGCTGATGGAATGTTAGGCAGTGTAACCGGTGAGTTGGGAAAGCATTTTGTGGGAGTCCACAAAACACCATTTACTATTCTTAACCAATACCAGGGAGGAAGGAGGGTTCTGGAACAGCCAAGTAGAAGTAGACAGAGAGTCCATGAGGCAAATCCTCAGCCTATTTGCTCTGAAGTATGACACTTATGACTCCCAGCTGAGAAGGAGCCAACCTGATCCACTCCAAGAAGGGTCTAACACAATCCGCTCTCTTCCCCAGGGACAACTTGTCCCTTGTCCAAGTTCCAGCTTCCTTTCTACAAAGCGTGAAGTTGCTGTGGAAACAGTCCACCATGTTTATGTTGTTGTAATAGAGCTCTTGCCAGAGGAATGAGCCCTGGACAAAGAGGTGTGTTCCAAAGACAGCGACTCTGAAATCTGGATCTGGGACCTGAGAATGTGGCTGTGACTCATCTGTGAAGGCTGGAGGCATTGGGAGAGTTTGAGGGTCCATTACCAGCCCATAACACCAGTCCACCAGCCTCTTGCTATTCCCCCTTCAGAAGAAAAAGCCATAGAAATTGATAGATGTGATAGTGGTGGAAGGTTATTTACTAGTCACAATAAAGATTTAGCCTCAACAGTAAAGGCCAAAAAAGATGGGGTTCAAATAAGATATAAGTTTATTTCTTTCCTATGCAGTAATTGAGCATAAATGGTCCAGGATGTTGGGGTGACTTCACAGAATGAGAGACCCAAGTTCTTTGCATTGGTTTTCTCTGCTATCTTCAACATGAGGTTTCCCTACTGTGGTGTAAGAAGGCTGTTGCTCACTCAGCCAGGGGGAAGGAAGAAAGAGGAAGTGGAGGACACATTCCTGCACTTTGATAGTACAGTCAGGAAGTTGTACATTTCATGGCTTCTCATATCCCATTGGCCAGAATTCAGACGCATGGCCATAAACAGCCACAAGTGAGACTGAGAAGTGTAGTCTTTATCAGGATGACCATGTTCTTGGCTGCACCTTGGAATTCAATAAATAATTCTGTCAGTGGACAATCTGATATAGTGATGAAAAGTGTACATTTTGGAGCCAGGCAGACCAGTGTTTGACTTCTAGCTCACCTACATTCTTCCTCTGGTCAATGGATACTGAGGCAAAAATAGCCACAGTGACCCATGTGGCCAGAAGAGAGAATATGTAGGAGAATAGGGAGGATATCGGAGAGGCGGGATCCAGCCTGATCAGAGAAGAGTGTGGATGCCTGCTGGCTAGAGTCCTATGGGCACTGGGGAGCCATCAGAAGTGTTTGAGCAGGAGAAGAGAAATATAGTCAAGGCTCATTTGGAAAGTTCTAATGGACATGTCCTGACAGCCTCAGGACTCTTCCTGACAGCTATGTTGACAAAACATTGATCAGGTCTCTTAGGGACATGGCCTGCCATCAATTCTCTTTCCGGATCCATGGTATGAACAGGGCTCAGCTTTCTTTGTTAAAGGCCAGATAGTCAATGTTTTAAGCTTTGCGTGCCAGAGGTTTGGGTGCAACTACTCAAGTCAACGCTGCCTCTGTAGTGTGACAGGAACTATAGACAATGTGCAAACCAATGTGTAGCCATGTTCCATTGAAACTTTATACCAGTAAGCAATGGGCCACATTTGTTCCACAGGCTGTTGTTTACCAATTCTCAGTGTAAAGAATTCTTTAAATAGCAGTGCATTCTGCTGTTAAATGAAAACTCTAGTCATTGCAATGCTAGAGAATGTTTCTTACAGTGCCTGCCCCATAGCCAAAGCCAATTCAGGATTTGTGGGGCCTGAAGTTTATACTATTCAGGAGTCCCATTTAGGAAAATTAAAATAAAATTATGAATGCATCACTAAGTATGAAAATGAACATTTATTTAGCATGAGAAAAGAGATAAATTTTCAAAAGCTGACAAATATCAATGGTATAAAATCCATTAAAATAACATGATATTTTTATTAATGAACTGCCTTCTACATTGCAAAGTGTTTCCCTTACATTTTGAGACCTGCATGTTCCATTTCTTCATATAAATATTATTTTTAATATTATTTACTCTGGACAATCCCACCTTTCCTCTAGCCAGTGTTTTCCTCTACTCCTAATATATTTGGGGGGCCAGGTGCTATAGGACATGTTCATGCCACAAACTGGGTTGTAGGCATATTTCTAGAAGCCTCTAGGACAGCCTGAGAATAACTATACACAGAATAACTTCAAACCACAGAAAAATATACCATTAAACCAAAACTAAACATATTAGCAATTCAACTTCTCTTTTGATGGATCCCACAAATGTTGGAGGCCACAAGGGAAAGTGTAATGAAGGGGAAATCGGTCTAGAAAGAGAGAAGGATTTTAACCCTTCCTTTGCAAATTTTACAAAACATATGGCCACGTGTGCACATTACTGGACCTTTTCCAGCAGGGGAAAGGGCTTATGGGAGTGAGTGGCCCTGAAGTTTAGCATCCTGGTAAACCAATGATGTGCCACAATGCTTAGCACATGCCTTTTTCCCATGAAATAATTGGCATGAGTCCAAGACTCCCAGGAGACTTTGCAGCAGTTTTGTTCTCCATCCTGGACTAGCAAACACTTCCATGGCAGCCCACCATTTGTAACAAAACCAGGGTTATGCAAAGAAAGTGATTCTGCTTCAGCTTTCAGGAGTCCCTGTGGGAAATATATGTGTTCATTTTTAAAGACAAGAAAAGATTAGAAGTGAAATAGTCTCACTAAAGAAAATGTGAACCTTGTTCTAACAAACCCTTTGCCAGTGTTATCAAAGTCCCCCCCCGCCCCCCGCAAGAGGCACAGAGGTTTCAAGTTCCAGTTTAAATTTAGATGTTGTCTTTTCTGATGGGGCTTGAAAGTCGGAAGAAGAAAAAAGCCAAGTTCTCCCTCTCCGATTAGAAAGCATCCACAGATTCCATTTCCTGAATTTCCCGGAGAAGATAAATTATTACTGAAAGGTAGCAAGCCAAAAACCAATGCACTTGCTTCAAAGAAGGGATCTCAGATAACTGGGAGGAAAGACTCTTTCAAAATCCCAGAAAGAACCAAACCTCAATAAACATTTGTCTCTGTCAGAAGCTTAGCTAGATGTTGATGAGGGAGAATGGTAATTTCTCTTGAATACATTTCCCGAAAGGGAGGTCTTTTCAACTGTTGCTAGGACCAAACAGATTGGAGGAAGTAGTGTGAAATCGTCTGTAGCAACATCCATGACTGAAATTATAGGGAAAGTAAGAGACATTAGTTAAGATAAAAATTAAGCCACTTTAACAAAGAGACCTCTAAAATACAGTGGCTGGAACATGATAGAAACTTCTTTTTCATGCAAGTAGAAATCTGGGTAGGTGGTCAAGGGCTTAGTGGCTCACTCATGTCAGGGACCCAGCTTCCTTCTATCTTGTGATAATCATTATTAACACCTGGTGTCCATGGTGATACAAGGTGGCTGCCCAGCTCTTGACATCAAGTCTGCATTCCAGCCTTCTTTCTGAGAAAGGGTAAAGCCCGGAGGGGCAGTACACCTCTTCCTTTCAAGAGTATTATCTTGAAAAGCACACCTCACTTCTGCTTTGATTTAATCATCTTGGCACACCTAGCTGAAATAAAATCTTTATTCTAATTAGCCAAGTTTTTAGCTAAAATCTGGAGGCTCTATAACTAAAGGAAGGAAAAGGGGGTATTGAGAGATACTTATTCTCTCCCATGGTAGTTAAGTGGGGGTTCCTAACATAGGTACTCATCATCCAACCAACCAATAATTCACAGCTTGCTCTCTCCAGGCATGCTCTTCTGGTTCATTTATTTAATAAAAGTTTAGCGCCTAACACATCCCAGATGCTATTCTTGCAACAAAGTCACTGCTCTTATTGAGTGGAAGGATTATAAAGGCAAAGATATAAGTGAATAAGGTCTTCAGAGTGATTAGTGCCATTAAAATAATGTAAGAAGGTGGAGATATAGGTGTGCCATTGGGAGAATTTTAGACTAAATGGTCCTGAATTGCCTCTCTGAGGAGATGCCATTTAAGTGGAAACCTGCATCCTATATGAAAGTCAATCATGTGAAGATATGGGTGGAGGAAACAGCCATAACTACAGAGCAGAAGTGGGAATGGACACAGTTTTTTTTTTCAGGAATGGAAAGAAGGCTGGAGGATAGTGAGCACTGGAAGAGCTGTGAGAGATGAAGCTGAAAACTAGGCAAGGATTAGATCATATCAGGCCTTGAAGAGCATAGTAAGGACATTTCTATGACTCTGATCCTTGGGGGTGAGGGGGACAGGCAAATCTGACTTTGCAGAAGTTGCTATGACTTTGAAGAGGAAAGATCTAAAATGTGATAGATTATGAATTCCTTATTTTCACCAATATATTTTTCCAGTTTGTAGAGTGTTCTACACCCTGAGAAAACACTTCCACCCTTTCTTGTCAGTTCTGTCCCATCATAGCTCTCAGAAGAAATTGGGGCAGGTAGTGGTATCCCCACTTGACAAATAAGCATGGCACACCTCAGAGAGGTTAAGTGGCTATTGCAAGATCAAATAGCTAAGTGGTAAGAAAAAAGACTGGAAGTTTGTCTTCATTTTCAAAGCAGTCTATCTCATGTCCACTCCCTAGAGAAATCAGGCATGAAGAGAAACGAGCAATAAGTAATGATGACTTTGCTTAAACAAGACAATACTTTCTTCTTATATATACAAGACAGACAGGGAGACACAGACTTGTAAAAGTTGGGGATAGGTGGTCAAGGGCTTAGTGGCTCATCCATGTCCAGGTGAGTGAGCACAGACTGATACACTGCTGTTGCTAGCTCTGAAGTATTGTATCCTGCCTATATCTTCTTTGTGGTTTATTTATAAAACCCTCTTCAATGACTTGTTTGAGTGTATCACATCTTACTTATTGAAACCTGCCTGATGCAAAATATATTGGGGGGAGGGTAGAATCACAGCAAAATATATATTCATTGTGATTATCAGTGTGATAGGGAATTTATAAGATAGTGATACACACACATGAGTGTATATGAAATATAGGTCACTGCAAAATACTTGGGTACTTGTGGTAAAAACTGCAATTTTTTATTTTATTTTATTTTTTGCAATTTTTTTTAGTAAGGAATTCCCCTAATTTTAGCTAGGTGTATGGTCACCTAGCTAAAAACTACATTTCCCAGCCTCCCTTGCAGTTAGTTGTGGTTCATGTGACCAAGTTTAGCTCAATGGACTGTAAAGAGAGAGAACAAGCCTGAGTACATGACACCATGGAGGTGTCATTTAAGCACCAGATGGCTTATACATGGACTATTGTGTGTGTGTGTGTGTGTGTGGTGTGTGAGAGAGGGAGGGAGAGAGAGATGGAAACTGACTCATTTAAGTTACTATCGTTTTGGGTCTTTGTAACATTTAAATGAACCTCTATCCTAATTAATTCAGATGTCAAACTAAGTCAAGACGTTTATGTTGAGCATGTTCTCCGAGCATCTGTGGCAAACAGCAAGCATGGAAGGGGCATCCACTTCCATTTCTGTTCCTTCTATCTTGGGACCCTTTGGTGCAGATTTCTTCCCGCCTGCACCTCCTTCTAGCCCTCTGTAAACACAGTAATCTCCCTGCTGACAGGGTGGGCTCGGCAGACCAGTCATCAACATCACTCAGGAGCAGGCACTGCGGGCCCAGATGGGCTGTAATGGGTACCAGCAAGACGCAACTTGGGCTCTAAAGTCAGGCAACTTGTGTTCGAATCCTGGCTCAGTCACGTACTCGCTTTTAAAAGAGATTAGTGGGAGCTGTTTGATCATAATTGAAAAAATGGTTTGAAAGCCAAAAGAGAAAGTGCTTTCAAATTCTGAAAGCAGGTTAAGTGACACAGATCTGTCTCGTGGGGGAGATGATGGGGTGTGCGAAGAGTCCTTGAGGAGGGTGGTCAGAGCCATCAACACCTTCCTCACATTCTATTTATTGACTTCCACTGGATTCAAGTGAGTAAGGAGGGAAGGAATTACTCCAAGATTTGAATCAGGGCCAAAGTCAAGTTCTGTCTTTTGTTAAAGGGGAATCCTTATTCCCTGAATATATGCTAAGACAATGATTCAAAGCAGATATGTCTGGGCGACACTGGGACATAGGAAAAGTGATCTCCGCTAAAGTCTGGGGAGAGAGCAAATACAGAGGATTCTCTTCCTCCAGAGAAAGAAGAGCAGTTACTGTGTTGGCACATTTGCTTCCTTGCCAAGGTTACAGGAAAGGGTTAAATAGGAGGAGGCATTGAGTCAGCTCATTGTGAAGCTCGGGACTAGGGACAAAGTATTGATTTTCTCTGAGCCACTTTGGACTGACCCATTAGTGCAGGCTGACTGAGATGGTAGAAAATATGCAAGTTGCACTTGGCTGCTTTTTCAATGCTCCCTTACTGGGACCATCTGATGTCTTCCAAATGAATGCATGGGGGAGGGATTCAGAGTGAAGTGTACTAAGGGAGAAGTAGTCAGGGTATAAGTGAGCCACTGACAGATGCCTCTGTAATGTCACTCTCCCCAGCTCTGGTGACATAGTGGATAGACACTCACTGAGTGTTATCAACTCTTGAACGAACCCTACTGGGGAAGGAAAAAGCTAACAGTTCTTAGCCACCTAATGGCTTTGAACTTTGGGCTCTAGAACTCAGTGCTAAGCTTCTCATCTCTTAACCACAGAGTGATTCACCTAAAATAATTGTGTTCATTACCAAGAATGTCAAGAGACACATGGCATGGTTTAGAATTTCGTTTCTACCACTTGGGCAGGTGACTCAAACACTTGAAGGCTTTGTGTTTCTTATCTCTAAGAGAGAAATAACGGTGATACTGCCTTATGGTTTTGTTTTGTTTGTAAGGTGAAGCGATGTTACCCATGAGGAGTGCTTGGCCTAAAGCCTGGTTGGCGGAAATGCTCAATACACTTGAAAAACTTTGATTATTTTACATAATTTTTTAGCATTCTACAGCAAGCAGATTTCAAAGACTTGAGTCCAAAGAAGGGATACTGGCACCAAGGTATCCACCAAGTCTTGGCCTCCTGACGCACTTTTCTTGTCTTTCCCATGGAATGTTAAGAACATGGGCTGTGAAATTACATAGACCCGTGTGTGTGTGTGTGTGTGTCTAGGATCTACCACATACAAGCTATGTGACCTGGGTCAAGTTATTTAACTTCTCTGGGCTTCATTCCTCTCACCTATGAAATGGAGGTAAATAACAGTACCTACCCTATCAGGTTGCTGTGAACATTAAGTAACTGAACAAATGTGAAAAAGTCAGCTCATTCATTCATCAAATATTTATCAAGTACCAACTATGTGAAAGGTGATATTCTAGAAGCTGAGAAACAACACAGCAAAGTCTCTGCCCTCATGAGGGAAGGCAGACTACAAACAAAACTCCAAATGAATGCACAGTTGGTTAGAAGGAAACAACATATGGGGAGGGGATCAAGTTGGAGAATGGACTCAATAAATACGCATCATTCTCACTAATATCCAAGCTGGCACACACCCACTAAGGGAAACAGAAGCAACCAAATCCTGGCACCTGGGGAGTTCCAGGCTCCTTCTCCAGTTGTGGGCAGAGGCTGGCTCTGGCTCCCACAGCCCTGGAGCCGATTCGCCCCTCCTCAGGGGGATGGAGCAAAAGCCCACTTTTCATGACACCTGTAGTAATCCTGGGTGGAATGTATCTGAAAAGATGCAGGAGAAATTCTTAAAATATATTTCCCTCCAACCACAATATATTCCATATGCTTGCAAAGGGCCAGGGCGGGAGCCTGGTGTTCTCCGTTACCTCTGGTAAATGTTTCTCTCCCACACTGGGGAATCCTTATCAAGGGGCTCTCCTACCTGACAGCTGGAAGGAATTTAGGCGAAAATGCAAAGTGCTGTTGCAAAGGAGGAATCCAAACCGCAAGAGGACTCCGAGCTGCTCTCATAGTGAGAGGGCTTAGGCTTCGGGCCTCTGAGCTTAGGGAAAAAGCAGGTTCTGGGAGAGAATATAGGGAGACACTCCCCCAGGACTTGCTGTGCAACCTTGGGAAGTTCTCTGGCCCCCTCTGAGCCTCAGTTTCCCATTTGTAACACGACGGTGAACTCTATACCTAGAATTCTGTTAGCCACAGAGGCTCCATCTATGAAGCCCAGCTGGCTTTGTACCTTCTTCCTATGGGTAGCAGAGGAGACAGCCTCCAAGCTGGTGATGGGTGCCGCACTGAACAGAAATAAAGGGGGAGCAGGAAGCCAGCCTCTGGACTTGGAAGGGGACTCTTTAACCCGGTGATTTTCAATCTTAGGGGCCCATTGGAATCACCAGAGAGCATTGAGAGTGTGGAGGTCCTACTCCCCGGAGATGGTGATGCCTGGGCATTGGGAAGTAAAACAAAAAACAAAAAACAAAACTCCCTGAGTGATACTGATGTTTAAATAAATAGGGGTTTCACACAGACTGGCCTTGCTAAACTCAATTCTTTCTCCTTCCCTTGTGTCTTGGGGCTGATACTTAAATCTCCTCAAGAGAGGCAAGTATGTGACATGTTTTGGAATAGACAGATGGGTCTTATTCCCAGCTCTGCCACTTAATTGTTGTGTGACATCTGGCAAGTTACCTTCTCCATGCATCAGTTTCCTCACCGGTAAAATGGGGGTAAACATCATAGCATCCACTTTGCCAGTTGTTGTTTTGTTTGTTTGGTTTTTTTGTGTGTGGAAGGGGTCATTGAGACAAGCATGCAAAGTCTTCCGCATGTGCCTGGTGCCGTGTTGCCAATACCTAGTGATGGCTGACAGTGACCTCTTGAGAGCACGCTACAGGAATCTTAAAGTAGTGATTCTACATGTGAGTGCATCAGAATCACAAACACAGGTCCCTGGACCCCAGCCCCAGAGTTCCTGATTTGCAGATTCTAGGGGTTGCGGGAGTCTGAGAATTTGTTAACTCAGCTATTCCATTACTAAGAATTTACTCAAGGGAATAATCATGAAGGTCTGCAAGATTTGGGTGGTTATAAAAGAGGAGAAAATGTGGGAGAATTGAAATACTTGGTGATGGGGGATCAGTTAATACAAGCCACCTGATCAGCTGTTTTACTGTGATTAAAGTAAAGATGTGTATGTGTGATTATTTACATAAAAGGAGTCAAAAATATATTGTTAAATTGTAAAGAGCTAGTTACAAGTCTGAGGGTCCCTCACAAAAGCTCACTTTTTAGATTAATATGTAAATATAGATACTACTAGATAAACATAGATGGAAGTAGGTGGGTGGGTGGGTGGATGAATGGATGGGTGGATGAATGAATGGACAGATAGATGGATAGACAGATAGATGGATGGATGGTGAAGCATTATGATTTGATAAGAACTTTAATTTACACATATGAGCTGAGACCTCACAAGAGGGCAGCATTATCTCAGGGGGAGGGAGGGAATTAGGAAACACCTTCCAGGGGAAGTTTCTGCAAACACTGGCTGAGCACTCAGGGGTTAAGCAACCTGCCTAAAGCTGTGATCGATCCAGAACTTGGACCCAGGCGAATCTGTTTCCAGACCCCAGCATCTAATACCATACTCATTTGTGTTCTCTTTGACCTTCACCTTAGTACTATCTCCCATTACCCAGAGCACATCTCTCTACGTGCTGGCACATCCTGTGTAAGCGTCCCTACTATCTCCACTCCAAGTCAGAGTCAGGAAGGCCTGAGGGCACTGAGGAAATGGGCCCAGGGGGCTGGCTCGGTAGGTCCATGTGTGATGTCTCCAAATTCTCTGCCCAGCTCCCATATATCCTCTTCAAGCTCTGGTTCTCCATCACCCGGTGCAGGAAAGAAGCTGGAGAGACACCTGATAGAGGGCTCCCACCATTATCACTCATATCCAGTGCCCGTGGAAAAAGTGAGGAATGTCAGCACAGACACACATCTTCTGCAGTGCCCATGGGCCTGTGCTCAGGGTATGAAATGACAGCAGGAATGTTCTGGGCATCCAGGACCCTGTATCCTGCTGCAGGAGTCAGAGCCGCAGAGCTCAGAGGCCTGGTGGGCTGGCCCTGCCACAATGCAATTCAGTCTGAGTCCAGACACTGGACATACCTCTCCATGCAGCTGAAATTGAGCAGATCTCTGTGCTGCTACTCCTCCTGAGTGACCAGGGTGACATAAACCTGTTGTCCCATTCTCCATTCTTAAAGAGCTTCAAGCTGGAAAGACTTGGTCTTCAAGACCACAGGGGTCAAAGACCCTCCAAGACAATAACAATGAAAATTGAAACAGCTTGCTGTGAACCTGGGCACATTCCAACCCATCATGCATGGAATGTCATGGGAGCTTTGTATTATTATCCTCATTTGGTACGGGAAGAAACTGAGGCAACAGGAGGCTAAATGTCACACAGCTACAAGTGGCTAAACCAGGATTTGAATCCAGGAGTCTGACCCCAGAGCCTGCTTTCTTAACTATCACCCCCCACTGCTATTCATGCATGTTTGCACGATATGGACATGGAATACCTATTGCCTTTTCTCTTTCAGAAGTTGTGTGCAAACGCTTGTAGGGACAGTCTAGAAATGAACTAGGGACAGGTCCCACATCTTCCCTAGCACTGCATGTGTTTTCTCTCCCCATGGCCACATGCTGTCTTCTTATAGGACTTCTCAGAGCCTTTGCTCCAGTTATGGTGAAGGGAAGATATTGTGGCAAGCTAGTAGTACTGATTTTTTCATTTGCTTTAGGCTCTACTGTGAATTTGAGGTGTCACTATGAATGATCTCTTTATTTAAAATTGTGATATTTGGGGGAGAAATCAAGATGGCAGCATAGGTAAAGACCTAAACTTCTGCCTCACACAACAATTTCAAAACTACAACTAAAAGACAGAACAGATATCATCCAGAACCACAGGAAAACTGGCTGAGGGGAAATTCTACAACTAGAAAGAAAGAGAAGGGCTCACAGAGACTCAGAAAAGCTGCAAAAAGCTGAGATACAGAGACACACATGTGGAGAGAGCGGGCAGTGAAGTGCCTGGCTGGCTTCCTCTGGCAGGAGGGAGATGGAGACTCTTGACTGCACTGAACCCCTTATCCAACTGCACTGAACCCCAGTTTCGGGCAAGACTCATACAGGGTGAGTCTGGACTATCATGAAAAGGGGGGGTGCACAGAAATTTTGGAGAGCCACGAAAGGGCAGAAGTTTGGGAGCATGCATACCACTGTGTGCAGAGGATGGACTGCTGATTGGCTTTTTCTAATGGGCAAGAGACAGAACCTCCCAACAGCGCTGATCTCCACTTCTGACTGCACTGAACCCCAGTTTCAGGCGAGACCCTGGGGACACAGACTCATACAGGTCCTGGTGCACAAGGAATATGCTGAGGCACGTGCATGCTCGTGCGCAGAGAGAGGGCTGCAGTGATTACCGAGAGATACTTGAGACCAGGGGCCGTGTAGGGCAGGGCTGACTGGAAGCCAAGACTGTCTGCTCAGCCCTGAAACTCTACCCCACCCCAAGCTCAACAGAGAGCCTTTGGCAGTTTTGCAAGTCTTGTATCATAAGGCTGACTCCAGCACAGTTCTCCCAGTATAGCAAAAAAGGAGAGACAAAGGAACAGATCACAAATGAAAGAAATGGAGGAAAACAAATGACTGGATATAGAGTTAAAAATCATGGTTATAAGATTTTTCAAGAACTTCCTAGAAAAGATGGATAAATTTAGCAAGACCCAAGAGGAGATGAAAAAGAACCAACTAGAAATTAAATATACACTGACTGAAATAAAAAATATTATACAAAGACCTAACAGCAGACTAGAGGAAGGCAAGAATCAAGTCAAACGTTTGAAATACAGTACAAAGAAGCAGAAAACACTCAACTGGAAAAGCCAAAAGAAAAAAGAATCCAAAAATGTGAAGATAGTGTAAGGAGCCTCTGGGACAACTTTAAGCGTACCAACATCAGAATTATGGGGGTGCCAGAAGAAGAGAGAGAGCGAGATAGTGAAAACCTATTTGAAGAAATAATGACAGAAAACTTCCCATATCTGGTGAAAGAAATAGACTTACAAGTCCAGGAAGCACACAGAACCCCATATAAAAGGAATCCAAAGAGGACCACATCAAGACACATAATTAAAATACCAAGAGCAAAAGACAAAGAATATTAAAAGCAGCAAGAGAAAAACAGTTAATTACCTATAAGGGAGCACCCATACGATTGTCAGCTGATTTCTCAACAGAAACTATGCAGGCCAGAAGGGAGTGGCAAGAAATATTCAAAGTGATGAATAGAAAGAACCTACAACCAAGATTATTCTACCCAGCAAAGCTATCATTCAGAATTGAAGGTCAGATAAAGAACTTCACAGATAAGAAAAAGCTAAAGGAGTTCACCACCACCAAACCAGTATTATATGAAATGCTGAAAGGTACTCTTTAAGAAGAGGAAGATGAAGAAAAAGGTAAAGGTAAAAATTATGAACAACAAATACATATCTATTAACAAGTGAATCTAAAAATCAAGTGAATTAAAAATCTGATGAACAGAATAAACTGGTGAATATAATAGAATCAGGAGCATAGAAAGGGAGTGGACTGACAATTCTCAGGGGGAAAGGGGTGAGAGGGATAAAGGGAGAGACTGGACAAAAATAATACACCTATGGATGAGGTCAATGCGGGGGGGAGGTAAGGGCAGAGGGAGGTGTGGGAGCCAGGTAGAGGGGAGCTATGGGAGGAAAAAAGAGGAACAAATGTAATAATCTAAACAATAAAGATTTATTTTAAAAAAATAAAATTTTGATATTTTGTTCATTGTGGATATTGCATTAATTTTTCTTTTAAAAATATTAAAATAGTATGCTTCTTGATTCTTGATATTTTTGGCATCCCTTTAGATTTTGTGCCTTAGACATGTGCTTCACTCAGTTCTGCCCCATGAAACATCCTCTATACATGTATGACCATGGCCATCTCACATCATGGAGCACTTTATGAAATGTGTGTTATCGTTATATATGGTTAAAATAAGTGAAATGCCATGGGCCTTTTAAGTGTCAGAAAGAAGGACTGGAGGGAGGATATGAGTACTTTATTTTTTGAAATTAAATGGAGTTTTGGAGCAAAATTTATGACAATATGGAATTTTCAGGTGGAAGCCTACGGCTGTAGATATCAGATACTTCTCAGTTATCTAATGCCAGCATAATGCTATGTAATAAATAATACAAAGCTTCAATGGCATGTAATAACCAGCAATCTTGCTCACATGTCTGGGTGTTCATCTTATCACAAGCCTGTCATAGGACTGGGTAGACCAGCTGTCGGCTGGAGCAGCTTAGCTCCATTCCCCTTGTCTCTCCTCTTCCAGTGGGCGAGCCTGGCATGTTTTCACGGTGATGGCAAAGGAGGGGAAGGGAAAGAAGAAACACACAAGGCCTCCTGATGCCAAAGTTGGGCATTGATTGTCATTGCCGCCATCCTCCACAGGTCACATGGCACACTCAGCCCCAAGGGGTAAGGGCTAGACTGTACCTTTTCAGCAAGAGAATCTGTGAAGTCACATGGCAAAGGGCACAAAAATCAGGAAGAACGAAGAGGTGGGACCCTTTGTGACAGATTGTGCCACAGAAATTCTAAAATAGGTGCCCAAGAACTGATTAGCTGGCTCTTCCATCCTTCACCCGTCAGGCATATGTGAAGGTCTGAGGAAGAACTAGGGAGAGCACATTTCTTTTCAGGGGTTCTCACTATAACTCTACTTCCCCCCAGGAAGTGGGGTGAAGATGACACTTTGACTCCAGGCTAAGAAAAAGGAAATTACCCAGATTCTAATCCAAGCCCTTGCAGTGTGGCTAAACAATAAACTTCTTCCCACCGCCCACCAAAGAATCAGAAAAAAAACACAACAGCAAACTATTATGTGCTCCCCCAAGTGAGGAGCGGCTGCCTTAGGCCTTCACGCCCAGAATTTGTTGGAGCAAAGCATTTTGCGTGGGTCTCACAGGCCCGATGTGGGCTACGTGTGGGAGCAAGCAGGTGGGGGAAAACAGGGAACCATGGGAAGTGGAAAGAAAGACTCCAGCAGAGAGACGCCAAGGCCACTGTAAGTCCCTGGAGGCCGTGGGAGGTTAAACAGTGGCCCAGAGTGGTGCTTTCTGAGCCCTGGTCAGGAAGAGGCAGGTGAGGGGTCCCCAGTGATGGGACATCTCCAAAGAACCTGCTGAAGTGCCTATCAGAGGACAGGTCCGTCTGGAGAGCCCAGAACCATCTTCAAACACGAACGGCCACACTCTTCTCCCCTTTCCTCCCCACAGGCCCCACCGGCTCAAGCACAGAAGCCCAAGAGGGCCAGCGGAACAGAAAAGAGAGACCAGTGTGCAGGTCCTGCCTGGGAGAAGGAAGACAATATCTTCGAAGTCCTGTCTGAAGTAGGATTATCAGAGAGGATGGCACCCCTTCAATAAGACACAGGTTTCTCAAACGTGCCAGGCTCTCTCCGCCCCCAGGCCCTCAGGTAGGCTGTTCCCTCTGCCTCAGGCCCCTTGTCTACCTTAACTCCATCTCTAACCCCTCTGCCATCAGGTGACTCAGCCCAACCCTCACCACTACTTCTCGGAAGCCTCCTCCGACCCCTCAGCCTAGGTTAGAGCCGTCATATGCTTCATGTCACCAGTGCATCCTGCCAAGCACTGGCATCATTCAACTGTCTGTACTCTGCTCGTTCATAATGTCCAGAACAACAGGACCCTGTCTGACTGTGTTCATGTATCTCCAGCTCACAGCGGCGTGTTTGTCATAAATCGTCGTTCAATTAATATATATTTCCAGCCCCACCTGTTTGAATTTATTACAGTAAAAACAAAATCCCAAGGGGAAGAGGCTTGATGGTTCCAAGCCTCTAAAAAAAAGTTTCTGGAAATTGAGCAAAAGGGGAAAAACATTTTTAACAAAGAATGTTTTGACAGGTCCCTCTTAAGTTTGCATTTTCCAAAACGCTGTTCCCTCGCCTGGATCGCCTTTCACTACTTCCCCGGATCCCGCTCTAATACCCCAACCGGGGAAAGGTCGTAATTCACAGCAGTGATGTTTGCAGATTAAAATAAAAACAGCCACATTCTGCAAGTAACACTGACATTTGGCCAAACGTCTCGGCCAGAAAAATATGTGAATGTCGGATGCTCCGCAGGACAGGGCCAGATTCCTTTTATTCTCCCAGAAATATAGCAGGGCCCTCATGCTGCTTTGGATGCGTTCCCACTTTCTGGAATAAGGGAAAATACAATAAAAACCTGGAAGATGATCTCATGGGCTCCTCAGTTTGTCAAGATGTATCTCTTCTAAGTGGCTTTTTCTCTCTCTGTGTCTTCTTTTTCTTCTTTTTTTAAGGCTTGAGATGCTTCCAAAATGTTTACAAAAAGCAGCAGGGCTGTTCTGAGACTCAAGGCAATCCCAGACCTCCAAGAAAGGGAGGGCGATAGCGGGTGGTGGCTTTGCAGCCTCCAGCCAGGACAGGGGAGCGGAGGCAGCAGGTCCATGGAGGGAAAGGGGTTGCTCAGTTGCCTGACTCCTGGCACCCACCAACTTTTCCTTGGGAATCACTTCTCCCAAAATTCACAGTGTCTTTTGAACCTTATGAACAGAGCTGGTAATTAGGTCTGAAGCATGAGGACTGCCCAGGACACCTGCCACTTCCACGGTCCCTAAGCCAGTTTCTTCTTCTCTCTCCTTTCCCCTCTACTTCCCCTGCTCCAGGGGAGACATTATTCGTTAAAAGAAGAGCATTTTAATATACTGCCTGTTACCCGACAACCCCGAAAAACTTCCGTTAGCACTGTGACAGATGTCTTCCCGGTCACTTAGCCGTGTGCACACACGCACTTGCATAGTTCTTTTTATAAAAAGTGGATAGTGTTGTGTGTACTGTTTTGCTTGCTGACTTGCTTGCCTGGGTTCTGAATCTGCCTTTGACTACCTGTGTGGACCTGGGGACTCACTAAAACATTCTGAGCTTGAGTTTCCTCACCTTGAATGATGGGGATAAAAATAGCACCTCCCTCAAAGAAAGTTTGAGGGTAAATTTACATAATACCTGGTCAATGCCAGGCACATAATGAGTACTATGTATATATGCGGGCACACATAAATGTGTGTGTTTTCATATGATTAAGCCTTTTTTTCATGCCATTAAAAAAATTCTATATAGAATTCCATTCTTTAGATGGATGGTTTAAGGAGCCATCCCTTTCTGGCTCATTTAAAACATGTTCAAAGGGTGGTTTTGTTTTGTGTTTTTTTTTTACATATTTATCTTCATTTTATTTAAAAATTATTTTTATTAAGATACATTTGAGCTATAGCACTGGGTAAGTTTAAGGTGTGCAGCATGTTGATTTGGTACATTTTTGTGGTGGTCTGATTGCCATTGTCACGTTAGCTGGCACTTGCCCATGTCACAGAACTACTTCCCTTTTATGGTGGGAATAATGCAGATCTGGTCTCTTAGCAAGTTTGTGATTAAGACCTAGTCTTATTGTCCAACATCAGTAGACTGGGCACTAGGTCTCTGGGACTTACTTATCTACTCCTTTGTTACATGTGTGTACCTTTAAGAATAATCTCTGCTATTCCTACCCCCGGCCCCTGGGAACCACCATTTTACTCTATATTTACAAGCCTGACTTTTTTCGATTCCACATATAAGTGATATCGTACAGTATTTGTCTTTTTCTCTCTGACTTATCTCATTTAGCATAATGCCCTCAAAGTTCATCCATGTTGCAAATGGCAGGATTTCCTTCTTTCTCATGGCTAAATGATATTCATATGTATAATGCTATCTTTCTCTGTTCACTTGCTGATGTGCACTTCGGTTGTTCCCATGTCTTGGCTATTGTGAATGAGGTTATAGTGAACATGGAGTACAGGTATCTCTCCAATATTCTATTTTCATTTCCTTTGGGCTATACCCATAAACAGAATTGCTGGATCATATGGTAGTTCTATGTTTAATTAGTTAAGGAATCTCCTCATTGTTTTCCATAGCGAGTAAACCACTTGCCATTCCCTCATTTTAGTCTTATAACATCTCTGTGGAATCAGTATTAGTAATGTGGCTGATAACAGCTGATATTCTACAGTAAAGATTGGAGAATGTTTCAGGTAAAGTGCCAGATGGTAAATATTTCTGGCTTTGCGAGCCGTATGATCTCGGTTCCAACTACAGTGGTACTGTACTCAGTTCTGCTGTTGCCATAGGAAAGCGGCATAGACAACATGTAAACAAATGGACATTGTTGAGTTCTGTCAAATGTTTACAAAAACAGATGGCAGGCGAATTTGGCCCGTGAGCCAGAGTGTGCTAAGGATGCTAAATGTCAGATGCTGTTCTAAGAACATCACCCAGATTTTTTACCTGATTCTCTCCACGAATTCCACCTTTTGAGGAGCAGATTTGAGTATTATCCCCATTTTGCTGATGGGAAGAACCTGCGGGATTTCAAAGCAGATACATGGTTAGGTCAGAGCTCACACTCTCCTCTCCCAACCCACCTCCCCCTCTCCCGGTCCTGCCTGATACTTTTTCATCCTGCTCTCTGTCTCTTGAGTCCTTTCTCCAAATTGATTCTTACCATCAGTTCTTCAGCGAACCTGGAACAAGCCGCTCCCGTTCTTGGGTTAGAAGGACAGCAGCTGGAGCAGGAAGCCCCCCGGTTCTCTTCCTCCAGGGCGAGGGCACGCGGTGTAGAGGTGGCTCTAGGAGGATTCTGGGAGCTCGCCAACCCCGTTTCCACATTTCCAGTCTCTTTATTATCCATTCCAGCAATAAATTCCAAGTATGATCTTGCCCCCAGCCCTACTATGTCAATGTTTTTGGCTTTTAACGCTGGTCTCAAAAATCAGCGTTTAGAGGCACAACCCCTGGGGGTCCAGCAGAGACTTCCAGAAAGGTTCACTTACTTCCAGTAGGAACTGGGAGCAACCCCATCTCACGCCTGTACTTTTACTCTCCCCAGCAGCCACTGAGCTCCTCACCGCCAAGCAGGAGAACCCCAGATCTTCTTGATTTATTGCCCAAAGAGAAAAGGTGAGAACATCTGAGAGGATTTCTTGCACATAGCTGATCCGAGGGTTTCAAAGTTCCGAGCAGGGTCAAGTGGCAGCCTGCTCTTACAGGATGCTTTCCAAAATGCAACACCCCCTCCCTGGGCTTTTATCTTAAACCAGAAAGAAGCACATAGGATGATGGCTCCTTTTCTCCAGCCAGTTTGTCTAGCAGATGACAGGCAGGGACCCCAGAATGTAGATGTCACAACTAAATCCTGTCCAAATGAGAAAACTGCTCGGGGAACGGTGGGTCTAACCTTTAGTTTTCTGACTACTCAGTTAAGTGGCCTCTAAGAGCCAGGCATACATCTCTGGGTTAACATCTATGTAGGGCTTCTGTTTTCTCTCTGTCTTCAGTTATGTGTTGGTGAGCATCTTTAAAATGAGCAGCAGGTCTTTGTAAAAATACTATTAAGTGATGGTGACATAGTGGAGGCCTGTTGCAGTTTGTTTTCTGCTGGTCAGAGTATAAGATGATGCAGCCTTTCTGGAAAGCAACAATGCGATGACCTCAGGACTCCTCACAAGCAAGCCGGCCAATGCGAGCACATTTAGGGGTTACAAATGGATTCTGCTGTCACCTCTACACTTGCTCTGTATATACCAGATTTTACCCACAGACCATGAATAATCAGGAGGAAAAAATAAATGTGTAGATAGGTAGATAAATGCTCATGGCCATTCACCCCAAATCCATTCTAAGGAAATCATCTGAAATATGACAGCAACTTTATGCATAGAAATGTTTATCTCTGGGCCATTCATAGTATCAAAAATTTAAAAACACCATTTTGACCCATGCAATGGAATATCATTCAATCATTTAAAAAAGACATCAGAGTTTTGAATGACATGAACAACACCTGTGTTGTTATAGTATGTGTTGTATAGTATCAAGTCAAACATCATGGTAGAGAATGATGTATTTTTTCCTCAGTTTATGTGGAAAAAAAAAGTGTGTCCGCATAGAAAAACATAAGGCAATACGGAAGAGTAGTAATTGAGGTTATCTCTAGATAGTTGATTTATGATTCACTTCATGTTTTCCTTCATTTTTTAGATTTTCTACATTGAGTATAAATCCAGGAAAAGAGCATTAATTCTTCAATTTACAATTTACAGTTTCATCTAACAGGGCAGGGGTGTTATATTTGAATGGCAGCTCAAATTAGCTGTGCTGTAGCATTATTAAGTCACCAAGCATTACATTGTGATTGGCCTGAGAGGTGGGGGTGGGCCGTGGCTGGGATTCTTTAAAGGTTAGCTCATAGTCTTTCTGGATGCATAGAGGGTAGAGTGGCCAGATTTAGCAAGTAAAAATATAGCACCCCAGGGTAGATTGGAATTTTAGGTCAGTGAATTTTTTTAGTATATGTATGGCCAATGCAATATGTGGGATATGATTATACTAAAAAAATAATGTTTATTTAAAATTCAACTTGACTGTATGTCTTATTTCTTACCTTTCAATCCTATGGTGATGGGCACATGCCAACTGCTCTGGGAAAAGGATATCCCAGGTGAGCACTTGGTGACCTTGGTTTCTTCCTGTTATTTACATCACAAAGTGGACAGGGGCTGGGTTTAATCAGTGTGTGCGTAGCTCTGCCTGGGAAAGTAGGATTCCTTTTGTGATTAGAGACCTTAATTGGATCAACAGACATTTGGACCACCTCCTCTGCCATTGGCATGTTGGTAATTCTGATGTGGGAGCATATGTGTTAACGGATAAGGCATTTGGTATGTCCGGGTGAATTTTACCACTTCTGGCAAGTGCAGGTCATGGAGCAAGAGAGAAGCAAAGTGGGCAAGAGTGAGATCTCTTTGGGATTATAACTAGGAGCTTAACCAATTAACCCTGCAGTATTCTACACATTTGCAGTGGCTCTCCCGCCAGCCAGTTATCCTATTCCCAGGTTAGACTAACAGACAAGCACCTTCCTATGTCCCTGACTTAACTGCATATGTGCCCTTTGTTTGATCCCTTTCCCAGTGATTTGCAGGGAATTGAGCCCTCGTTCCCGGGGTGTGTGAAGTTGCAGCTTCCTGGTGAAGCTGCCCAGATGATCATGCTTATACTGTCTGGCCTCCCCTTTGCTTTCTTCCCATGATTAATCTTAATAGCTAGCTAATTATGATGATAACAGGACCAGGTCTCCTGTGGTCACATGGTCTGAGGCCAGAGGGCAGGATGCTAAGCAATGCTCTTGGCCTGACAGAGAAGGGGAAGGGGCCAGGTGTCTTAGTGGGGCTGTCACAAGGCTCTTGGGCAAGGACAAGTTCCCTACTAGCCCATGCCCCATCTACAAAGTGAAATGGCTTAGCAACTCACTTTCAATAAGTCTGAGTTACTAGCTCAGCGATCTGTGGGACATTTACATGAACCAGAAGATGTGTTATCTGATGAAAATTGCTTAATTTAATATCCTGGCTTGACAGGCAATGAACTGTATCTCTGGGGGAGAATTTGCCAGGGCAAATGATGTTTTTATAAAAGTCCCTGGACACTTTTAAGAAAAGCAACGGCTATCCTTTCCTTACCAACAAGGAATAGAAAAACAGTTCTTGGGTCCAGTGGGCAATCTGCCATCGGATTATGGGCCAGGGAGGCCTCAGAATAGCCGCTTACATTGGATGACCCAAAGAGAACTGTGCTTAACCTGTGCCCTGGGGGGCAGCGGTCTGGTTTGAGGCTGATAGAAAGCCACTCAAGCACAGCTCTTCTGGGCTGTTGATGAATTATGATTTAACTCAGAGTAGAAATATTTTTAAGATCTAAAAAGAGGCTACCACAAGTGTACTCTGTTTCCATGAGCTTTTAATTCATTAATTCAACACAAAGCTACTGAGGGATGAACATGTCTGTTTTCCGATTTAGCTGTGTCGGAATCCCCTGGAGGTTTGTAAATTGCAGATTAAGGAGCCCCAGCTCCAGAGTCTATGACTCAGAAGATCTTGGGTGGACCCCAAGAATTTACACTTCTACCAAGTTCCCAAGTACTGCTGCTGCACTTGGGAACCCTGTGCCGGCTGGGCACACGGTGACCGTATCACCTGGGATTCCATTGCCTGTGACTTCCATATGATACCGACTCAAACCCGCAGCTGGGCCTTGTAGAAACCCAAGCTCTAGCCAAGATGTCTGCCACTTCCATGGGATTTATGACCTCAGTGGCATCCTTCACCTTCAGTAAATAGGCCTAATAATAGTATATGCCCTCTGAGGTTTAATAGGATTGAATGAATGTTTCTTTTTCATACTCTGCTTATCCACGAATTCAGCCCTTTTCAGTATTAATAAAACAATCTCATAAGATTTCTAGTTATGTTAAAGCTTTTACTTAAGACTAAAAGATACTAAGTGGAATAACATTGCAAAAATATCTTAAAAGTTCAAATTAATAACAGACATCCTTGTTGTCCAGAGTCCCCGACCAACCCCCACTGGGAGATTTATTTACTGACCCTTCACCCTATTGGGCAGCCTGAACTCATGATCTTTTCCGAGCTCCTCACCCTCTCTGTTTCCTTTCCATCCCTTCTCATTCCTACCCCATTCACCACTGTGCTCCAACTCCACACTCCATTTTATAGTGATTCCATTCTTTCTAGCTCTACTCCATATTCGGCTGTAGGTCCATTTTTGCATTTCCAAATTTGTGAAAGTGCTAATTAGGCAAGACAGGAAGGCCATTAGAGTTGCATACAGTCCACCCCTCTCTCCTCCTTCAAGTCTATGGAGATAAAGAGTACAGGCTTGTGCCAGGTTGGCACTGTTAGTCTAACAAGCAGATGACACATATCACATTATTATACTATTAGTGTGTATCTTCAAGTACAATAACCTAAGTAAATATTAAGAGCTTTGAGAGGAAGGCAAGAGGACAAGAGCAATAGGATTAACTGTAGCAACTAAGGAAAGCTCCCTAGAGGAGGCAGCATTTAAGCTGAGTTTTAAAGGATAAGTGGAATTCACCACTTCTATAAAGAGGGAACAGTGCAGAGAGAGACACAGTAGTCTAACAACTCTCTTTAAGAAGATCTTCATGCTCCAGTTTTCCTCTATGTCTACTACCTTCTGTCCTGGGTGATCAGAACCTGGTGATCCTCCTGTGGCGAGTCCCAGAAATAGGGTCCATTCCCTCTCTTTAGAGTGTATGAGCTCTCAGCAACCATACCTATCCTCAGTTTTGAAGTCTGGCTCAAATTCCAAGTCAGAAAAGGCCTTACTTATAATCCCATTACATAGGCAAGCAATTATGGAGCGCCTGCTGTTTAAGAATCTGTGCATGCTGAGCATGTAGGAAGAGACATCTGAGACTTAACACTGACTCCAGAGGCCTGAAATGAAACTGAGGGAGCGAGATGTCTTCATAGCCATGTGGTCTTCATCAAACACGATGCTATACTGTGTTGTCATCTGTGTCATGGAGATAGAGGGGGAAAATGATGAAATGTCTGTATATTTATCAGGACTCTTTCAGTTGCACATAACAGAAATCCACCCCAGCCGCCCTACCCCAAAAAATGTTGTCTCAGGTTGCTAGCTGTATAAGAGGAAATCAGGCATAGATGGATCAAGGTGATCATTTGCTCACTGAACAGTGAGTGATCACTGACATTCTAACTCTTTTCTTTCTTTTTCATGTTCAAGGAAGCTCATTCCTTTGACTACTCCAAAATGTTAATTTTACCTTTTAGGAACCTCAGAGGATAAGAGACTTTCTCTTTTTAGGCAGCTCCATCAAAAGTCTCTGGCACTTGGTTGCTCCATGGCCAGGGGAATTGCCACTCTCCTTAGCCAGGCATAGGACACACACCTGCCCATTCTGGGCAGCAGGCCCATCTGAACAACCAGGACTGAAACTGGGGTGGCAGGGCAGGAGGTTGAGGGGTTCCACAGAAGGAAAGAACATCACACAGGCCAAACGAACTGGTGCCCATCCCCCCGAATATATAAAAGGTGAATTGTTAAAGATTAAGTGTGACATGTTATTATTTCACAGTGAATTATATTGGCCCCTTCCACCAGAGACCATGAATGCAATGTGGGATAGTGGTTAGGAACATGGCAACTGACCTCAGATCCCAGGTTCGTGTGCCAGCTGTCCCACTTAAGCATCTGAGCCACCTTTAGTAAATAGGCCTAATAAGAGTATCTGCCCCCTAAGGTTTAATCGGATTGAATGGATGAACTTACTTAGACCTGTGCCGTTTTAAGTTTTACTCTTGTTGTTATTGAAATTGTATTGCAATTTAATGTATCCACGTATGTGCAATATTTTTTTCCTGGTTAAAGGAGCCATACCTTTTACCAGATTTTCCAAGGGCTTTGTGATGAAAAAATTTAATTAATTCCTTTTCTTTGGAGACAGTGGGCCTACCCAGATCCCATGGGTGAAGAGCTATCTATCTCCTGTTGGTCACATGCAGGCCTCGTTTCTCTTACAGCTTTTTTGGGCTGGTAAAATCTCAGCACCATGGATGGGAGGATGGGGGAGGAAGATCCCTTAAGCGGAGAGGATTCTGGATCGGAGGAAGGACGCAGGAAGAGACAGGGCTTATTTGCAAGCCAACTTTACAGCGCAGATCCAAGCTTCACACAAGCCTTTAGGTGTTTCACAGGCCGCCGGGGCCCCCACTCGCGTCAGTCTTCTGAGGGTAGTTAACACAGGACCTGTGTGTTGGATGACTCCTCAATTCCGGGGCTTAACTAAGAGCCTGGCTCCAGGCCTCTGAAGAAATACCTTCTCTGGGCATCAATCACTTTGTCAGATTCCTGGGACCGTGAAGCACCAGAGCATACTTTGTGGTTGCCCACATTTGAGATCGGACTGTGTAGGCACACAGCTAAACAGGTCTTCAATTTCAATTAGACACCACGTCCAGATAACTCGGGGAGAAGGGAGGGCAAAGCAGGCAATATTTGGTGGGTGTGCGGAGGAGGTGGCTGATGGAACCACAGGGTCTCTGAAATCCCCACCAGTCTGCCCTTTGCCCTTCCATCCCTGCCTCCCCCATCTCCTCTGACTTCCTCCCACTGCTACCAGAGACGGGCCCCCTCCTGTGCACCATGGATGGGAGGCTGCGGGAGGAGGAGCCCTTGAGCAGAGAAGATTCTGGATCAGAGAAAGGATCCAGGAAAAGACAGGGAAGAACTGGCACTGAACTGGCTCCATGCTGTCTGCCTCCAACACAGGGTTTTCCAAGAATTACCAAGCACCCTGGTTCTCTCTCTCCCAGGACTGGGATGACTACAGCTCTATCCTCTGCTCTATGATTTTGCAGGTCTCTGCTGTCTTCCCAGTGCCTAGAACTGTGCCTGACACATAGGAGGCATACAGTAAATACTTGCTGGATGAATGCAAGGCAGAGGCCCCTCCATGTGGTGCTCCAGAGCAAAGCTCTCTCAGCAGAAGGGGCTGGCACTGGAGAGAAATGGCCAGGCCTAGGACGCCCACCCTGCTCAGCCCTTGGCTAGAAGCTCTTCCCATACAATGCTGCGGTGGATCCTAAGGGCTGGACAGTTGGAAACACTGCTCCCAGATGAATGACTAGTTCTTTCCTGAAGGGATTTAACGTGGCACCTCCACAGCTGCCATGCTGATTGTAGGATTTCCAAGGCGAGGTTATCAGAATCCTTGTAGCTTTTGCCTGGGCCTCTTGGAACACAGGCTCTCAGGGGCTTAAACCTCCATGTAAGAAGTCTAGCTACCCTGAGACGGCCATGCTGTGAGGAAGCCCAAGTTAGCCATGTGGAGGGAGAGGCGCATGGGGAGAGACATGCATGGGCGGCCCCTGCTGTTCCAGGCAGCCTACCCTAGACACCTGATGAGAAGAAATCATCTCAAATTTCCCAGCCCCCAGGACACAGTGTGGAGAAGGAACAAGGAACCCAGCTGACAGCTAGAACCAAGGCCCCAGACATACGGCTCCAGGCAAGCACCGCAGCCACTTGAGCCATGTGAGCCACTTAGCAGAGACCACAGTTATTATGGAGCACGAGCGAACTCCTTCCTCTGCCAGGACCAAGTTTCCTTTGACTGGACTTAGCTTGGGGGTAGTTATTTATTTATTTATTTATTTATTTTTTAATATATTTTATTGATTTTTTACAGAGAGAAAGGGAGAGGGATAGAAAGTCAGAAACATCGATGAGAGAGAGACATCGATCAGCCGCCTCCTGCACGCCCCAAACTGGAGATGTGCCCGCAAGCAAGGTACATGCCCCCGACCGGAATCGAACCTGGGACCTTTCAGTCCGCAGGCCGATGCTCTATCCACTTAGCCAAACCCGTCTCAGCGGGCGGGTAGTTATTTAATGCAACAGTAGATAACTGGATCTGTTTATGTAAAAGAAACGAAGTTTGGAGACTTTTTTCATCTAAGGCAGTGGTCGGCAAACTCTAGTCAACAGAGCCAAATATCAATAGTACAATGATTGAAATTTCTTTTGAGAACAAAATTTTTTAAACTTAAACTTCTTCTAACACCACTTCTTCAAAATAGATTCGGCCAGGCCGTGGTACTTTGTGGGGCCAAAGAGCCGCATGTGGCTCGAGAGCCGAAGTTTGCCAACCACTGCTCTAAGGCATGTGGGTGTGTCATTGCAGGGAGGGTGGTGGTCGCTAGTCAGAACCTCTGTGCAGACGGCTTAGAGAGAAAGCTTATGATGGTGACTAATAGCCTCGCGTATTAGTGGTGCCACTTAGCAGCTGTGTGGCCATGAGCATGTGGCTTCACTTTCTGGGCTTTAGTGAACTCACCAGTAAGGTGGGAAAAATGAATGGGCTGGAATGAGACAGAGCATCAGAAGCACTTACTATGTTGCCCAGCACATAGGAAATGCCCACAAAACAGCGATCATCTGCATCGTCATTGTGACCTGGGTCCCCACATCTAACAAAAGGAAATAATGCCCGTCCACCCACCTGTCAGAGTGGAGAGGAGCAAGTGGGGTTCAGAAAAGTCGGAGCACACAGCCAACTGCCACAGCATCTGCACTTCCAACTCTGAATGCCAAATTCTCATCCATTCCTAGCCCCACAGGTGCGAGCCTCGGTGCTGTCCAAGGGGAGAGGTTTGTGCTGAGCCTCCGGCTGAAGACAAGCAAAGTACAAATTGGGGAAGGTCAGGAATTTCGGGCCAGTTCTTCAGATTGGCTGAGCTGAGCTAGTCTTGGCTTTGGAAACCTGCGTCCTGGTCTCCTCCAGCTCAAGCACCTGTCTGGCCCCAGTAGCAGCCCCTGGTCCCAAGCTGGCATGCATGGCCCCAGGCCAGGGTGTGATCAGAACCATACCCCATGCGCCAGAGCCTCAGGGCCCGGCTGGAAGGTCTCCAGACTCAACCTTCTCTGGCCAGATCACCCTTCTTTTAATCCTGAGCAAACCCTCAAATGTGGCTTGTGGTACTTTAAGCCCCCCTCCCTGGTCTGGACTGCTCACTGTTGAGATCTGCATGGTTGAAGGAAAGAAAAAAAAAAGCTGGCGAAAGAAGAGATTGTAGACACTCTATTTCACATGTCCGACTGCTTTCTAGTCTTGCGGGCACCATGAGGTTATTTAGTTAGTCTTGTTTTTCTGGCTTGAAGAAGGTGTCCCAGGTTATCCTCACAGCAGCAGGGAATGGGACTGGAAATGGCTGTCAGAGCTCATCACATATATTCCAGGTCGCAATGCGTCGCTCTCACTCCTGACCTCTCAGATGTGCAGAGCAGGGAAGGAAAAAAATAGTTCCACTATCAGTGGTCAGGGAATAATAATAACACTAATAACAGAACTGAAGCCAGCACTCATGGAGCCCAGGGCCAGCCCCTGTGCCAGGCGCTTGGCACCTGTTGTCTCACTTAGTCCTCCCACTAGCCCTGTGACATAGAACTATTGCAAGTCCCATTTTACAGATGAGGGAGCTGAGGTTCAGAGAGGGGAAGTAGGTTGCTCGCAGTCACACAGCAAGTAATTGGCAGAGTCTGGATTTAAATTCAGGCCTCAGACCCTAAAGTTGCAAGTTAAACACTTGAGCAACAGCTCTGCATTTCTAACTACAGTGAAATTTTTAAAAAGTTTTCTCGCCCTAACCAGTTTGGCTCAGTGGATAGAGCATGAGCCTGAGGACTGAAGGGTCCCAGGTTTGATTCTGGTCAAGGGCATATACCTCGGTTGCAGGCACATCCACAGTAGGAGGTGTGCAGGAGGCAGCTGATCCATGTTTCCCTCTCAATGATGTTTCTAACTCTCTGTCTTACTCCCTTCCTCTCTGTAAAAAAATCAATAAAATATATATTTTTTAAAAGTTTTCTCTTTCACTATGGAGTACAAGAGACTGGTGGATACAGTTGAATGCCAAAAGGGTGGCATTTCTAGAACATGTCACTGGTTTATGGTAACATGGGGCAGAATATTTGAAACTGGGACCAACCCCCAATGTAGGTTATATAATAACTGCGGATTCTTTGCCAACATGGGCACTTTTATCCCCTCCTTTGCAATGTGACCTTTCAGCTCCTCTTATGAAAAGCCAAAGCCTATTCTGCAACCCCACCAGAAAGCACCTGGAGGAGCCACAGGGTACCCGCTTGCAGAATCATGAGCTCAGCAAATGGCTTCTAGACCTTTGAGTTACCTGACAGTGTAACCTTTGAGCACTATAACACTCCTGCGGACCTTTCTGTTCTCTGTTCAGAGGTCAAAGGATACCGTGATTCTCACTACCATGGTGGGATTCAAATAGGTGGGAACACTGGGGTCAGCTATATAAATACATTGGTACAAAATAGTAGTAAAGGTCATTGGTGATGAAATACCTACTATGTGCCAGGTACTAAGAATGCCACATGTGCTAACTTATTTAATCCTTTCAACATCTATCCTTATTACCAACCCCATTTTACAGATGAGAAACAGAGAGGCTAAGTCACTTGTCCAGGGTCACACAACTGAAAGATGGTACAGCTAGGAGTCAAACCCAAATGATCTGGCTCTAAGTTCGTGCCCCTAAAAGCCAACTCCTGCTCCAAGTGAGCCTGCTACTTGTTCCAACTGACTCCACAATTTATTATTGAACTGGCAAGTGAGTTAATTTCTCTGAGACTAAATTTCCCCATCTGTAAACAATAGGGACAATAATAGTCTCTCTCTTATCAGGTTATTGGGAGATGAAATGAGATAATACAGGTACCCAGCAGGGTTCAATAAATACGAACTATAATAATAATAAATAGCTATATACATTTACACAACTTTAATTATAGAAATATTTTACTGCTATAACAAATAGCTAATTATTTTGTATATGGGTACAATGTAATTATTAGTCAGACTTTTATTTTGAGTCGCTAAATTCTAGCTCACATAATGGTTGTCCCCACAGTTCCTGCCTTTCTGTTTTCACTCTGCCTCTGTCATTGGCTTCCTTTTTGGTTTCCAAAGCTGAAATCCACTGAGTGTGCCGACGTCTTTCAGCATCTCAGGAAACAGAAAGGCAGAGCTTCACAGGCCCTCAGCCTGACTTTTCCATCGGCCACAGCCTGAGCTCCTTGAGGTCTCCCTGAAGGGCATGGTCTGGTCATTCCTACTCTTCAGCTCCCCAGGAACAGCCTGCCTATGGAAGCCATATTTGGCCATGGGTTGGCCTCTCATGTACTCAGATGTTGGAGACTGAAGGGCAGACAACCCCAGATGCTTCCATGCTGAGCCTTTTGGTCATGAGCAGCTTAGCAGAGAACTCATGGAGTTTCCAGGAGGAATAGATGCCTCTTTGCCTACCACAAGGGTTTCTGCAGAGACAAGAGCCAGTGTCTGCTGCCAGGTGGGAGGTGTTGTAGGGCACTCTTGATGGCCAGGCAGGACTTGGACACTGAGACACAATGTATACAGCCTTGGGCAGAGGGAAGAGGGAGGGGCAAAAGTAGACTAAACATGTGGTTTATCTGCTCAGTCCAATTACCTCATCGCTCCTTTCCCAGCATCTTTGGTCCCATCAGCCTAGCAGTCTTGGTAGATACAAAAATGTGCCTTCCAGTTCTTTCTTCAAGGAAGAACTTGCTGTCCAGTTGCAGGGGGTGTGGTCAGCAGATGACGCACAGCAGCCAGCCCCTTCAGGTCTCTCTCAGCTGCAGAAAGCTGCCTCGCCCAAAGTCATGCCCTTCCAGAAACAAATATGGAAGTTGTAGATGCCTGACCAGTTTGGCCCAATGCAGATAACTCAGTGTCTGTTTCTAGAAAAGCTAGCCTGAGACACAAGCGCATATGCTCTTTCAATCTCCAACCTGCTCCACTTCTGCCTATTCCAACTCTTGCCAAAAGAGGACCAGTATTTTCTTGTTAGCATGCATCCCCAACCTGTTTACCTGGGAACTTAATTCCATTTTGCATGAGCAATCAAGACTGCTTTTGCCATAAGTCATCACCACTTTCTTGGGAAGTTTGGGCTAAGAATAGAAATGTTAGCAAGTCCCTTTGAACCCAGCATCTTGTATACCCTGTGTCACTTCACCTCCACAGCAGCCTCCAAAAGATGAGATTATCTCCATTATACAGAGGAAGAAACTGAGACCCAGAATGGTGGAGTGAGTTACCGTCAAGGATTTCAAGTCTAGTTTTCTATTTTCAGAGTCTAAGCTGAGTAGTTTGGTCACCCAAGCACATTTATTCTAGAAGACTCCCTGAACAGGTCTCCTTGGGATAGAATCTTGGGAAAGCAAGGTCAAAGAAAGGCAGTGTGGTTTAGGGGCTAAGAAATCAGCATTGGTGCTAGAGAGCCTGAGCTCAAATTCTTTGTCCATCACATACAAGCTCTGTGACAATTCCTATGATGTAACTTTTCCAAACCTCAGTCTACTCATCTATAAAATGGGGGTGATGATAGTTCCTCTGTCAAAATATTGCTGTGAGGATTAGGTACTTAGTTCATAGGAAGTGCTCAAGCAATACATAGAGAACCTTCAATAAATGTTGGATGCAGTTATTAGAGAATAATTTTTGGAGGCTCTCTGTTCCTTCAGTTCTCAGCCTGAAGAAGGTGTGATTCTCAATTTATGTGTCTGTAAAAAGGGACTTCTTACAGAATTCTTATAAAGGATAAGAAATACTATGTGTAAAGGGTCTTGGGCAAAATAGCTTCTAAGTAAAGAGTGAGTATAATGACTGGAGTCTTTGGTCCATTGGAGGTCTTAGAAGATACCAAGATTGAGATTTATATTTCCAACGGGTGGACAGAATTGTTCATTTGCCAACAGATTAACAAAAATGTGTTGATAACCCCTTGGGCCAGAATGTTTACAACTCATTGTGGACATGTTGGCTAGCCTATGGTCAGTAGGGCCCTTAGAGCTGAGAAAGGGAACCTTGAGCCAGGCCCCAAAATTGGGACAACCTTCTTTGAAATAGTCTAGATCCCGTCCCCTCTGATGCCTGGGACCCGGCTGGTTCTGCTCTAAGCAGAGCGCTGAGTCTGGATGGGACCCACATGGGTCTTGGTCCCTGTTACTCCCTTTTGTGATTCTGCCTGACCCTCTAGCCCATGTGTGAGGTCAACCAAATGCCTTGAGAAGCTCCAGGACTTGTGTCTCTAGGGTTGCCACAGTGCTTAAGACTGGCCTCAGTTCCAGGAGGGCAGCTTGGGGTACAAATCACACCCACAGGCCTGCCTGGTATCCCTCTCATGGAATCACACTTCCAGAATGGCCCTGCCACGCTGATTTTAGGTAACTCAGGTCGTTTGCAGAGAGCCCTGCAAAAGGTACTTGGCAAGACCCTAAAGGTACTTGGGTACAGCCCTGCCTAGGGTGGACAGAATTTTTTATTGTCAGCTGTGTATTATTTTTTATATAAAGACTAGAGGCCCAGCACATAAAAATTCATGTACTGGGGGGAGGGGGAGTCCCTCAGCCTGGCCTGCGCCCTCTCACAGTCTGGAAGTCCTCGGGGGATATCCTATGATGGCTTAGGCTCGCTCCTGCTGAGGAGTAGGCCTAAGCTGCAGTCTAGCCTCCCTCTGCAGGAGGCAACTGGACAAGCTAATCAGGTGATGGTGCCAGCCACCCCCACCCCCCAATCGCTGGATGACGCTCCCCCCCACCCTATTCCATCACCATTCCCTCCCTCTGCCTGCTGGCATGTGCCTTGGCTGGCCTGGCACCACCTGCTCGCTGGCCTCGCTCCCCACCAACTGGTCATTCCACTGTTTGGTCTATTTGCATATTATACTTTTATTATATAGGATAATTGTCTTTAATAATGTTAAATAATAATGGGGAAGAAAATATATTTTTTAAGGAATTCTGGTTGCTAGAGAAATAATTTCAAAGCATGAAATAAACACAACAGAAATAAAATAAATGAAATAAACTATGGTAGTGAGACATGTGGGAATCTCTGACCTAGTCCAACCTCTTATTCAACATATGGGGAAACTAAGGTAGGTAGTGCAAAACTGCCCTAAGTGTCCATGGCTATCTGGCCAGATTCTATGCTTGTGGGATGCTTGGGACTTGCTGACAAGCAAGAGTAATTGATTGATAATAAAACCAGTCACCCATGGCCGGAGTGGAGTTTACAACCTTAATGCTAATGGACCCAGAGAGGCAGAGGGTGCTGTTAACCACTTTCCCCTCATCTCTCGGGGCTAATAGCTTTATAGAGGCCATAAACTACTGAGTATTTCAATGATGAGAGTGACCTCCCTTGGCCAAATGACCCACCCTGTCTTGATTGACATGTAGGCCTGGCATTCCTTCCAGTGGCAAAAAGCAGCTTTTCCGTAGGCCTGTGGTTTGAACCACAAGACCCAGCCCCCCAGGAATTTCTCACATGTCTTTGGGAATTTTAAGCTGTTGCTGGCCCATCCTGACTCATAGCAGGAATAGTTCAAATTGGCAGCTTCTAGAGTAAATACACAACTTCATCCAAATTCAGTTCTCAGGTAGTTATCCCATCTCTATATTATTATTTTCACAGAATAGTTGGAAAGGCATGGAGAACCCTATTGGCCTCTTCCAGTTCAATTTTATTTTGCTTAATCATTTATTTAGCTCATTTTAATAAATGTGTTGGCCAGCCTCCAAGATGGCCCCCAGTGATCCTTGCCACCTGGAACTGATTCCCTTTGTAGGTCCTTCCCACACTGAATAACCTGAGAAAGGTCACCAGTGAAATATGACTTTGAGGCTAGGTCATAAAAGATATTATCGCTTTCATGAGTGAATAAAAAAGCTGTGGTATGTATATACAATGGAATGCTACTAAGCTATAAAAAAGAAGGAAATCTTGCCATTTGCAACAGAATGTATGGACTTAGAGGGTATTATGCTCAGTGAAATAAGTCAGTCAGAAGACAAATGCCATGTGACTTCACTTATATGTGAAATCTAAAAAACAAAATAAATGAACAAACAAAATTGAAACAGATTCATAGAAGCAGAGAACAAACTGATAGTTGTCAGAGGGGAGGAATACTGGGTAAAAAAGGTGAAGGGATTGAGAAATACAGATTGCTAGTTAGAAAATAGTCACAGGGATCTAAAATACAGCATAGAAAATACAGTCAATAATATTGTGATAACTAAATATGGTGCCAGGTGGGGACTGGAAACATCTGAGGAACACTAACCACTGTTCACCTGAAACTGACACAAAATACTATTGAATGTAAACTGTAATTGAAATTTTTTTAAAAAAATGAAAAAAAGAATATATTTTTATAAAAGATACTATGGCTTACCCCCTTTTTTGGATGATTTCTTGGGGGAAGCCAACCCCCATATTGTGAAGGCTCTCAAGCAGCCCTGTGCAAATCCCATGTGGCAAGGAACTGAGCCCTCCTGCCAACAGCAGGCATGACTTGCCAGCCATGGGAGTAAAACATTTTGGAGTGGGTCCTCCAGCCCCAGTCAAGTCTTCAAATAAGACCACAGCCCCTGCCAAGAACTTAACTACAACCAGACCCTGAGCCAGCCCCACCCAGAAACTGTGTGAGATAATAAATGTTTTATTGTCTTAAGCTGCTAAATTTGGGGATAATTTGTCACACAACTGATATCCATTATATTCCAGGCCCTGAAATAGGCACCAACATGCAAAATTGAGCAAAGCAAATATCACCTCTGCCATCCCAGAGTTCAGAGGCCAGAAACAAGCCTTCTAAAGAGAGTGAAGTTAGGTGGAAAGATTAAGATTAGATGAAAATTGGAATCTGATATAAACGCAGTAAAAATATATTCTCTGGGGGAAAAAAATTAAAGCAACAGCTTCTGCTTTCTATTTCTATATTGCTGTGTTGTTTGGTTCCCTTTTTCTGTGCATCTATTACTTTTAAGGTAATTTCTATCAAGGCATCTTCTCATAAATATGTCTTGTGAGAGTTTAATTCTAGAATAACCTTTCTAGAAAGGCTTCTTGGCAACATATATCAAGAAATCATAACAACATGCCTACCCATTGACCCAGCAATTCCACTTACATTAATTTATTATAAAGAAATATGCAGAAATATATGAAAACAGGGATGTAAAAGGGTGCTCACAGCACTGTTATTCATGAGTGCAAAAAAAAATTGGAAATGGCCTAAATGTCAACAATAGTAACTTGGTTAAATTACTATTTAATGACAAGCCATCCATACATTGGAATCTTATGTAATGATCAAAAATGATGAGGTAGCTCTCCCACTTATTTCCAAGGAAATATGTCCTGACATAATGCTAAGTGAGAAAGACAAGTCATCAACAGTATATACTGTATAACTCCATTTTAATAAAAAGAATATATATTTATGAATAAAATTATTGGAAAGCTAAACCACATGTTAATAATGTTATGTCTGGGTAGAGGGATTATGCATGTATGTATTTTGTTTCTTTTGGCTTGTCTGTGTTCTTTCATTTTTATTTTAAAAATATGGATTACTTCAGGAATAGAGTTCCAAGTATATTTTCATTAAGGCCCCAGAATACTCATTAATTAAATGCCGTCTCTACTGTTCTTAGGCTGTTTGTTCTTCCTTAGCCTGCCAGGGAGACCATCCCCCACCTCTGACTGGCCTCTCTTCCCTTCCCTTAATCAACCACTGGGACTGAGGGTGTCCCTAGCTCCTGGAACCCAGTGGAAAATATGGTCTTCCTCACTGTGCCATTTTGCTCAGAGAAGACCCACCTCTCCAAACAGCGTTGGGCCTGTTGACTAACTCTGGCAAGCAGCTCCCAGCTCTGGCTCCAAAGGCAGAGTAAGCCGCGGGGACTGATTTACTGCCCACGAAGGACCCACGCAGAAAGCAGGCCGATGGCGTTCCCCATCCGGGATGGCCCTTGAGTGATTTGTGGCTCCGGCAGAGATGCTCTTAAAGAGCATAGAGGGAGTTAAGTCATCAGGAATTTTATCCGATTGAAATGAAAGTCGGCAGAGATGAGGCTATACCTTCAAACTTGGCTAAGGTCCACTGCGTAGTTGCAGGGGTGTAAGGGGGGAGAGATCTCAGGCAGAGGGGCTTCCTACTGCTCACCAAGCAAGAGATGTCCACCGGGACCATTTCCACTTCTTGAGCTCATCAACACGGCCCCTGGTTCCCACTGAGATGGTCTTCTCCCTGTTCCCATAACTGGTTTAACCCCAACCAATATTTCATCAGTTATTCCCACCCTCACATTTGATGCCCCTCTAAGTAAACCCACTCATCCATTTGCCCATAAGCGGTCTGCAGTGCTACACTGCCTGTTTGGATTGTGTTCTGAGTTCATTTATCCCTTCCAGAGTATTGAATTCCTCCTCTAGGATGGGAATAGGCCTGCCCTGGACCCAGCACTGGGCATGGCACCAGAGAAGTTCACCAGGGCCTATAGTTGTGGGGTGCACCTTCTAGGCAGGGCAGAGGCACTAAACCAGTAAGTAAACATGAAAAACAATTTCTGATGGTGATAAAGGGAGGAAATGGATTCGTAAGTCAGAGGATAAGGGACTTTCATCCAAAGCCAGGGGAGGCCTTTCTGAAGAGTGATATTTGATCCAAGACCTAATAAAGCTGGAAGCCCAGAGACCAGAGTTTCTACAACTGCCCAGCTCAGCCATGCACAACACCCATCTTAGAAACGTTCAGGGCCCTACCCTCCATCTCCGCCCCTCTCCAAGTTATGAGTGTCTGGGACAAGAAGAGGAAGAGTTGCTCATGGGAGAAAGTCACACTGACTTTCAGAGCCCTGTGGACAGGATGTCCAACATGTGGCGTGTTGTCTGTGGTTGAAAGGAGGTCCCACCTGGACACCAACAGGAAGGACAGTCCCCAGCACTCATTGGAGTGGACACTGGACAATTTGACACCTCTCAGATCTACCTGGCTTGTAGATGCGCCCTCAGGTCTGCTCAGCCTCTTCCACTGGGTCCTCTCCCTCTGGACCCTCTCCCTTCTTCTCAAATCCTCTTCATCTTTTCCCCTCCCTCCTAGCTTAGGTGTCCCTTTCTAATTCAGGGAATAAAAGCTCGCTTTTATTCATAATAAAAACCAAATATCTATGTCCCAAGTTCCCCATGAAAAAGGATAGGATTTAGAATTTCAAAAGCCAGAGTGATACTCCATTTTCCTTTGCTTTCTACTGCCTCCGCTTTTCCCAAAGTGAAGAAAGAACCTTGCTTGAATGGAGGCAAGGGTGGTGAAACGGAGCAGCCACTATCTGAAACGTAACAGTAAATAACAAAATACCAAAACATTGTCACTTAGTGTTTTAAAGATAGGACCTCACCACAAATATACAGCATCTACCAGGCACAGAGCTCAGGACTAGACACACATCAGGCCTGTGGACAAGGATGCCCTCTCCAAGGCTGGGGAAAAGGCGAGAAGGAAGACAAACCCGAGGATCCGGGTCAACCCATGGGGTGCTCCCAAGCCAAGATCACAGACACAAATGGCCACCCTTGATGCCTTCAAGAATGTGACTTCAGCCAGAGACCAAGGTGGATCTGGATGTTCCCACAGCTGTGGGCTGTGGGCATCTGAACAGGAAGCTCTTTGTCAAAGGGAAGTCTGAGCAGGCACTGGTGACTCTCACACCCTACAGTTAAATGGCACTAAAGAGACCAGAAGATGGGGAATGCCCTAAGGCTGGGCTAGCATCTCTGACCAGGAAAATGAGTAGAGAATGGCCGCTCCTTAAGGAAAAGTTCATGGGATGACGATTAAGTGCATCAGCCTTGAAAGTGGGCCGCCTGGGTCCAAATCCCAGCCCTGGTACCCACCAGCTGAGTGGAGAGACTAGACAGGTTGGCAGTTGATGTTTTAGAAAGTTCTGAGAAAATGAAGAAAAACAATGCTGCAGGTGGAGGGCACAACCTGGGCACCAGCCTGGAGGATAGGGCAGGGCAGGGCATGGAGCCCACAGCAGTGGCTGAGGTCAGCCAAACAGCTGGTCAGTCCAATTCAGCCCAAGTGGGACCTCATTTCTTTGTCAGGCACCAGTTTTAGGCAAAATCCCATTCTTCAGTCTTGCTCAGTGGCCCACCAATACTGTGTGATTTTTCTCTAAAATCCATCCAGAGTTTACCCAGATTGACTCAAAGATGAAAAACATTGAACACTGTCCTTCCCGCATCCCTCTCTAGTTAAAGCTGCAATTTCTTTCAAGACAACAGATGTTGACATGTATTCTTTCCGCCACCCATAAGTAACATGCAGCGGGCTCTTGCGGTACCCCCTCGGCCCCCAGGATTCAGATCCTCCCTCTCTCCTCCCCCTTTCCTGATCCCTCCGAAGGGGAGGCTGGTCTGCCTGTCCCCCGCCAGCGCCAGCGGGTCATTCATCAGCCTGCAAGACCATGCATGCTGCCGACCCCACCCGCTCCTGCCCTCCCCTCTTGCCAGCCATATGGAATGAGTTGCTCCCTTTTTACTCCTTATCAGAGATGGAACGATTTCTCCTGTGTCTTTGTGGAGTTTTTCTGCATTTGTGAGCTGGCCCAATGCTTAACTCTTATTGCTCCAAAATGCTACCGGGCTTCTCATTCCCTGGCAAAATCACTGAGTTCAGAGGCTCAAATCACAGGAGGGAACAGGCAGAGAACATTGAGAGGAACAAGCAGGTCAAGAGGACACCAAAAGTGCAGACAATTCAGTCGAGAGGAATTCCGTTACACCTTCTGTAACTTTAGAAGCAGGTCCTAGAAGTAGCACCTCCTCCATTTGGTTAACCTTGAACCTGCACCTCCAGGATAACAGTGATGATAACCATCATGCCTTGGGTGCTTGCTGTGGGCTCATTTAATCCTTCTAGCAACTCAGTGAAATAGATGTTCTCATTATCTTCCTCATTTTACAGATGAAGTTCAGAGAGGTGAAGTAACTTGCCCAAGGCCACACAGCTGAGATGCCTAACCACAACTAGCGCCCTCATCCGTCACAGTCTAGCCCTGCAGAGGAACATATACAGTTATGCTCTGTGATCTGGGGTGGTCTCTTCATCCCAACCTACTCAAATTGAGATGGGAAGGCAGATGGCTTGTGGGGAAGCCCATATAGAAACAGGCCCAGGGGTCCTGCAACATACCACTTTATTCCCACTTTCTTCTTTAAGAAAGATGGAGTTGAGGCCTGATTTTCTATAAAAGAGAAATAAATAAAAATTTGCAGCCAAGAGCCTGGATTCTGGAGTCATGCAGAGCTGACTTGGAATCCTGTATGATGGGGGCAAGTTGCTTCACCACTCTGAGCCTCAATTTCCCCACAATTGCACAGTTGGTAAGTGGTAAAACCAGGACTGGACTCCTTTGATAAAGAAGAAAAGCCCAGCTATTTGTAACCCAAAGAGATGGGACATTGAGTTACAAATGCATTGGGGAGCCATTGACAATTTAGAGCAAGGCAGCTAAACTCGTAATGACAGTCCCTGAGCTAAAGGTTTTGTGTTTTATCTCATTTCAACCTCAGTACTATTAATAACCCCACTGCGGCTGTATCTGTTTTGTTCACTGCTGTGCCTCCAATGCCTAGATGAAGTCTAGCGTGTATAGATGCTCTATAGACAATTGTTGATTGTTGAAAAATTGCATTTGCATTTTAGTTACGTTATGGTTTACCGTCTGTCTCCCTCACTAGACTGCAAATGCCATTTAGGGCAGGGCATGAGTCCCCCGTTCTAGCTCAGGGCCCGGAACACAGTAAGTACTCACTAAATGCCTGTTGAATGAATGAGTGATCACCCTTGTCACAGAGAATGGAGAGGTTGAGAAGAACCTCTTTAAAATACTGTCCAGGGACCTATCCTTTTCTCGATTTGGAAACAAAATAAAAAATAAAGGATACACTGCCAATGAGTGACGGAGGCTTCTGCCTGCTGGGCTCCAAGTTTTCTGGATTCTGGTCAGAACTGGTGGAGTACCGCCGGCTGGTGAGGCTGCATGGGCTGTGAGGTTTCTTAGGTATCAAATGATGCTTGGATTTGGAAACCACACAAATCCCTTTTGATGAGTTGGGTGCAAATGAATCTGAATCACAGGAATTAAAATCCTCTGGAACACGAAATGGTATTGGAATGAAATAGGGCTCAGCTGGAATACTTTCCGGGTCCTCAAAATAAATGGGTTTTTAAACGACTTTCAGGAGAGTCCCTGAGCTCACCCAGCGCCTGGGCCTGCCCGGACAGCAGGCTTTTTTCTGATTTTCCTGAGCAGTTGGGATTGGTTTCTTGGCAACCTGGAACGGGCTTTAGAGGCAGCCCCTTTGCATCTGAAAATGACTCCTTGCTAACTGACATCTCCGGGCACAGTAGCAATTCAGCAAACAGTCCAGACCACCAAAGCCTTGGGGATAAAACACTCCCCAAAGTAGACAAGTCAAACCATTGAGCTGGGAAGGCAGAACTCCGTGCTTGCAAAATAATGTTTTAAAGTGAGTTTTCATGAGTTTGTCAGGCTGGGAAATTATTGCTTCTTGATGAGAATACAGTAAGCTCTCACTTAACGTCGTTGATAGGTTCTTGGAACTGACACACAATGAAACCAATTCTACCACAGTCTAATTGATAGAAACAAGAGTTGAGTTCCTATGCATCTCATCAACATTGCAAAGAAATTATGTTAAACAGAATAAATTAATTTGAGGACTGCTGTATTAAAAATCAATACAGTGACCAGTGTTATCGGTGCTGAGCCACTCACCCCCACACACACGTACAAGAAATATATATATATATATATATATATATATATATATATATATATATATTTATTTTTGCAATAAAATACCCAGCAATTCCATGCGCCTGCCTGTGCACCCTGCTATGCCTTTCTCCAATAAATGGGGGGAAAGAGTGACTCGGGAATCTTCACTGTGCATAATGCTTTTTGCACACTCCGATTTCACCGTCCTTTCTTGAATACGGGAAGTGCCTTCTTGTCCTGAACTCTTAGCATCTACAGTTCCCAATGCTTTTCCTTCCAATTTTGCACAAAACCTGAGACTTCAGCACGTCTCCACCCAAATCTCACTTGCCCCAGGGAGAACTTCCCTCCTCTTGCCCTTCCCCAATTCTGATGTTTTCCATCATAACATCCACCAATATTTGTAATGATGTATTTCTCCTTTTTTGTTTTTTACTAAATATCTCTCTTTCTCATTTGTCTATAAGCCCCTCAGGGAGTGGAATTGTGTTTTATTCATCACTGTAGACCCCTCTAACTCACTCACTAGCCTTCCATTGAGAAGCCCAGGCTATGCCAGCAAGAGAGGCTAGAATTCAGTTTTTGCAAGAAGATACAGAGACCCAGCCAGTGCTAATAGAGTCAAGGACCATCCATCACTCCCCCACAGCTGGGTGTATTAATAATCCTGGTTGGCCTGAGACTAACTGGTAGACCCGTCTGGCCCAAGCTTTTCCTCTTGTTTATAAAATCCTGCAGTGGCATGGATTTGAGTGTGTCCACATCATCCTTCAAGCCTAGTTCAAACTCCATGTCCTTTATAACACCCTTCCTTCTCTCCCCATTTTGAAGTATTTGTTCCCACCTCAGATTTCCCAGAGTAAATCCTGTCTATTCCCCACATTTGGCAATGAATCAATCATTCATGGGCCTATAGCAGCCCTTCCAGTTTTGTCTTGAATTCAAACCTTTAACTTTCAATATCCATTTGTTCTTTTACTTTCTAACATTCATTCTTTTTCTAGCTGACATGTGGGTAAATAGCCTGTACAGAATAATGATCTTGCTCTCCACCAATCTCTTCTCCACACAGTAGTCAATGATCTGACCTAAGTTGCATACAATTCCATCCTCCTTCTAGTGAAATCCTCCACTTGCTCCCAACTCAGAGTAAAATCCAGAGTCCTAACTGCAGTCCTCAGCCTCTGAAGGAATTGCTTTATGCTGGTCTCCCCATGTCAGCTCCCACCATTCTCACATTTTTCCATTCTACTCCAGGCATGCTGGCCTCTGTTGTTCCTCCAGGATGCAAATCATGCTCCTGCCCCAGGGCCTTTGCACTTGATATTTGCTCTGCCTGATATACTCTGCTGCAGATATCTGCATGGCTCATTCACTTAACTCAGGTGTGTGCTCAAATTCACCTTAGAGAGACTGCTTTTGACTGTACCCTTCTTTCTTACTCTGCTCTTTTCTCTCTATCACCTATAAGTACTGAATTCTTATGGACTGTTTGTTTCCTTACTATAGAAGGAGAGAGGGTATTGGAGGTAAACCAGCCATCTAACCTTAGATGTTATTCAAAGGAATCTCTGAAGGAGAGGATAGACATTCGAGTCAACACAGTACACTTGAAAGCACCTACTATGGGCAAGTACTATGGGTTTGAATAAAAGAACTATGGACTGAGTGTTAGTGTGTATACACACACACACACACACACACACACACACAACACACACAAATACACACAGTAGACTGACCCCTAACTAATACAAGTTCATCTCCTAGTTGTTTTCAGTGTTGGTGGGACTGTCAATCAAGATGCCCTGTGCTTTCTGGTCAACCAGTGGCCCTGGAATCCAAGATAAGGCAATGAGAGCCCCTGTCTGCTGAGAAATGAACCATGAGTCATCAGTTGATGGAGTCTCTATAAATACCTATTCATTTGATGTCATTCAAGTTGCTGCTGCAGAGTCTTAACATTTATTGGTCCATCTTTAGTTTAGAAGACAAAGCCACCCAACCAGGAAGTTCAAATGAAAGAATTTAATGTAGATCACTAGTTACAAAGGTATTGGAAGAGCTGAAAGGGCAAATGGCATCAGGGACAACTCAGAGATTAGCAAGAGCAGGAAGCCACTGTGATTCTGGATCAGGAGAGACCAAGGGAAGAGGCTGTGTTACCAGAACCAGGAGCTGGGGCTGCCCAGTGGGAGTTGCGGCCATGAAAGGACAGAGAGAAAGCAGGAAGTTCATAGATAGTACAGCCACTGCTGGAATCACCACCATGCCCAGAGGCCCCTCAAATACGAAAGAATGGAGTTTGGGAGAATGACCTTCGCCTTTCTAATCATCTTTCAATCTGCCAAACCCACCTCCCCCCACTGGAGGCTCCTAGTGGATGAACCTAACCAGAAGCAAAGGACACTGGGAATTGTAGTTTGCAGTACTCAGCCATCTGCTATACAGAAGGGCAAGAAATGGATCCGTCTCTATGATCTGCCTCCATTCACATCCTTCTTGGCTTCCAACATGGTGGCCAGAAGGGCAAACTCAGAGAAAGAAACAGGCACATGCCCTCCCCCTGAGAGTCTCTATGTGGCGCCTTCCATTCTTTAGCCTGGGTCAATGGATTGGCCCTGCTCCCTTTCCCACTCCTAAGGAGTCCACTGTGTCTGCTTGTAACTGAGGCCTGGCGTTGGCTGTGTCCCCAAATAGCTGTAGGCAACTCCACTCCACTCCGAGCTCCTGGCAGTGCCAGGGGCAGGAACCAAGCCCTTTTCCTGTCTGGAGTCTGATGAATTCTCTACCAGTTGCTTCTATCCTCAGAATGAGAAACGAATGTTTGTGTAGCCCAGCTCATTAGCATGCTTCCCTGGTGACAGAGTCCCCCACCTCTCTGCAGCAGCCGCCTGCCTGCTCCCAGGCAGGGCTCTTGCTAACATGCTCTCTGAAAGTCACTCTTGGACCCAGATGGAGGAAGTGGGGCCAAAGCTCACTTTGTGGAAAGATTTTATTTCCATCTGAGTCCACTTCAAGGAACAGTGAGGGATTAGTTTTGTTAGCTTTTTTACCTCCAAAAAAATTTGCTTGGCCTTTTGAACATGGATTTATGGAATTGCTAGGCAATCATGTTTCAGACTATGGAGACCAAGAGCCCTTCTTTGGGGATGTGTCCAAATTGGTTGGCACCACCAGGTATAGGCTAAATGAAATGCATTCAGCAAGCTTGTCTGGGGACAGTCTATTCCGAGAGAGGTTTATAGATGTGTGGGCAGTGCCATGGGGGTCGGTGAATTGCTGGTCAAATTGAAGACATAAGAGGAACTCATTCAACCTCAGGTAATAAGGGTAAGGTACAAGATGGAAAAGGAATACAAAAATTGAGCGGTTTCTCCCAGTTATGTTCCTGAGACCACTGGCTCTCCAACTTCAGTTGCACTCAACCCCCTAATTTGGAGTAACAGCTGCCAAATGTCCTAGGCACACTTAGGAGACGCCACTGGTCTACTCTACATACTTGAACATCCAACACCCTCTTCTGGGCATGTCCCAATGAAGGCAGACAGAGCTAGCCATGACAACCATGGCCATGGTTATAGTTGCATTCAAGCCAGAGACATGACAGCCTGGTGCTTAGCAGGAACATCAGCATCAGAGTTGGACAACCCGGGTTCAGATCCCAGCTATACCACTTCCTGGGCTGTGTGGCTGAGGGACTTGCTTTCCTCATCTGTAGAATGGGCAGAAGACCTACTTCACTGGGTTGTTATGGGGGTTCATGGTAATGTACATAAGGTACCATATATGGACCTGGAATATAATAAATGCTCACTGCATGGTGGTTTTCAAAATACTACTAAAGCTAGGCAGTAAATAGTAGTAAAATTTCTAGAATAACGGGAGGAAAAAGGAGAGACTCAAGGACAGCTTTCTGGAGAGAACAGGTAAGCTTAATAAAGCTGATATTTATAATGGTGGGGGCAGATCAAGGACACCAGCAAGGGGCTGTCACTATCACCAGTCCTGAAGGAGCAAGGAAAGGAATGTCATTGAACTCAGAGAGAAGGAGAAGGCTCCTGATAGAAGCTGAGATTTGCTATCAAGACACGCCAGTCCTAGACAACCTGGAAGGAAGGAGCCAGGAAATAAAGCTCTAGTTTCACTCTCCTTCGTTCCTTGCATCTCCTGCTGGTACCTCCATCATTTGAATCCAGTTGGAAGCCACAAACACAGAGTCCCTTAAAGGGGTTCATACAGGTCAGCTACATGGATGGAAAAGAGTAAGAGAGTGTATCTAGAGGAAGCCAGAAAGACAGCAGGCATATAACCCTAGTGGAATAATGTACCTATCCAGATTTCATGCAGCTGCTAGTTAGTGAGACATAAAATAAGCGAGATAGAGATGTGTCTTTTCTTCTGTAAAAAATGTGTAAGGGTAGCGAGGACCACCATGTTGCACAATTCTAGGGATGACTGGACATAGCTGGACATAAACAGTGGATGGTGCTCCCTGGAGTTAAACAGCCAGGGTGGGTGGGGTGGATGGGCCCATTGGGTGACCACATGGTGCCATCAGTATCTCAGGCTGCTTGTGTCTTTCAACTCTTCCATCCTTAGCACTGGCCTTCGTGGTCAAGGGGGCCGCATGGTCATTGGTGGCCGCTGGAGCTCCAGCCGTCATGTTGGGAGGAGGGAGAAAAGCGCAAGAGCTCTCTGGAGGCTCCACCCACAGCTCCTGCCACATCCATCTCATTTGCCACTCTTACCTGCAAGAGGCGCTTCAGACTGTAATTTCTTTTCAACGTGGTGTCTACTGCTTCCAACAGCACAGGGGACTTTTATTAAAGAAATAAGAATAGTGATTGGCTCTGCCTCAAATAAGTAATCAGTTGGGAGTCAGAGCACCCAGGTCTAGTCTCCGCTTTGACTGTACTTAGTTAGGTGACCTTAGGCAAGACACTATCCATCTCAGATAAACTTAATTCTATGGTTCCCATGCTGGCTTCCTTCCTCATGCTGATCTTTCTCCCACCTGCCTCCTTCTAGGTCCTAGCACATGCCTGGAAAGTTTAGTTCTGCTGTCCATTTCCTTTGGTGTGGCAGAGTTAGAAAAGAGGAGAATAAATTGTTCACCTCCCAGTCTCTTCTCTGTCCATAGGCAATATAGTTCAAGGCTTACAGCCAGTGAGCATCAGACAGATGTGTGCTGGAGTGCTGGTGCCATCCTTGTTAGCTGGGTAACTTCTGGCGATTCCATTCAGTTCCTCTGAACCTCAGTTTCCTCCTCTGGAAAGTGAGGCTAACAAAAGCTCTCGCTTTGTGGAGTTGTGGGGAGAATGAAATGAGATTGTGCGTGTGAAATCCTCGGTAAGTGATAAAGCATACATGAAATGACAGCGCTGAGTGTTGTAGAGCATCCGTCCTCCCCACTGAGCATATGTGGGGCTGGCCAAGTCTCAGCCTGCGAACAGCAAGGAGAGGGAAGGGAATTGCACATTGGCTAATGGGGTGCTGAAAAGTCAGCAGCTGGCCCTGCCGGTGGATGTGAGGCTTCCGCATCTATCTCTATGCTCTTCTCACACCCCATCAGACAAGTGATGGGAAGAAACCAATTTTCGACCTGGAACACTTCCCATCCTAAGTGCAAGGCCCTCATGTTGCTATTACCAAAAATCCTCTAAAAACATAAGGATGTGTTTATTACAGAAAAAGTTTCCAGTATTTTTTTTTACTACAGGACTTCTCAAAGCCTTTAATATGCTAATGATATTTCTAAATCTTCCACAGGGTATCACATACAGTGTGCCCCAAACATATTTGCCTAATACCCCCCTTTTTCCAACAATAATATCAGTAACAATAATAACTATTTATTGAGTACCTACAATATGTTAGACCTTATGCCAAAAGTTTTACATTGTGTAATAGTCAGCTATTATTGTGATACTGTTGCATAACAAATAAGCCCAAATCTCAGTGGCTCTGATCAATAATATTCTTTCTCACTCATTGGCCTATGATTAGTTGGTTTGCTTCTGCTTAGGCTGTGGACTGGGTGCAATTCTACCATATGAGTCTGCAACTCTGAAACCTAAGTCAAAGCTTCATCAGCTGCCCAAGGCATGCTCTACTCATGGTTCAGTGCAGGAGTACAAAAGAGCACATTTAAAGTCTCCGCTCAGATGGAACACATGCTACATCTGCTCATATCCATTGGCCAAAGTAAGCCACATAGTCATGCCTTACATCAACAGGTTGAGGAAGTATACCCCTGACATGTTAAACTGTGGAAAGGGTAGAGAGGAAAAAAAAATCTAAACAAATAATACAACTCATGTCATTGTCAATATGCATTACCTCTTTTTTAAAGAATATATATTTTATTGATTTTTTTACAGAGAGGAAGGGAGAGGGATAGAGAGTTAGAAACGTCAGTGAGGGAGAAGCATTGATCAGCTGCCTCCTGCACAACCCCTATGGGTATGTCCCTACAACCAAGGTACATGCCTTGACCAGAATCAAACCTGGGGACCCTTCAGTCCCCAGGCTGACACGCTCTCTATCCACTGAGCCAAACTGGCTAGGGCTGCATTATCTCTTTTAATCTTCATGATAGCTGTATGTGATAGGTTGTCATATCATTTGGCAGGTTTAAAAAAATAGACAAAATCTGAAGTTCAGAGGTTAAGTAATTTCTTGGAGATCACACAATCCTAGGTGTCAGACCTAGGACTTTAAACTTTCCGAATCCCTTCAGATTAGTTATAGAAATCTCATTGGACTTTCATGTTCCTTAATTTCACATTTCTTTTAGTTCTTCTGGGACATTTGTGCATATTTATTTCCACTATAAGGAAATGTTTTATGATACTTTAACCCAGAAGCTCACTTATAAACCCACGGCATTTATGTAAATACTTAGGTTATTAATATTACATGAGCTTGTTCTAAATTTACTATGAAATCCAAGGTTGTCATCTTTAGAGCAGTGTCTCTTTCCTGCACGTGGGAATTATGCTCAGCAATGAAACAAGTAAACGTGAATTTATGGATGTAGTAGGTCTCACAGGGAGTTCACCCATGTGCTCTCAGCACACACCCTTCCCATGCATGCTGCTGGCTTCCTAGTAAGAGTGTGCACAACCCACCACCTGACAGGCTCCCCTGGCCTCAGCTCACAAGGTAGACCAGCAGGCTCGGGAGCCGGCAGTCCTAGGCATAGCCCTCAGGCAATGACTGACAGGTTGGAGGATGGATGCTCCAGCTTCTTGTCCCCCAGGTGGGACAACTCGGAGGCCTGTTCTCTATTGTGTCTTAGATGTCCCAGCAGGGGTGCGCCGCAGTTTCCCACTGCAGGAACCTCACTAACGCAACCTCAAATTTCTCCCCACCCTTATTGGTGCTTCCTGGGATCACCTCCAAAAGCAAAACAAAACAAAAATATCTGCCGTTCAGATCCTTGACTCGGGGTCTGCTACGGGGAACTCTACTTAACAGATGAGCGTTATTAACAAAAGTAGAGTTGGTGCTCTCTATCTATTTGGTAGTTGCTTGCTTTTTTTCCCCATTCATTTATTGCAAAATGTTTTATACCTTTTTAAGGGAGGGAGTCACAGAAACCCTGATGCAAGCTATGGGCCCTCTCACCAGAAAAATGCCTGCTCACACAAACTGCACCTGCAGGACTCTGGGGGCCCAGGTGGGTTTTCAGTGGAGACACAGAGGAAGCCTTGGGTAAGTCAGTCTCTGACCGACACGGCCCTGAGCTCTAACTGGGGAAACTCCTGTACAATTGCCCCACTCACGCTCGCTGGCTTAGCTGCGTTTGGGAACCTCATCCTTCATAGCTCTGCAAACTAGACTAGGGAAGCAAACCCAGGCGACAACCACTGTCGGAAATTCCTCTGAGACTGGGAGGGCACTCGCAGTTGTTTGCGTTGCTTATCTGCTGGCCCCGTGGCCACCTCTTCCACCCCCTGACGCCTTCGCCTGCTACGGCGTCACCACTGACTTCAAAAGCTTCCCCACCCTTGCAAGTGACTCGTGGGTGTGTGAGTGGGAGGAGGGTGCTGATTGCACAGGCCCGAATGTCTCCAGCTAGAAGGAGACCAGTGCATCAGAGTGAGTCCAGCACGCGCCACCCCTCAACCCCCCTAAGGCCAGGCCTCCTGTTTGGGGGCATAGATCTTCATGCCTCGCTTTCTTTGTCTTGGCTTGGCAATTTGATAGCCACTGGCTGGGCTTGAATTGGAATCCGGGCTCAGTGGTCAATGACTTTCTTTTTTTCTCAATATTCACCAAGTCTTGGGGCATCGGTAAACACCGTCGCCTCTTGCCTCCTGGGTCTGTTTGGCCCTTGCCAGGGCTTCTCGAATCTCCCTGCGCTCTGTGGCTCCTGGGGTCTCAGGTCTGAACCAAGACCCTGAGAAGGGAGAGAAGCGATCTGGGTTTAAACTGTTCCCAGACGAGGGGGCTCTTAGCGCCTAAGCCTCGAGGGGAGAGACACTTGTCTTAAGACACAGTCTGAGCCCACACCTGGAAGAGATTGATTGAGAGACAGTTAATATGGCTGCGTGATTTATGAGGAGGAGATATTGTAGCCAAGGTGCGCTGGGCTGGGGGGTGGGCAGGGTGAGTACAGGCGATGTTAGGTACTTACTGCTGGTCAGGAAACACTTGATAAGGTTCCACAGTGGAGCTCATTGCTGAGGGAGGAGGGGGAGGGCCAGATAGCCAGTGCTGGGGGAGCTGGCTCCAAACCCAAGTGCGGAGGGGGCTGGGGGCTGCGGAACGCTTCGCCCATGGACGCTGGTTCCAGTGGGACCCAGGGCTCAGCCCCGCTGCCTCGCATCCATCATGTGGATGAATAATGCCACATGAAATATCCCATCTGTCAGGGGCCCTCCGCGTGCGCTGGCGTCCATTGCTTTGGCTTCAGCTCGCGTCCATCCAGCCTCCGCTTGGTGCCAAGTGCTTAATTCACACACGTGTCTGCAAGCAGATGCCTTTGGGAGGCCGAGTGCTCCTCCAGCTCGCTGCTCTCTGAACCTCGCTCTCTGTTCCCCAATTCACTCCCATCTACCTGTGCAGCCCTGAGCAAGTCACTTACCCTCTCTGAGCGATTCTCAAATTACTCAACGACAAAATAAGTGATATCTACCCCTTAATGTCATAGAGAATGAGAATGATGATATAGGTAAGGGGATTCCCTCAGGGGATGCTGCACAGCGGAAACTCAATAAATGAGACATAAAATAATAACTACGATAATGCTAATATAAAGAATGGATAAAGGGCAAGCACAAGAAAGTGTTTATGAACATGAGCCATGGTTACCATTGATTGCAGACCCGAAAGATCACACCCGGCTCTGTCCAAGAGAGAAATTCTAGAATTCCTGCAAGCCACTGTAACACTTCCTTTGGCAGGTTTCCTACATCTTGGCCAGATGCCCATCAACCAGTTGGAGAACTGAGCCTGAATAAATAAATGCACATTTAGTTTCTATTGTCTAGAGACTATTCTTCTGGAGAGCTCCCTGTGTATATCTTTGCGGGTCAGTAGAGGAGACATTTAAATTTTAAAAAAGAAGAAACTAGAGTCTGATAAGGGCGCCTGTCTGATGAAGTCAGTACAGTTGGGGATGGAGTAACCCTGAAAAGAATGATTAGAAAATCATTTTCTGGACTGACCTGTGGAAGGAGGTTGTGACCTCAGACCTGGCTTTGCAGGGGTAACAGGAGTTTGGCAGGCACTTTTTAAGACCCCTGCTTATTGAAACGTTTCTGTCCGTGGGTGGGTAGACTGACTGCCTATAAGATTCTTGGCTGGCAGCATCATTTGCACCTTCAGAGAAGGCTGCTGCGAGGTCTCCAGAAAGACCGACTTGCTGGGAGACAGGGTGAGAGAAAGAAGGTGGAAGAACTGAAGTTATGAGATAGACTGTCTTTGTACAAACTTTTGTCGTGGTCCTCATGTGGTTTCTACTATCCCACATTCATTTCCTCTTTATAAGGCAACATTGCCTCAATTGTCCTTTCACGATCCACCTATTTTCTACTCCAATTGTGGTTTAAGGTGGAGATGACTGTAGTTGTCTCTGGCTTCCAGGGTCCGGAACCCATTAATCAGAGAATTCCATTTTCTAGTGGAATTCACAGTGATTGGCTTAGGGATGGTTATGTGACTTTAAACCAGGCCAGTGAGACTCAGCCTTGGAACGTTTGCTGATACTATTGGGAAAGAGAGGCTTTCTCTTTCTGCAGGCCTTGAAGTTCCATGAATAGAAGCCAGGAGGCCACCATGGGAAGAAGGTTTGGACTAGGAATAGAGCTAATAGGGAAGAGACCCGAGCTGAGAAAAAAAGAGGCGACATTCTGAAGGCATCACATACTCTGGCTTTTGGCTCTTGAGTTGCACTTCTCCTATGATGCTTAAGCCACTTTGAGCTGAGTTTCTGTTGCTTGCAATCACAGCGATTATAAACATACAAACAAAACAACACACCACACCATTTGCTGTGCAAATATTGAGTCTGCCTACATGTTTATGGTTGGCACTAAAGATCCCGTAGTGTTGCAGGTTGAGTTCACTGTGAGGCTGACTCTGAGATGGAGACCAGGGTACGTACAGGACATTTGTGGCCTTTGAGAGCAACAGCTGAGAAAAGAGGGGAGGAAGCAGTATGGGGCATTAGAAGACCCTGCGCTGTGATGTACTAGTAGTTACAACCAGGCCAAGCTAATCCCACAGGGATGCTGGAACTCAGTGGCCCCTCTAAGCCGCCCTGAATTGGGAGGAGGGAGGCTCTGAGCCAGAGGGTAACCTGCCTTAGTCAAACCAAAACATCTTCCACGTCAGGCATGGGCTTTGCAGGTCCAAGCAGTGGGCTTTTTAACTAGTCTTCCCGTAAATAAGTGGAAGAAAGCAAGCTCTCGGCCCTGGAAACAACTTCCTAGGTGAGGACAAGCAAGTCAGATATTTACGATGCAGGCTCAATAAAGGGGATGTTGTTCGGGGTGGACAAGAGGGCTCACCTAAAACACGTGCACTGCCCCCCCCCCTCCACCACAGAGCTGTCTTTTGCATAAAGAAAGCTCTTACGGCCTCATGTAGGGACTGCTGGGATAATTCCAGGTGGTAGCATGGCTCTGGGGAAACCCCAGGAGAATATTCCAAATGAGGATGGATTTGGGGGAGAGGATGCCATAAGATGAATGCCTTACTCTGCTTTGCAAGGAAAGGAGAGAAAAATCATAAACATGGAATTCAGTTTAGCGACAGAAATCAGCCCAACATCTTGGGGGATGTAGTAATAACAGTAATGGCAGTTGGTAGTTATGGGGCATCTGCTATATGTTCTGTTCTCATTTGATCCTTAAAACATCCTGCAAGCAAGATACCGATTTCTTGTTTTCAGACAAGCCAAGTAAGGACCAAAGACCTGAAGTCAGCCCGGCCTGCGTGCCTCAGTGGTTGAGCGCCGACCTATGGGGCGTGAGAGGAAAGTTTTGGGTCTTCCAAAGCCACTTGTAGGTAGTAGTGAGTTTTAGAGAAGTATATCCCACATCACGTGCCCCTCTTTTGGACTCACTTTTGGGTGTGGCAGAGATCATGCTACATGTTCATAACATTCCATTTCAATCTTTTACTTCCCAGGATCCTTTGTGAGGTTGATGGCATGAGTAGGTTCTGGTCACTGGGAGGGAGATAGTATATTCTCTATTTCCATCTTCTGAGGGGTGTGGATATTCTGACCCTGGTAGGCGGATGTAGCAGGGGAGAAACTAGGGGTGTCAACTAGAAGGGAATAAGCATGAAGAGAAAATAGACTCTGATCTCTTGCTCTCCCTGGCTGGGTTAGGAGTCCCACCTTTGCAATTAACTATACCCAAATCGCCCGTACTCCCTACTTCTGTAGCCAGAGTGAGCTTGGCACTGCTCCCTGGCTGAAAGCCCTCCTTGGTTTTTTCATGCTCTGTAGAGTGAAGACCAAATGCCTTACCTCACGTCCATGGCCCCGTGTGGCCTGGCCCCTGCCACTCCCTCGGGCCTTCTCCACCCCCTGTCCCAGGTCTCCTGTGCTCCAGCCACCCTGACATTTTCTTCCTATTCCAAGAACTGGTTCAGCTCAGTCCCACCTCAGGACCTTTGCACATACTATTTCCTCTGCCTGGAGAACTGTTGTCCCCTACTTTTGCTAACTAATTCCTCCTTACCTTTCAAATGGCAACTTCCTCTGGGCAGCCTTCACAGCGCCCCCACACGATGACATAAATATTTACAGGTGGTTAATCTAAGTCTAACTTCCCTACTTCCTGAAACACATAAACTTGCCTTTCAGCTCCAAGCAGAGCAAGGATAATGTCCATGTTTCTCACCAAAACACAGTGCAGTACATCAAAGCAGAGGTTTTAGAGCTAAGCTAGCTGCAAAGGTTTAAATCTTAGCTATTCCACATACCAGCTGGGTGACTTTGAGCAAGTTTCTTACCCTCTCTGTGCCTCAGTTTCTTCCTGTGTATAAGGATAAGAATAAAATATACATATAATATTGTTTTAAAGATTAAATGAGTTAATGTAAAGCTTAGCACAGTGCCTGCATAGTATGTACTTAATACATACTTAGTATGTATTATATACATAGAATATATATGTATTTCATATAATAATGATAATACACAGTTATTGTTTATTCACATTCCCTTTACATAACAAATGTCGGCACATAATAGGTGCACAACAATACAGTGGTACCCCGAGATACGAGTGCCCTAACATACGAGATTTTTGAGATATGAGCTGTCGAGCAAGTGATTTTTGCTTTGAAATACGAGCAACATTTGAGATAGGAGTAATCGTGCAGATCGGCCAGCTGCACACGACCCACCAGTTTAGGGCGACTCGAGCGTCTCATAGTTTCCCACGCCTCAAGGTGACGGAAAGAATTAAACTCGTATCTCGAGGTACCACTGTACTTCTTAACTTGATTAGTGAATATTTGTCTCACTGAAGGCAGAGATAATTTATTGCCTTTGCATTTCTTTATCTTCACTTGGCACAGGATCTGGCACTTAGTAGGTGTGCAGTAAGCGCAGAGTGGTTGAGTGCGTGCAGGTGGTAATGCCTCCATTGAAAGTTCCACCCACTGGAGCCTCCTCAACTCGCTCCCAGCCTAGCTGCCTGCTTTGAGCCTTTCCTGTCTCCCTTCTCAAACCCAGGTGGAGATCCTCAGCGCCCTGTGGTAGGACAGCCTCCCCTTCCCCTTCCGTCCTCCCCCACTCCCGCCCAGGGACACAGGGCAGCTTTGATCACTGACAGGAGCTTTCGTGGAAGAAAGAAAGAGAAAACTGGCCATGTGAGCTCCCTGGACATGACACTTACTAATAAAATGAGCAGTTGTCAGCCTCTGCTCCAATCAGCTGGCCACTGCTCAGGCGGAGAGAGGCTTGGGCAGTGCAGAGCTGGGGGTTAGGAGGGGGAGCCAGCAGGAGTGGCTGCCTCCAGATATGAGCCACATAAATAAGCCAGGCCTCCACTCCAAAGGCGGGTGCCCTGAGCATCTGGCCTCAGTGGATTTTGACACCTTTAAGTGCCTCTATCCCCAATGTTCTCCTCGGTTTTCCTATTAACTTTTATTTATTCAATTAAGAAGACATTCTTCTTGCCTAAAATAGTTAACTTCATAGATAAGGCTACAGAAAACCCACCCCATCTTGGTCCCCTCAGTGTCTCCCAGGAAGTAACCATTGGCAGCATTTCAAGATATATGTATCTTTTCAGAACCTATTTTATGCTTGGCTAATATGCAAAGTGTCCTCATGAGTTTGACTGGGAGGACTGGAGTTCGATGTCTCGCTATGATGTGCACTGACCACCAGGGGGTGGCACAGAACATGGCAGGTGACCAGCGGCTGCCAAAGTGGGGTGCTGAGGGAGTGAGGGAAGGAGGAGGTGGGGAAACTGATGGGCCCTAATTGCAGACCAGGCCTAGGGACCCTACCCATGCAGCATTTTGTGCACCAGGCCTCTAGTACATCATAGAGTCGGTCATCTTGTTCTGCATGTGGATATTCTATAGGTTTAAAGACTTCTTTGATGGAGTTGACTTCCTGTGGGATTGGTTTGTTTGTTTGTTTTCTGAATGGCCCCACCTTGAACATATGCTTCTGCAACTGGCTTCTTTCATTCATCAGGGTGGCTGGGAATCTTGCTGTCCAGGTGTATATAGATCAACCCCATTTTTGTTCCCTGCTGTGTATTATTCCTGAGGAGAACCGATGAATTCAACACTAGCTGCATATTAATGCCTCAAGGTGTGTTGGGGAGGTGGTTCTTCATAAAATGGGAATGTCTGGGCTACTCTCCAAACAACTGAGGGAGAACTCTGGTGGCAGGGCCTAAGTATCAGAATGTTTTCATTACCATGCAGACTGGTGCAGCCACTGTGGGGAACAGTTTTTAGGGAACAGTTTCCTCAAAAAACTAAAAATGGAACTCCCATTTGACCCAACAATCCCACTCTTAGGAATATATCCTAAGAAACTAGAAACACCAACCAGAAAGAATATATGCACCCCTATGTTAATAGCAGCACAATTTACAATAGCTACAATTTAGAAACAGCCTAGGTGCCCGTCAGCAGATAAGTGGATCAGAAAACTATGGTACATCTACACAATGGAATACTATACTGCCATAATAAAGAAGGAATTCTTACCATTTGCAGCAACCTGGATGGAACTGGAGAGCATTATGCTAAGTGAAATAAGCCAGTCAATGAAAGAAAAATATCACATGATCTCACTCATTTATGGATAATAAAGAACATTATAAACTGATGTACAAAAGGATAGATACAGAGGCAGTAAAGCATCAAACAGGCTGTCAAATTACAGCAGGAAAGTTAGGGAGAGGTGGGGTAGATAGGAGATCAACCGAAGGACTTGTATGCATGCATATAAACATAACCAATGGATACAAGACATTAGGGGATTAGGGTATGCATGGGAGTGGGGTGGACAATGGGAAGATATATATGCATGTAATACATTAATTAAAAAATTTTTTTAATAAAATGTTTTCATTCCCAGTGATTTCTAACTTGCAGCCCCGGTTAAGACACTCATCTAACCAGCCCCCTCTTCATGCATATTGAAGCTGTTTCCAGATCTTAGCTATTAAAAGAAAAAAAAAAACGCTGGGCTCTGTGTGGCACATTCTTCCTTGCACATCTGTGCTGGTGCATCTCCAGGGCAGGGTGTCCCCACTTGAGTACCACTCACATAAGGGGCCTGACAAACCTTTGTTGTTCGGGGTGTCCCGTGTGCACTGTGTGATGTCAATGGTGTCCCAGGTTGCAGGCTCCCACACATCATGACAATAAAAAATGTCTCCAGTCATTGTTACATATTCAGGGAGCCAAATCGCCCTGCTCTGGGGTAGGAGCCCAGACAGAAAGGGCTGGATTCTAGGAGACTGTCTTGGGGTCACCAGTGCTCCCACGTGCCTGCACTAGCTCCAACCTTTCATTGTCTGGGACGATCCTGCTGGCAGGCATTCCTTCCCTTGGTCTGAATTTAGAATTCAGGGTTGAATCCTCAACACCTTCACTTCCACGCCGCCTCCCGCAGCCTGCACGCAGAAACCCTACCAGCTCCAGACTACAATTCCCGCATCTAGACTGTGCGTCGAGGTCTGGTGCATGGGGACTATCAAATAAGGATAAGCAGGAGGCCATTGCTCTCTTTTTTCCTTTCCTTTTTTTTTTTTAAGTAATTCTGCTGAGAGGAGGAGGGAGAGCCTTCTCTCATCCTGTCCCCACCTCAAAGTTCCAGAATCTACTCAAGGTCTATGTAAGGCCACGGCCTTGTGTCCCAGTTGCTCTCTGAGATTTGTAAGGTGAGGATAGTGGACAAGAGGGAGGGAGACAGGTAAGCTTTCCTGGAAACAGAGAGAGGCTCTCAGGGCTTGTGTGCTTGTGTGTGTGTATGTGTGTGTGTGTGAGGGAGCGAGAGAGGGAGAGAGAGAGAAAGTTAAATTCACAGGCTGGGAAGGAAGAGGAGGGGGAGAAGCAACATGCCCAGCCAGTCATGTCTCTCTAAGCAAGATAAGCAGCCTGTCCCATCCATCTCTTTGACACTATCGGCCTGTTGTCTAAAGTACTTACAGTTCCTCCTCAAGAGAAGAAGGCCTGACATGGACGCTGGGGGAGGGGGCACAGGGAGGGGGCGTTCAGAACAGGGCATCCTGCTGGCCTGCTTCCCCAGAGAGCGGGATGGTTTGCAGAGTGAGGAGATGACCCCCACCCTACCTCCACCCGGAGCCTGGCCTGTTTTTAGCTCAGCCCTGAGTGCTGGTGAGATGGTACTGCCCAGGCTCCCTACCTGGGACCCCATTCCCAGGGGAACCACTTGAAACCAAAACTTGTCCTTCTCAAGTGGCCAGGGGAGAGTGTGAGGCCGGGAAAGAGAGAGTGGGCAAAAGGGAAAGGCCTGCTGCAGCCGCTCAGCCCGGACCTTTCAAAGCCCACGTGGCTCTGCCTTGACTGTGGAATGGGGCTATTCTCTGTCTCCGAGGTCTTACACCAGACCCAGCCACGTTCACTAACTCCCTAAGGTCACACAGCTCACTGTGGGTCTCGATAGCATTTAAATCTGCATCTCTCTTGTTTCTCCTCCTCTGTTATTCTTTTCTTAAAATATGTTTTTATTGATTTCAAAGAGGGAGAGGAAGATATAAACATCACCCCACACAGGGGATTGAGCCTGCAACCTGGGCATATCCCCTGACCGGGAATCGAACCATGACCTTCTTGTTCTTGGGTCAATGCTCAACCACTGAGCAACACTGCTGGGTCATTCTTTATTCATTCACCAAATGCCTTCAGAGCATGGCCTCTGTGCCAGGATCTGCTCTGGGTGCTAGTGATGAGGTCCTGGCCTCAGCTGCTTACTGATTTCTGGAAAATATCCCCCTAGATTAAGCCAGACCTGCACAGACCTCAGTAACTAGATTTTATGATTTTGCTCTCTAGACCTCCTGATTGTGCCCATTGATGATGTAGGGTTTGGTAGCACATGGAGGAAACCCAGGATCAATAGTCCCCTCCGGTGTGCTATTGGGCTTACTGTGACGGTCTCCTTAAGAACATCACCACAAAATGATATAGCATGATCCATCTTTCCAAGAACCTCAGGGGAAGTGCCCTCCCGGTCTTTGCAAACACCCCCTTGTTTGTCGTTGGCGAATACTTTGGGCTCTTGTAAGTAACTATAATTCTCCCCTTGTTTTGGCAGCAAGCAAGCTCAGAGCCAAATATATTTCTATTAACTACACAGGATGTTCCAGTTCCCCAGGCTGAGAAGCAAAATATCCTAAAACCCTTCCTTATGCTCCTGGATTCTGTGGGGCAGGATTCCTCGGGGCTGATCGTCCACAATGTCGGGAGCTGGGGGCAGGGTGGCCTGAGGCTCTTCACTCCCAGGACGGAGGTGGGTGCTGGCTCTAGGGGCCTCAGCTGCTGTCCTCGTGGGCTCTCCCTCGGACTCCCTCACAGCATAGTGCTGTGTTTCAAGAGTGAGCACCCCAGCCCTAGCCGGTTTGCTCAGTGGATAGAGCATCGGCCTGTGGACTGGAGGGTCCCCGTTGGATTCCAGTCAAGGGCACATGCCTGGGTTGTGGGCTTGATCTCCAGCGAAGGAGTATGCAGAAGGCAGCTGATCCATGATTCTTTCTCATCATTGATGTTTCTCTCCCTCTCCCTTCCTCTCTGAAATCAATAAAAATATATTTTATAAAAAAGGATGAGTGTTCCAGTGAGGGAAAGGTTAGGTAAATGTGGTAGCACCTTGATGACCTTGCCTTGAGTGGTTTTCTGACTGAGGAAGTCACCAACTGTCCCTAACCCTGGACCTGGCCTGTTTTTAGCTCAGCCTTGGTGCTGGGAGCATTACTCCCTGCCGCCTCCTCTCCAACACACACACACCCCCCACACACACACACATTCTGTTTGCCAGAAGGAAGCCACAGGGACAGCCTGTAATCAGGGGTGAGAATCAGACTCCCCCTCTTGATGGGAGAAGCATCATGGCCTGGAAAACAATACAGGACAAGAAATTGCTGTGGCCATTCTGGGACAGACAGGGCACCACACCAACCAAGTGGGATTCACTGGTGTGTACACACAACCTTTGGCCACATTGTGTTATTAATTGTCCATGGATTACACGTATTTTTGCAGCTAAAGATTCTTTCTGGAACGAGGCAGGAGATGGACATATCTGTTATCAATGCCATGTTCTGAGTGCTTGTCTCACACGTGGTCCTGGGCACAAATCCCTCCTCATGCCTCCACCAGTTTAATTCACAAGTGTCCCTCTGGGCACCGTCTTACAGGGAAAGAAACCAAAGCACAGGGAGTTGAAGAAATTTACCGGATTGGGCAGGGCAGAGATGTGTCAGAGGTAGGCTTCCACTCAGGGCAGCCTGACTCAGCTCTGCCGCAGGTAGCATCACCTCACACGCCTCCATTCTTGTCCTTTGCGCCTCTCTCCACATCCAGATCCTGACTTGAAGGCTAGACAGACGTAGCCCTCTCCTCTCCTCAAACATCTCCTCTGCCCATGAGTATTCATGGACCTCTCTGTATATATCAAAATTAACATTCCCTCCAGCTGAGATCAGCCAGCCTGCCAGGAATTCAGGAGTTTGGCAGGAAGTCTCCAAGCACCACTTCCTGCCAGGTCCTGCGCTAGCTCTCAGGAATCCAGACACAAGACAGTGACTGTCACATGGGACGGAGATCTATTTGAGGCAGAGACGCTGCCATTTTGGCTCTGTAGTTGGGCACACTGTTAGTGCCCAGTGTCATGAATGGAAAAAGTGAGAGGGTTTACCTATTGCAGCAATGAGACCTTAGGCGAGTGACAACCCTTCTAAGCCTCTGTTTGCTCACCTGTAAAATGGGAATAAGGTAGTTCTTGCACACTTCACAGGGCTGAATGGGGGATCTTATAACTGAGAAGGTCTCCATTTTTGCACTGAGTTTTAAAAAGCTTAAAGTCAAGGTTGGGGTCTATACAGAATAATAAGTCAAATGCTTAGCACTAATCAGCCCTCAATGAACAGGGCTATAAAAGCCCTCTGGGTCTTGAACTCCAAGTTCAACTGAAATTGATGGCAAGGGAGAGGAAAAGGCCGAGTCCGGTTTGGCTCAGTGGATAGAGCGTCGGCTTGCGGACTGAAAGGTCCCAGGTTCGATTCCGGTCGGGGCATGTACCTTGCTTGCGGGCACATCTCCACTGTGGGGCGTGCAGGAGGCAGCTGATCGATGTCTCTCTCTCATCGATGTTTCTGACTTTCTATCTCTCTCCCTTCCTCTCTGTAAAAAATCAATAAAATATATTATTTTTTTAAAAAGGAGAGGAAAAGAATGAAAAAAGTCATAGGTCTTTCCCACCTCTGGAGGAGGCACCTTTATGCAATGGGATGGAAGTTTGGGGGATAAGGGAGGCTGGTGTTTCAAGAACTAATGGAAATCTCCTAAAAACAAACAAACAAACAAACAAACAACCTTGTTTTAAAAACGCTTTATCTTCCAAAGTTTTGGGCTTAACATCTGAGTTAGTGGATCTCACCAAATGCAGCCGCTGACCCTCAGAGGTAGCCATTTCATCTGCGTGTGCCTGGCTGAGGGGAGGTGGGTTTAGAGGGTGGGCAGCCTGTTAGAAGAATATGAGAAATTAGCTCAACCGGCCAGGTGTTGTGTTATCTCTCGTGGCTCAATTAGCACCAACCTCTGTTTCTATGTTCGATGTAGGACGTGGCTAGTGAGTTGGGGAGAAAGGAGATTTGCATTATTTGCTCTTGGAAATAGCAAGAATACTTGGCCCTCAAGACAAACCCAGCTCCAAGCCTAAAAGCTAAGCCCAGATATGTTATATATTTATTCAAGGCAGCAATTGGCCAGGAAACGACTATAAAACACACATTTTGAATAAAAGAGAGATTTATGGTGCATTTGCGAATCTGAGTCATATCTCTGTGCCTCCCCCAGGCCAGAATCCCTCTAATCACTAACATACCCCCAGCTTGTACACTCGGTGGGCACAGAATTGCTTCCTTCTGGTCCCGTCCCGGTTAAAGATGTGATGGGGATTGTGCTACTTTATCTGACAGTCAGTAAATGAATTGCCGATTCATTCTGAGCTTAGATGGGGGCTGGTTTTTGCCTTGGGAAGAAAAAAAAAAGTGGGGTCCTTTCATATGTATCTTTGATCAGTCGAGACTTGACAAATTATTTTCCTAGGAATTTCTCTATCCTCAGTGCCACGGGGAAAAATGGATTTACTCTAAAAGAATAGCTTTTATGTTTCAGAAACTAGAGCAATGCAAAAGCCGTTCTTGGCTCTTACTCTCTCTTTCTTCTCCTCCATCTCCTTCTTCTTCCCCTTCTTCTTGACCTTCAACTGTATTTTTCTCCAGGAAAAGAAAGCAGGTAGCAGATGGAGTTGGGAAAGGCTGCACCTCTGTTTAGGGGCAAACTTGAACCTAAAGAACACCTGCTGTTGTGTCCCAGCAGGATTCAACTAGACTGCCACGATCTCCTGCCCATGGTTTAGACCTTCACTTCTCTGAAGGCAGAAGATCTAAAAGTTGTTTCCATATCGGGGTTTTTATCAGCTGTGGCCCAACCTTAAAAGAAAGAAAGTATTGGAAGTAGCAGTGGTGCTGGGCTGCCAGGGATGGTTGGGCAGGTCGTACCCAACTCCGTTCAGATAGACCCTCCATGGAAATGATGCTCTGAGGGTTGTGCCATGCTCCACCTGTACAACTGTGGTGGCAGCTTTGGGAGGGAACTCACGGGGTGAAGGAAAGATTGGAGAGCTGTAATTATAATAAAGGGACAATCTTGGGGAAGGAACTAAAAAAAAGTTTAATTGAAGTTTAGACTCATGTGTTCTAGCAGTTGCAATTTATTTCCCCCCTCAGGACTCTGTGTCTGAGGGAGAGAACAAATAGATTGTGATGGAGATGGAGATGAGATGGTGATAGAGGTGAGCTGGAGATTGTGATGGAGATGGACATGAGATGGTGATAGAGGTCAGCTGGAGATTGTGATGGAGATAGAGATGAGATAGCTATAGAGGTGAGCTGGAGATTGTGATGGAGATGGAGATGAGATGATAATAGAGTTGAGCTGGAGATTGTGATGGAGATGGAGATGAGATGGTGATAGAGGAGAGCTGGAGATTGTGATGGAGATGGACATGAGATGGTGATAGAGGTGAGCTAGAGATTGTGATGGAGATGGAGATGAGATGGTGATAGCGCTGAGCTGGAGATTGTGATGGAGATGGAGATGAGATGGTGATAGCGGTGAGCTGGAGATTGTGATGGAGATGGAGATGAGATGGTGATAGAGGTGAGCTGGAGATTGTGATGGAGATGGAGATGAGATGGTGATAGAGGTCAGCTGGAGATTGTGATGGAGATGGAGATGAGATGGTGATAGAGGTGAGCTGGAGATTGTGATGGAGA
>JAAGEH010000417.1:11237944-11287220 GCA_011751065.1 Lasiurus cinereus | reverse complement strand
AGATGAGATGGTGATAGAGGTGAGCTGGAGATTGTGATGGAGATGGACATGAGATGGTGATAGAGGTTAGCTGCAGATTGTGATGGAGATGGACATGAGATGGTGATAGAGGTGAGCTGGAGATTGTGATGGAGATGGACATGAGATGGTGATAGCAGTGAGCTAGAGGTTGTGATGGAGATGAGATGGGGATGGAAAGATAGATGGGTGGGTGGGTGGATAGATAGATAGATAGATAGATAGATATAGAGAGAGATAAAGAGAGAGACTATAACCCTCTCTTATATCAAGCATTCCTACCATCTTGTCTAAGGGGGAAGAGCTCTTGAAGTAACAGCTTTCCCCTCTTAGTTTAGGTTTTCCTCAAAGCAGAGAGGGGTTTGGATGCAGTGTTTTATTTGGGTGAGCTGGTAAGAAATGAGTTGAAGAAGGGAAGGCAGGCAGTGAAGGGTGTGGTAGTGACAGGTCCCCTCTGTGAGCAACTGGGTAATAAGAGTGCTTGCCCAGAGAGCTGCTCTAGGAGACTCCACAAACCCCTCGAGGAGTCTGTGGAAAACCTACTCAAACTTGTCCCAAGACAACAGGAGACCAACTTCTGTCCCTCCTTGTTTTATTCCCTAGTCAAGCACATCCCTGAGGCCAAAAAAGAACTTCAGGCAGAGGGATAAAAAGCTGGAAGTGGGAAGTCACTGTTAGTGACCTGGAGATGGGCCCAGGAGATAGGCTGGGCACTCACAGTGTCTGCTGTGGTCCACCACACTGCACAGGACGCGGGAGAGGAGGAAAAACAGAAGAAATAATAATAATAATAATAATAATAATAATAATAATAACAACAACAACAACATAATTCACCCTTTCATTAGCTAATAGCTAGTGAGCATTCCTTCTCACCAGACAATGAGCTGAGTGCTTTATACTCATCGTCTCATAGAGCCTCATAGTGCAGCTCTCAGGGGCAACTGCTCCTAGACCCTCATTTTGATGACTCAGTGGAGGGTTAAAGAAGTGAAGTGACTTACCCATGGTCACAGAAGCAGCAAGTGGCAAAGTGAATTGTATAAAACGTGCCAGTTAGAGAGCAAAGGTGAGATTCTTACAATTGCCTGGCTCTGTGTGTGTGTGTGTGTGTGTGTGTGTGTGTGTGTTGCGTTTGTCAACAAGAAAATAATGCTTCACCCCAGGACAATCGCCTAACCCCCCAGTGGAGACAGAGAAGTATCAGGTGTCTCGTGGGGTTGAAGTGTTGAGGTGGAACATTTTGTCCTCAGCACTCGGCGTGTACCCAGCTCAGTCACTGACCAGGCTGCTGTCACCCCTTAACAACGACCATCCCTTCATCCTCAAAGTAGAACAGTTGTCCACCTTCCTCAGAGACCCCATTTGATCAATGACCAACAAATGAACTAGAGTTTGTCTTACTTTTATATTCCTAATGGCAACGATAATTCACTTTCATCATCACAAAAAAAAAAAAATACGAGACTACCCAATAAAACAGAAACTTAAAAACTCACAGTCCCGCTGCCGCTGTTATTATTGACTGTACATTCTAACTGGGTGTTCCCCCCACGTAAGAAAAGTACTTTAACTGACTTCTTTACTTACAGTGTATCTTTAATATCTTCTTAAATCATCTTCACAAAGGGATTTTCAATGGCCATGTGGTATGTCGTCGTACAAGCGTATGCTGATCTATTTAACCAACCCCATATTAATTAGATACTAAAACTGTCTCCAGTTTTTATGATTAAAAAATTAATGAGGAACTTCTCAGAAAAGAAATGTGGACAGTCCTGATTATTTCCATAGGACCAATTCTCCAAAGTTCAATGATCAAATTAAATGATTGACACAACTTTAAGGCTTTTCGTATATTTTGCCAAACTCTCCTCCCAAAAGCCTTATCTACTTTTATTCCAACCAGCAATCTATGAGATGTCCTATTTCCTCATTAGCAATATGAATCATTGTTTTTAATATATACATTCGCTAAGCCAGTAAATAAAAACTATATTTAACTTGCATTCCACTGATGAAAGTCTTTTAAGCATTTATTGAGCATCTATTGTATGTTATTTAACTGGACATTTCCATACATATTATGTCCCCCCTCAACAGTCGTTTGAAGCTGGTGGAATATTGCTTTTTAGTGAACAAGGAAGCTAAGGCTTAGACGAGCGTAGGTTGCATGCTGAGCTCTGCCACACACCAGCTGTGTGATCTTGAGATGTCCCCACCTCTCTGAGCTCAAGAAGACTAATAACCTGAATCTCTGGAAGTTCTGATGACTCTATTCCCCATCACTTGGAGTCCCACACTCTAGTGCTCTGTGGGGACACAAAGGCCATTGATCTAGTTTCTCCATTAATTTGGAAAAAAGCCAAATTGTCATTTCTTTATAATAAATTCACACTTCTCAGGGATTCTTGTACTCGGAAAAATCCCAGGGGATCTGATTCAATGAGTAATTTGTAATCAACATGCCAGTTATTCCTGTTTTAAGGGGATATGACATTCTTGATAATTGGGATTTTTAAAAACATTTGCATAACTAATTTACTCACCAATTTGCTGCTCTGTTCTGCCCCGTACGTGTTACATAGGACCAACTCACTAATCCTAAATTTGTGGGTTTTAAGTAAATATCCATTGATGGTCCATAAAGTTGCATGCTTTGGGACCTCCCAAATACTTGATTCCGGAAATTAATTCAAAGAAAGAGATCCTTCAGAAGACCAGGTGTTGGCTTTTACCTATAGCATGACTGGTTCATTTCTTGGTCAGTTGGAATTCCTGGTGGTTTTTCTTTTCCAATGCTGACACACATTCAGTGAAATCAAATACCTCCCCTCCAGGGCTATGGGCCAGTGGATAGACATATTTGGCTCTATCACATTCAAGTACAAGCGTTCTAAACAGCTTGAAATGAGCTAGAGAGAGCAGATGGGGCAAAAAAGCCACTGGAAGACAACTCCTTCCTTCCTTCTTCTACCTAGTTCCCTTCTATCCCGTCAGTAGAAAGAACAGGAAAAAAACGGGTGTTCAAGTCCCTTGTACTTTTTTAAGCACATGGTATTTATTAGGCATTAATTGGCACACAAATATACGAAATGAGTACTTAATTCTCCCCCTCCCCCCTCCCTTAGCAACATAAAAAGACAAAATTGCTTGAAGACACTCACGTACAAACATACTCACACACTCGCACGGACTTGGACATACTCAGCCTCACATATTACCCTGTTCTTTTTATTAGGGTCAGTTTAAAAAAAAAAAAAGAGTGTTGTTTTTTTTTAATCAAGAAAGCAAAGCACATTCGAAAGAGGGGGAAAAAAAAACAGAACGCAAACTTGGTTTTTGAGTATCAATAAAATTAAAAGCTCTTGACCAGCTCCCATGCTGGATTTCATGTTATTACTTAATTAGAACTCCTATTTATAAATAAATAGTACCAGTAAAATATTACATCTGAAGAACCCTGCAATAACGTTTTACTTACACACTTTTTTTAACACTGTTTTTTGCTTTCCATAACCACAGTTTGGTGTCGGCGTGGGGTGTGATTCCCTTGGAGAGAATGACCGATGAGCACGATTTGCCTCTTCTTTAGAAATTGTGGCTTTGGCTTTGGCATCCAGTCGGACTGTCGGGAGATTTGCAGGCTGGGGGCTGGCTTTGTTTTGTAGCAGGACGAATATTGACTTTGGCTTTTTCGCCACTCTTGTCAGCACGGAGCTTGCCCTTTGCTTATCACAGTTCTGCCCGCGTGTAACCCAGGGCTCTTTAAGTTTTTCAAAGCAAGCTTTCCAGCTGGGACGCTATATGCCACGTTTGCCACGTTTTAGCAACAGATGGCTGGGAAGACCCGGAGCTGGGAAGACGGGAGTGCTGAGTAAGATATGATGCCAGGCGGAGCCCAAGGTTATCCTGACCCCCGAAGGAGGCAAACTGGGCTCCTCGGTGACGGGGAAGGCAGGACACAATCAGAAAAAGCTGGGGACATAGGAGACCTTTTCAAAAACATCCCATGGCAGAGGTAGGTCATTTCTTAGTTAAAGGGAGGGTGGCGAATTTTGGTTTTAGGGGTGGCTTAGAGGAAGAGAACTCCTCAGGTACATACTTTGAACTTGCCTCAGACCTCCCCCAAAGTAAGGGACTGGGTCCCATTAAGAAAATTGAAAGAAAAAAATATATTATTATTTATTATATAACAATGTCAACATTAACAGCAAGACAGGAAAAGACTCCAACTCTGCATTAGGATTAACACACTCAATGAGGCAAGACTTGCTGGAGACCAAAAGAAGGAATCTGGGAGGCCCTCCGGAGGTGGTGTGAATATGGCTCATGGACAAGTGTGGTGGTTGTGGTGGGAACGGGACTATTTTTTGTTTTTGTTTTTTTTAAGTTTTGAGACGAAACGACAAAGTCACATTTTTTTAACTGTGGTTTCAGGCTACTGATTAGATCAGTTTTTGGGGTGGGGGACAGGTCTTAAGCGCAGGCGTAAATGTGGGGTGAAATGAAAAACCTTGTTCATGGGGTTCTCTTGGCTACTGTCTCTCTCCTACTCTCTCTCTCTGCTGTCTCTCTCCTGCTCTCTCTCGCTCTCTCTCTCTTCTCTCTCTAGCAAATGTCTGTTAGGAAGCAGGCCTCGCTTTAGCTATTCTCGCTCCACTCTGGCACCATGCCAACCCCATGCACCGAGTGGTACTGGTGTGGGGACAGGGTCCTTGGCACGCCATGGGAGTAGAGGAACTCAGATGGTTGCAGGCCGCCAGGGGACTGCAGGCCAGTCTGAGGCCCACACTGCCTGACCACAGGCTGGTGGGCCACGGAGGTCTGGTGCTGGAACATCCCCTCCCCGAGCTGGGGGGAGCCATGGTTGGCGATGCCAGCCAGCCGGGGGACCAGAGGCCCCGAAGTGAAGTGAGCCGAGAAGTGTTGGTAGGGTAGCCTGTCCATAGGCTGCACGGTGGTGACCGTGCAGCTGCTGTAGGAAGGCATGCTGGGCCATGTGTTGCAGCTGATGTCCTCCAGGCTGGGCACAGGCTCACTGGGCGGCGCAGAGCTGGCATACATGCAGGCCTGCCGCTGGGCTGACTCTGTCCTGTAGGAGGCACTCAGGCCCTGCTGCTGGGGGTAGCTGGGGCGATAGAATGGGTCTTCTTCGCTGGGCGATGTCTCCATGTAGGGCTTTTTGTAGGGATGGTCTGCGGTGGAGCATTCTTCATCTGCTAAGACAGGAGGAGAGAAACCCATGAGGCCAGGACCAGCCACCTCACAACTCAAGGCAGAGACAGCCATTTGGCCGAAAGGGGGAAGAATCAAGTCTCTTAAGACTAAGCCCAGGCCTCCATTCTGATACAAAGGGGTGGACTGTCATGGGGAGGACCGTGGGTTATAGCGTTTTAAGCAAAGTCAGACCTTTCTGAACTCAATTTCTTTATCTGCAAAGCATAAAGGTTAATAATGGCATTTTTCTACATAGGAAATTGTTGAGAATGAAATGAGAGAATGTGTATTAGTCCAGAACTTGGTACAAGAACACACTCAATAAATTAAGAATTATAGTTATGTATTATCTTCCCTCCCCAGCTTGTAAATTCCAGAAAGGGCATTTCCAGCACCAGTTCACACCTAGGAACAAAAATAATAATAAAGTCAACACTAACAGTAGAAACAGCACATGGAGTGTGTGAAGTGCTCTCCATGAGATGATGCATTTCATCTTCACGACAGCCCTACGAGACAGGTCCTATTCTACCCACATTCTCCAGAGGAGAGAAAGGAGACACCGAAAGGTCTCCTTTCGTTGCCAAATTTGCCAAGGTCTCACATGGCTGAAAAGCAGCAGAACTAGGATCAGAATTCAAGCAATCTACTCCGAAATCTCTGCTAATACCATGCGGTATGGAAAAGGCACGCAATAAACATTTGTGCGATGGATGGAAGGGTGGATGGGCAAGTGGACAAATGGATGGGAGCTTGAATGAATAAATTTCCAAATCCTTTCCTGATGCCTTATGCAATCAAGTGCCTAGTTAATATCTGCTGAGTCGGTACAGATTAATGTGTGAGTGTTTTGGTGCTAATCAAGCCACTTTGTTCACTAGTATTTCCTAGTGTGGCGAGTGGGGATAGTTCTGACCACTTCAAGGTCACAGACCCCTTTGGAAACTAACGAAAGTGCTGAGCTCTCTCCTAGAAAAATACACTGAAACACAAAGCTTGGAGAATGGAGTATATATACAACTTCCTCAAAGATTCCCTAAATCCAGACTCCAAGCTAAGAAGTCTGGATGTGGCTGGGTTTGAATATGGCTCTTCTACTTCATATCTGTGGGACACCAGCATTTCAGACTAATTTTCACCATCTCTGAGCCAGAGTTAGGAATACTTACTCCACTGGATGGCAAAGAATTAAATGCCATGAGACATCTTCAAGAGCACCAATCTCGTGGCAGACCTGATCTATAATAACGCACCTGCAGGTGTTTCTTTCTGGGGAAGCAAAACTGGGAAATTTCTACCCAAGGGTAAACCTCAACCCAGATTCATCCTTAAGCTGGAATTCTACCCTCAAACTGGAGATTGTCTTTCTTTGTCTTCCAATTGCTTTCTGATCAATAAATGTTAAGAAATATTTGTCTTTAAGGGGGTTGGTGAAGAAAAATAGTGGTACCTCAAGATACGAGTGCCCTAACAATACAAGATTTTTGAGATACGAGCCGTCGAGTGAGCGATTTTTGCTTTGAAATACGAGCAACATTTGAGATAGAAGTAATCGCGTGGATCGGCTGGCTGCACATGACCCACCAGTTTACCGCGGCTCGAGCGTCTCATAGTTTCCCACGCCTCAAGGTTACGGAACGAATTAAACTCGTATCTCGAGGTACCACTGTACTGGAACAACTTGCCACTCACTGTGATAGTTAGTGGATGATATAAGGGCAGGACACAGATTCAATGATGGGAGGGAATAATAGCTTTTACTGATTGAGCACTTACTAAGTGACCTGACTCTGTTCTCATAGTTATAATTCCTCCATGTGGCTCCTGCCTGGGGAAGTAACCCACCCAAGGTCATGCAGCTGGGAAGGATAGAGGCTGAAGTCAAAGCCAAGACTGACTGACTCTGCCTACCACACTTGGTTCTGGCTCTCTAGATTTCCAGTATCCAGCGCTACTCACCTAGTCAGTCGATGGGTGTTCATGGGACCCTACCAAGTGCCAGACCTGTGTCAGCTGCTGGAAATGGAGTGGCCAAAGATAGTCATAGTCCTACTCTTGGTACACATCCTGGGTCCCTGTCCATTCTCCCCCAAGCAGTGAGGACAAATGCTGACCTGTGATCAGGAGGTGGTCCTCAGATAGGAAGCTCTAAGTCAGTCACTCATCCCACTGTAAATCCTTTAACCTTGGCCTGCGTTACAAAACAGCTCTCTGGCCAGGTTAGGGTGGCCTGGATTCCACCCAACATCTCTATTTGCATTATTCTCCCAGTGTCACCCATAGATAAGCTAAAAATCTCCCAAACCAAACATAGCTAAGCTGTACCCATCGAGCAGCCAGCAAGTTTATTTCCAGCTAGAATCCTTCTGGGACACATCTGGGACCCATAGGACACCCAGAGATTTGTCCCCAAAAAAGTGAAAAAGGCAGCCACCCTTCCAGGTGTCTGTCTACATCAAGCCAGAGGTTGAAGACATGCAGAAGAGGGTGACTACACTATCCACCTTTCAGCTGAGCATTCTTTTGGTGTCTTAAAGTCACTTTTTTGTCCTGGTCACTTCCTCGCTCGATTTCTTCCCTCCATTCTTCCTTCCACCCCCAGATCCATAAATCTGGATGTTTCCATTGTTGCTGGAATCAGAACCTTCAGGTTTTCCATTTAACCGGGGCGTTCCCCTTTTCAATAATAGCAAGTGCAGCTGCAGGGTACCCTTGGCAAGAGGGGGGAAAAAGGCAAGCTAACCAGGTTTGATCTGCTTCCAGGTTTGTTACAAGTAAAAAAAAAAAAAAAAAGGAAGAATAATATGAAAAGGGCTGGAGCCCATTTTGTAAAATCGTAAAATTACACATTCCAGTCTTTAATTCCCCAACGATCTGCTGCAGAGTCCGAAGAAGGCTCGATACTGGCTCATTGATGAAAGCAGGTCCCGAGTATTCTCAAATTCCTCTAGAACCTCACCGCATTGTAAAGACATTCCGAAGCAAGCATCCAAACTTCAGGTTGTGATAAATGCTTTGGATGTCATCTTCGTTTCTTTTGGTCATGGTTTGGTTTCTGTCTTTTTCCTGGGAACCACCATAAATGATCAACAGCAAAAGATCTCTCTCCATGTTTTCTTTCCAGTGTGAGGGGATGGGGGGTTGTGGTCTCGGGTCAAGTCCCGGCTGAGATGAGCCCACAGCGTGGCTTCAGAAAGGTGTGTGGGAAGAGTGGTCCTGAACCCAGCTGTGTGCTCGGAGAGCAGGAAAGCTCTTCTGGATTCTGCCTGCCGGTCACTGCACAGTGCTGGGGGAACCTGGTCCCTGCATTTTTCTGGATGCTATTGGTTCTGGAAAAAGTGACTTTAATGATGAATCCAGAACACGGATTTTTAGGGCACAGAGTTATGTCTCTGGCTCTTGCTGGCTATGTGACCTTGGATGAACCACTGGGATCATCTGAATCTCAGTTCTTGACTGTACATGGCAATAATGCAGACATTCCGTGCAGGAATGGCATTGTTAATAAGCAGTCTAGCTTGCTTGCACATAAAGGAAGTGTTTAAATCTCATCTGTCTAAGTATCTGGCTTTTTCCCCTTAGAAGGTTGGGCAGATGGCTCGGTGGAGGTCATCCAATACCTGAAGGAATTAGGGTGGATCCCAGAGCTGGGATCACATTACTAACCCCATTGAGCAAATATCACCACCATCCCACATGGACCATTTCCCTTGGCAACTGAGTTCGTTCAGCCCGAGCCCCAGAGGTAGAGTGCTGAGCAGCCCCTGCCCGACTGGGTGACCTATGTCCAGGCCTGACTCACCTAACAGTGCTCTTTCAGCTGGACAGCCCAGCCTTCCAGATTTCATGGAACTCCTGTTCAGATGGATGGGAGGGAGGGAGGAAGGGTTGAGAGGGAATGGGGGGACGGATGGGGGGATTTTAGCTCTTGGCTTAAAGTAGAAAGGACGGAAATGCTATTGTAGGACTGTCCTTGATTAGGCATCAAAAGACTCCAGCTCATATCTCACTCAGCCCTTATTTGAAGCCACTGGTTTACTTACTTGCTTACCTGCCTTACCCAGTGGAATATAAGATTCATGGGGGTGGGGGCTCTGCCAGCCTGCTCTTCTCCCGAGCACTAACACAGTGCCCAGTGCAAAGTAAGTGCCCAATGTAAAGCTCATGATGCAGGCCAGATCTGCCCGCACAGCCACTAACCTCAGCAGCCTAGCCCACCTCCTAGTCCTCTGCTTGCCCTGCAGAATGAGCAAGAAGGACGTGTCCTCTGTCTCGAAGAGCACAGGAAGGATCCAGTGAAGAAAGCCACATGAAATCACTCTTAAAGGCACATCACACTGAGAAAACGCACTCTGCAAAATCACCTTCTATATTCAATGCCCCTTCTCCTTGGTCCTCTGACTTCCCTTTGAATACCCAGTGCAGTAAATGGCTTGTCTGAAATCTTTATTTGGGTTGCTAGTGGGGTGGGGGCTCTGAGGGTGGGAGGAGGAAGGCAGACAAGTGCTCTCCCAGGCCCCGGGGTCCTGGCTATGGTTGAGTGGCATTGATAAAAGACCTTCCCGGCTCCATCCATCGGGATAGATAGTTTGGAGACAGCTGGGCCCAAACACAAGGAGCCCTCTGGCCTGCCTGGCCCTTTGACATTTCATTGCGCCGGCCTCCTGGGCTCGTTGGAAGGGAGACAGACAATGAGGGGAAGTCAGATAGTGAGTGGGGCAGGCTGGGGCCAGGGGAAAGCCACCCATGGAGTTATCACTTAACGGGAATCCCAAACTGGAAGGAAACCTCCACTGATTCCTTATCACTTTACAATGGAGACGGATGATGAATTGCTTTTTGTCGTCTAGAGGCAGGCAGGACAGACAGGGCCTGGCTGGAATGTTCCTGTCCCTGGGAGCTTTCCTCTGGGGGTGGAGGGAGGTGAGAAGGGCAGAGGTTTCTGGAAAGGTGAAAGGAGCCCTGCAGGGTGTGTCCAATGCACCCCCAGTGTGTAGATCGCAGTTTGGATGGATTGGGGGCGGGGCTACTTACCAGCTGGGTGACATGGGGCAGGTTACTCAACCTCTCTGAGCCTCAGTTTCTGCACCCGTGAAAAGGGGATAATTCTTCACCTTCTTATCTCCAGCCTGTCACTGCATCCTGATTCAACCCACATCTCCCGCCCTTTTCCCCACATCCTGGTCTGAGCCACCATCAGTTCACTCCGGAGCCCCTAACCGCCTCTCACCTGAGCTCTGGTACTCATTCTAGCCCTGCCTGTCACAGCCGAGTGACCCTTCCAAACAAATCAAGTCCTGTCACGCTCAGTTTAAACCCCTCCAATGGCTGCCCGTTGGTCTTCGGATAAAAGCTAAAGTCCTTCAAATGGCTCATAAGGGCTGGCTCCCTGCTGGCCCCTGCCCTCCCCTCACTGAGTTCCAGCCTGTCATTCACTCTCCGAGGTGGGGAGGCATCTTTGTGCCTGACACTCAGTAACACTCTCTTCTCCTATCCAGCTACTCAGAGCTAAAATTCTTCCCTGGCCCACCTATGCTGATACCTCTTCATGTTCACAAGCACTTTTTGTATCTCCTTTACGGCATCCGATTGCCATTTTCCCTAAACAATCATATAATTATGTCATCCTAGTGTCTGATCTGCTGGGACAAGTGAGCTGCATCAGGGCAGGACAGTGGCGGCTAACGCTCATTGAGCACTTACTGTGTCAGGTTCTGTTCTGGGTGCTTTATGTGGATGATCTCATTTCAGCCCACAGGGTGGGTACTATTATTATCCCCATTTTGCAGAAAAGGTAGTTGAGGCTCAGAAAGTCAAAGCCACTTGCCCAGGGCTACACAGCGGGAAAATGTCCCCTATGGAGCTCTCTTGCAATGGACAGGCACCAACGCCGGCCTCCACCTGAAGCTGACCATGCGTTTTCACGGGGATCCCGCCAGATCCCCCGTGAATGTCCATGACTCCCATGATCAAAAGCGGGTCAACGGCCAGGAATGCACTTATAAGGATGCTGCTATAAATACTGGACCAAAAAAAGCGCCTTTTCAACTTCTTCCTCCTCTTCTTTCGGTCTGGCCTTAATTTAATAGGCAGAGCTCCCTAATTCAAACCTGCTGAGCTCCTAATCAGCGCGCTGGACCCAGTCTCGCAAGCAAACCTGCAGCGGAGGATGCCATTTTGAGGTTGTGACTGATCAGCAAAGGTAACGCTATTGCGCGGTGGTTGGCGGCCCAGGCAGAGTCTGTAGACCTGGTGTGGGTTCAAATTCCACCTTCAAAAACCGTCAGCCTGTGGTTTTACCTTTCTGAGCCTCAGTTTCCCCACCTGTAACATTGGTTGATAGAAGCACCTCCTTACTAGTGTTCCTGAGAAGGTTGCCATCTGGAACCTAGGCAGGTACCCTTAGGTGTCATAGGAAATAGGGTTTCCGGGCAGGGACCTGCTCCGTGAGACACTCTTCACCCTGCTCATGCCTGAAAAGGCAGACATGTTTGCAGGCATCTGGTCTGCAGCCCATCCGGCAGCGGACCTGCTGGGAGTTGGGCCAGCAGACTGGGTGGGGTGATATTGTTCAGGCCTTTGAGATGGAGGAGCTTGGATGAGCTTCAGGTAAATCTGAAACCCTCAGCCTCACCCAAGTCAGCTTCCCAGCCTGGGCTTGGACCAAACACAGCTCTTCCCTCCTTCACAATGCAATATGAGCAAATGTCACCGAGCCAACCCGGTCAGTTTCCTCATGTAACCCCGGCTCCACAGAAAGCCACCAAAGCATTGTTTGCACTGGTCCTAATGACTGAGGTATGTGTTTTTTAAAGGGCCAAACACTGGGCACTGGACTTCCAGAGGCATCGTGCTGGCCGCTGGGGCTTTGTGATACAACAGCTAATTCGAGGCTGGGATCTGGGCCTGCCTCATCGGCCCTGGGCTGTTGAGTCAGCCCTGCGCTAACACCAGCCTGATAGCACAACATCGTCACACCAAGCCTACAAGCCAGGTCCGTCATAAGTCTGTGTGCAGATCTTTATTTAAAGGAGGCATAGAAGAGACCTGGCTTGTTTGGCTCAGTGGTTGGAGCGGCAGCCTGTGGACTGAAGGGTCATGGATTCGATTCCCAGTAAGGACATGTACCTCAGTTGCAGGTTTGAAACCCCCGCTCTAGTCCAGGCGGGTGCGGGAGGCAATCAGTCGATGTGTCTCTTTCACATTGATGTTTCTCTCTCTCTCTCCACACTCCTTTTCACTCTCTCTAAAAATCAATGAGGAAAATATCCTCGGATGAGGATTAAAATAAATAAGTGAGGCCTAGAGGAATTAAGTAACAGGCTACTAAGCACGGAAATTTGCAACTGGCAAAGATCAGATGCCTCCCAGTTGTCTGATTCTGCAGACCACTGGTATAAGCACGAGGCTGCATGGCCCCGTCCTCTGTGTTCGTTTTCTCCAGCCTTCACCTAGGTGAGCGCCTTCTCTTGTTACCCCAGCACACACTTTCTGGAGGGATACCTCCACTGACATGATCACAGCGGCCACTTCCTGGGTGCTCACAAGGACCAGGTGCTTGAGGAAACAGCACAATTTACAAAGAGGAAACTGGGACACCTGCCTGGGGTCACATAGGAAGCTGGTGGGAGAGGTCAGACTCCAGCCTGCGTTTCCATGGCCCCATCGCATTCCCCATCCTCACTGTCCCAGCCACAGTTCACACCAAGAGATGGTTCTAATACGCTGAGCTCAACCACACCAACACATCACCTGTTTCGATTCTGGCTCAACCACCAGAGATTTTCTTCCTTAATCTGGTCCCTTTGGGCTCAGGTGACATCCATTTCTTATGTGGCAGCATGGCGTGTGATGCACCGGGCACACTGGCAGCAGCCTGCCTGTCCTCTAGGTGCGAGTGGCAACAGAAACTCCACTTCCTCCTCCTGAGGCTGCACTTCCTCTTTATCACTTAAAAAAAAAAGGAGGCAGCTCCAGCCTCACCCATCTACCACATATTCTGAGGTTTCAAAAAATGCAATGTGCAAAATACATACAGTTTGATCTCAACTGCTAAACATCAAAACAAAACTGTTTCTAGTTGTGTGTGTGCGTGAGGAAAATAGGTCTGGGCCTTTGGAATAAGTTCCCCAAGGAAGGGGCTAGAATTGAGGGAAGAACTGTTTGCTGGAATGGTTGTGATTTCTTGCGATCTCTATGTACGTTTGTATTGTTTGCATTTTTTAAAGAAATAAATGTAGTTGGGGATACTTTTTTCTCCCAGGAAGGGAAAGAAGTAGAGAAAGAAGCACATCGGGCAGGAGGTGCCCACTCACCTTTCCTTTTGGTGCAGTGATAAATTTGGCCATGCTCCGGGGGTAGTGGGTATGGATTGGGTGGGGGCAGAAGGTCCTGGGAGGGTCCGGACACACCATTCTCACACTGGTACTGGGACCCCAGGTTGGATGAGGTGGAGAGAGCTCGAGGCTCACTGCTGAAAGGGCTGTGGTTGGAGGCCACTTTCTGTCTCACTGTGCTCCTGGGAACCACGGGATATTCTTTACTGAAAGAGAGAAAATGGGAAATAACATCCATCAGTGCTCTGCTATGGGCCCCCCCGCCCCCCCTCTAGCTTAACCACGGGCCAAAGAACCCACTAGAAAAATCACCATAAGAAACAAAGGGGTTTTTGATGAGCAAAGTGACCCAATTATACTCAAGTACATCGTATGTCTTGGATACACATATTTGGGCACTGACTTTTCATGCCTTCTACAGTAGGCAGGTAGGTTTATGAATAGTTCTATGTGTATACAAAGAGGTAAATGGGTCAAGAATGGTAGCTGACCACTAGGATAGTCAGGGATGACCTTAAATTACCCTAATCTGAATAGTTTGCTGCTTTGTGCCTTAGAATTTCTTTTGAGCTGCAGTACTTGTCACCACTGACTTAATATTTCACTTCTCCATGCCTTCATTTTTCTAATGGACAGAATGCAGATCCCCAGTTCAGAGGGGTGTGGAGAGAAGAAATGACTTAATACATGTGAAAACCTGAATAATAAGGAACACATGAGTGCTCAACAAATGACAACCATCATTGTTATTGTCATTGTTAACAGAACCGGTTTCCTATGCAATCTATGCGTTTTATTGTTTGCATTTAATCATAGTATTCTGAGAAGTGATCCTTGGTGTTCACCAGACTGGCAGGGAGGGCCAAGTTCAGAATCCCTTCCCCAGAAGAAATCTGTATCAGTCAATCCCAAACGTGGTTGTGCTTTTTATCATGACCCAGTACCAACTCTTCCTTAACTGAGTGCATTTTTTAAAATTAACTTTGCATCCAAATAAGTTTAGCCTCACTCTGAGCAATATCTGTGAAATTATGGGCTTGCAATGCTAATTATGGTTTCTGCAATACTGTTAAAATAGATCCTTTCCCATTAAAATTGAAGAGTACACCTGAAATCCTTCCATGGAAAAAAACACTACACCGAACACATTTTGGAAGGATACTTCATTAACCCATTTTGTCCTCTCCATGACTATAGGAAGTGGATGCTATTCTTGTCTCCATTTTACAGATTAGGAAACTGAGGCCAGAGAGAGGAAGTAACTTGTCCCTGGTCACAGAGCTATAAAGAGAGCACCCGACACCTAACCCAGTAGTCCCCCTTAATGATTGCTAGACAATCTCCTAATTACTCCTGTCAGTGTTTAAAACACGGTGTGCTTTCAGGCGGGCAGGGGTTTGGAGTTCACCACTCCCACCCCTCAGGGGTGTGTAACAGCCCACTCTGGGCCCTGCTTTTGTTTGTCATGTGGAAGCATGTCAGAGTGGCCAGGCGGGACATAAAATGTCTGCCAAGTTTCCATAAGGCTCCAGACACCCTCAGGACACCCAGGGGTCTCCTAGCCCAGTTTTCCCGTGGCATGTGCCATCTCAGAACCAAAGCTGGAGCCATCCTGCACAGCCACACCACTCGGAATCTCTCCCTGGGGCCCGCAAGCTGAAAGGAATGAAATTAGCTTTATAGTTCTCACTTTGCGGCTGCAGCTACGTCATGGAAAATGAAGATGAAGAATTATAATAATAATAAAGCCTGTCAAATCTTGCTGGCAATTCTATTTGGGTCTGCTTAGTAGAAGGACTGGACTGTCGGAAGCCTCCAAGAAGAGGGGACTCTCTCCTAGTTTTATATTCTTAATGGAGATGGGTTTTTCTTAATTAAGAAAATAACTCCCAAAAACATTGGCTGAGGGAGTTTACAAGAAAATGGATCAATGGGCTCTGAGGAATTCTACATTCTGGCCAGATTGCAAAATTACTGTCTGGGAAGGGCAAATCCTGCCTTTGATTACTAACATACACAGAATGGGAAAGCCAGTTCACCCCAATAACCTCTTGTCCCTCACAGCTTGCTTCTCGCCAGCGAGCTTGAAACATCATCCCCACCACCTATCACTCAGTGCCTGAAATATATAAGGTCTGCAAGCCCATCTGACAGGTGTCAAAACAGAGGCACAGAAAGATGAAAGTGAAGTGTCTTCTCCACTGGTGTGAGCCGATAGAGGCAAAGGGACGAAAATGCTGCCACCAACAACATTCGGGCAGTTTTCACTGGGCTCATCAATGGACCAATCAAAGGAAGATGATTAGTAGCAATACAGCGAAATCTCTCAAGTCCTTGTTATGAAGAGATAAATTATATTCCTTCACAGCTTGAAAGCATCATTGAAGAATCCAGGGCACAGAGGATTAAAGTGAAAGTTGAAAAGCCTTGTGTTTCTGGAAAGGAGGGCAGCAACAGAGGGCTGGTGTTTCATCACCATCACCATCATCATCACCATCACCATTATCATCACCATCATTACCATCACATCATCATTACCATTATCACCATCATCACCACTACCACCATCATCACCATCACCATCATCATCATTACGATCACCATCATCACCACCATTATCACCATCATCATCGCCATCACCATTATCATCACCACCATCACCATCATCACCATCACCACCATTATCACCACTACCACCATCACAATCATCACCACCACCATCACCATCATCACCATCATCACCACCATCACCACCACCATTATCACCATCATCATCACCATCACCATTATCATCACCACAGTCACCATCACATCATCACCATCATCACCATCACATCATCATTACCATCATCACCACTACCACCACCACCACCATCACCATCATCACCCTCACCATCATAATCATCACCATCACCATTATCACCAGCATCACCATCACATTATCATTACCAGCATCACCAGCATCAGCATCACCATAACCATCATCACCATCATCATCATTGTCACCATCCTTTTCCTTATCTTCCTCATCATCCCTGTTGTTCTATAAGTGTTTTCTATGTCCCAGCCACTGTACTGATTGACTTATATACTTTCCCTCATTTGATCTTAACAAGAACTCCATTTCATCAGTATGCTCAGATTTACTTTAGAACAAGCATGTCAAACTCGCGACCCACGGGCCACATGCAGCCACAACGAATATTTTTGCAGCCCAGCCAATATAACAGTATGTAAGAAACATTTTAATGATTTTGTAACTTAATTTTACAATAACCTGTTATATGTAATAATTAATAAAAAACTATAATGTCCACTAATGACAGATTGCTATAATCGTGTTGCATTTATTTCCCTTATGCACCTTATGCCTTACGTGCAGGCGCACCATTTCTCTCCACTGATACTAGCCACGGATATTTTAGCAGCCAATGGCCACATCAATAGTCTTGTACTGACTTGTTTGGTGTGCGCAACAGGAAATATTTCGCTTTCAGAGAACAAGAAAAATAGGCTTATTTGCATTATGCTTATTAATTTGTGCAGTTACTCACTGTCTGTTAGTTCAAGAAAAAATACTAATTTTTATCAAAATGTTCTATTATTTTATGTTAATAATGACTCATTTATTTCAGCCCTTTGTATTCAGCATGTCTCTATCGAAATAAACCTACCTTTCTATAAAAACTGAAGCTTTTGCTATTTTGCCGCTCACATAAACTTAATCCTTGTCTATTTGGCCCATGTTAGCCTCTGAGTTGGACATGCTTGCTTTAGAGGTAAAGAAATTAAGCGGCAGAGATGTTAAGCAGCTTGCCCCAGATCACACCGCTAAGAAAAGGTAAAGCTGCGCTCCCGCCGGGTCAGCTATTCCAAAGATCTTGCCAACGTACACTTGATAATAGGAAATTGCTGCCTTCACACCCACTGCGTGGGCAACACAGCCATCCTGTGATAAAAGCTTCCCAGTGACACCAGAGTTGGGTATTGGCTACACCCGGGCAATATCAAGTTCTACCGGCCAATCTGCTGATCCTACTGTTTCAGGAACTGGTAGTTTACCGTCAAATCCCACCGCTCTCGGCTGTATCAACAGCTGCGCCTACATCCTGCCAACTCGCTCTGCTTAATCTGGGCTCCCAGGACACCCGCCGAGACTCCTGAGCACCTCTTTTCACTCTGGGTGTCGAGCCCGCAGACCAGCCTCTCCCGGGCTCTCACATTCTGTTCCACGTGAGCGAGTGCAATGAATGACGCCATTGTTGCCAGGTCTGGGTTGTAAAACGTTACAAGGGAATATTGAGATCCAGGGCCAAACTGCACCCACAGCGTGCCGCCAGCTAACGAACGCCCCTGAGAACCTTTTCCACCGCAGCGTCTGAATTGGCCCTTTCACTGGAGCAGGTGGCCACTGCTGGCGAGCGCGGGACTGGCGGTGTGGTGCCCTGCGCTGCTTACTCAGTGTCTGGCAGCCTTTCTCAAACAAGCAGTGCAGCGGGAAGGCCAGCGACTGTGGCATTCCTGTTCTTGGTGGGGAGGGGGGCGGGGGGGGGTTCCTCGGGCCAGCACTCGGTCTGCGATTAAAACTCACGAAGGGCCCACAAGCCCGTCACAGCTGTTGCGATTTATTAACTCTCTGCTGTGCTTGGGAAGTTATTCCGATGCAATGTGTGGACATGCGAGGAACAGGGTGGCTCCCAGGTGGGACCTCGCTCAGTGCTAATAACCATCACACTCCTTCCCGTCTACGTTTGTTCTACTTGCTTCACACACACCAGGTTTGTGATTCAGTCCCCAGTTGGGGGTGCGTACCAGAGGCAATGGATCAATGTTTCTCTCATCTCTCTCTCTTCCTTCCTCTCTCTAAAATCAATAAAAACATATTCTTAGCTGAGGAAGAAAAAGAAAGAAAGGCTTGGCTACTCGGGACACAAGTGCTCCACACAAACACCACCTTATAAATCACCCATGACTGGATTTTGAAGCAATTCTTATCTTGCAAGGGCTTCAAATGGTCTATGAACAGCCCCTCCCCCATTTATCAGATAGTTAGAGCTTGTCTTGTTCTAGGGAGTGGCCCATCCTGGCATCAGCTACTCAGAAGGGGGCTGTAATTCACACAAACACAAAAGGTTGTGAGCGACATTACAGGGGTGGCCCTGGAGTCACAGGGAAAGTCCTGGACCAGCTGTGTGGACGAATCATGACATCACCCTTTGCCTCGGTTTCTCCATTTGCAGAATGGGGCAACAAGACCCATGTCACAGTTGCAAGTCCCCAAAGCAAAAGCTGGCTGTGGAGCCACAGATAGGAAAGGTCGATGCAGACTGAACACGAGGGGCTTGCGGTAGCAGCAGCAGAATAGTATTGCCAGGTCCCTTGCGTTGAACTGAAGAGCCAATATTTTAATTCAGTTTCCTTTTAAAGAGTTTAAGCATGTCTTTGCTTTAGTGGTTTGTTAATAATAATAATAATAATAATTATTATTATTATTATTATTATTATTATTATTATTATGGAGGGAAGGTAGGAAGGTGAAGAGATGTGGTCAAAGACTAAGCCTTGTCCTTCTGGGAGCCGGGAGGCCAGAGAGGCCACGTCTAGCTGACCTCAACCAGACAGCTTCCTGGACTCAACAGGTTTGTGCCGAGGCCTCCTTTGTTCTGATGGGAATCACGTGGGGGCCCCTGGTCATGCAGAAGTCAGTCAGGGACTCTTGGTGACCTTCAGTGCAAATGGCGACCATTGCTAAAGTCACCCCAAAGCAACAGCCCTTGTAGGAATGCTAGCTGTTCCCTGTACTAATCTAAAAGCCTGCCTGTCCTCCGGGCAGGTGTGGGAAAGACACCTCCAGGGGAATGGATCTATAAGGAAATTGGTGTGGGAACATTAATTATTGGAATGGAGAAACGGGGCTTAGGGCTTAGAGTAGGGAGGGGCTGAGATGGGATATCTCTCTAAGGGAGGGGTTTCAAACTTGACTGCATATCTGTAATCTCCTGGGATTTTTTTTTTTAAATATACTTTATTGATTTTTTACAGAGAAGAAGGGACAGGGATAGAGAGTTAGAAACATCGATGAGAGAAAGACATCGATCAGCTGCCTCCTGCACACCCTACTGGGGATGTGCCCACAATCAAGGTATATGCCCTTGACCGGAATCAAATCTGGGACCCTTCAGTCCGCAGGCTGACGCCCTATCCACTGAGCCAAACCAGTTTCAGCAGGGAATTTTTTTTAATACTAACTTCTGAGCCGGCCCCCAGAAACTCTGATCTTTGTCCTTCTGCAGTGCAACCTAGACATCAGGAGTTTTCAAAGCTGCCCAGGAGAAATAGCCTTATGCAAGTTACACCAAATCCTACAACATGAAAGAGAATCAGAACCTTGGTTTCTTTTGCAGGGAGGTGGAGGCGGGAATTCCCTGGAATGGAGTATGAGGGAGGTTCCGGGGTGGAGGGATGTTCTATCTGATGATGGAGGCTTGGGTTGTATAGGTACAAGTAAGTACACTTGTCAGAATGTGAATGGTGCACGTGCAAAGTTTATCTGAAATAAAACATTGTAAACAATGGAATCCTACCTAGTTAATGATGTGCATGCCAAGTCTATAGGGATGGAACGTACGCAGGTCTGCAATTTGATTTGAGATGCATCAAGAAATAATAAGATAGATAGATGAATTAATGGGTGGATGGACGATGGATGATGAATGGATGAGCAGGTACGTTTGGGCAGGGGGTGGGGTGGAGAAGGGGGGAGACAGAGTTGCAGATAAATGGGAAAGGAGAAGAGGACTGAGTATCCACACCTCAATGGGCCAATAGGGGACCCCTCAGGACAAACCTTAATTTCATGGCACAGGCTGGCTCAGCTTCCCAAACACAAGCCCCTCTTGTTTTAGATCAGTCCACACTGCCCTTGGGAACCATGTGGCTAGTCAACAATGCAGCAAGAAGTGAGAGCCGTGCTCTCTCCGGAACCTTGACTTGGATGCCCTCATTACTGGGCATTTGGATTACCTTAAACCACAAGCATAAGATACAAGCGCACTCAGTCTTTCCTTTGAAAAACAACCGTCTGAGCTGAGGAGCTGGACATGAATTTAAGATCAGGAAGGAAGGGCTGGAGGAGGCGGGAAGGCTCCCTCGGAAGGAGGTCACCTTTTAGGGGTCCCATGCAGCCCAGAAACTTTTTCAATAGTTTTTATACTTAGATAATGAGTTTTTCAGAGTCCCTTACTTTCATTGTGTTTTCAAAGGGGATCAGAGACCCGATTAAGCCATACTCTAGAGCAGTGGTTCTTAACCTTCCTAATGCCACAACCCTTTAATACAGTTCTTTATGTTGTGGTGATCCCCAACCATAAAATTATTTTTGTCCCTACTTCATAACTGTAATTTGCTACTGTTATGAATCTTAATGTAAATATCTGTGTTTTCTGATGGTCTTAGGAGACTCTGCTAGCTCTTTGCGACCCACAGGTTGAGAACCGCTGCTCTAGAAGAAGAAGATGGAGGAGGTGAGCGTGAGCATCTCAGAGCCTGGGAGAAGGGGCCATTTCCGATGCTGGTGTGCAGAGATGTCCCTGGATCAGTCTAGCCGGGGCATCGTGGGCTCCATGCATTCCTAGCCACTCTCTGGTTGGGGAGCTCAAACTCCAGGCCAGCCACCGTGGAGCCTCAGGGTCCCCCCACTCCAGGAACCGCTTCCCCAGCGCACCGGCTGCCCAGAAGAAGATTGAGGACATACAAGAACCTCAGCCCTTCCGTGGGGAGCTCTGAAGACGCCACCAATGCCAAGGGTGGCACGGCCACAGTCTGCTAGGCTCCCAACAATGCTCCGTAGACTGTGTGGTAGAGGGGCCAGGCAGACTCAGTGTGAGGCGAGGCCAGAAGCACTGCGGCTTGTTCCCACTCTGGGTTTGCCATGAGCGGAGGAGGGCGGAAGGGGTGTCGGCTCCACCTAAGGAAGCCAGCCTCTGCACTGACCAGCTGTGTGACCTGGACAAGCCAGCCTGGCCTCTGGCTTCACAGGGCACCGTCCCTCCCTCACGTCTAATCGATCCAGCTTCACTCTGAGCTGACACTGCCAAGTGCTTCCGGGGCCGTGTTACAGCACGTGGGCACCCTCTGACTCCCCTGCCCAGAGGAGGGATCGCAATCAGGACACGCTTCACCACACATCGCCCATGCAGCAGCCTGCGGGTGGGTCCGTCATTATCCCTGTGTCACAGATGAGATCCTAGCGGCCCAGTGGAGTCGGGGAGCCTGCAGCTGCTCCAAGTGGTGTCTCCCAACTCCAAAGCCTGCTTCTCATCTGTGGACCTCGTTCCCCTGCGTGTGGATTCACCTTGGCAGCCCAGTGCCTCGCATACAGTAGGCACTTAATAATGCGTGTTAGCTGAGGAACAAATCAACAGCTCAAAAACTAAGTGAATGCGTCTCCGGCCTCATTTTCCCCTTCTGCAAGAGGGCTTGGAAGGCAGGGGCGGATGCTGTCTCCCACAGTCCCCTCTCCCTCTAGAACCCCAGTGTCACCCTGTCATAGCGCCTCTCCAGTTATCTTTCAGAGATCTGTAGAATCTGACCCCCACTCCACACCCCAAGGCTTCTTGACCCCTGCCCACTTCTCCTCTGCTCAAACCAGACAGCCCTTCTCCCCAATGGATTCCAATCCCCTTCTCCCTACAAGGCCTAGGGCCCATCTCCATAAAGGTGTCTGTCTGTCTGCACCCATCTCCCCCACCCCACCCCACTGGTCCCAGCATCTTGAGCTCCTCGGCAATTCAGAACTTGTCTGAGCGCCTCTTTGAGGGCAGCACAGTTGGAAGAAAGCCATGTCCTATGAAAACTCAGATATGAACACTCAGAATCTAGACCATTTCAAACAGCTCGAAGCTCCCACACCTTTCTCATTAGCTGAGCATTTAGGTGCATTTCCCAAATTCCCGCCATTTTCATAGCATCTGGACAATGTTCACCCAATCTTGATACCAGATTTACTGCTTTTTTAGTTAATTTTTTCTTTAAACAATCAACCTTAAGTTAATTCCTCTTCTCCTTCCTCCCTTCCTCTCATTCTAAGCAATGTCTATGAGATCAGGCTGACGCTCCTGTCTTCTGTGGACCCTCTCCAGTCACCACCTTTGTCACCAGGCTAAGGACAATGAGATTTGGGGAATACTGGATTTCAGGATTAGATGTTTTTTAAGCCACAGACTAACCTTTCAAAATAACCTTGGCGCATATTTTAAATGATTTTACTTTCTTCTTTGTGCTCTCCCGTTTTCATAAGAAGCAGTTGCTGCTTCTGTAACTAGAAACTGTAAATGAATGTTGGAAGATCACTAAGGCACTGTCTGCATTTTTCCAAACACGGGGAGTTAGGTGAAGAGAGATAGTGGGGTGAGTGCCCAGACGCTGGCCACGCTCATCCAAGAGTGACTTCTGTGGGCTGACTTCAAGTTCACGCTCAGCCCTCCTTCCAATTGTTGGACTTGGAGGAAAGTTCGCCCCTCCTGCCTTTCTCCCCAGCAGCTGTCACGGGGTGTGTGTGGAACAGGAAACAGGATTAGAAGATTAACAGGGAGCCTGCCCGTGCAGCCTGGCTGTTATCGCAGCCGCCTCCGGACAGTCACCTTCCCAGGACACTTGTCACTACCTGCTGCCACCTGGGAGTAGGGACCACAGCTCAGAATAAACTCTGAACAAGGGCAAAACTGGGAGCACTGGGGAGTCTCACTCCAAATCAGACACATTTACTGAGCCTGGACCAGCCCCTCCAGGCAGTCTCGTGTCACTCCTACAAGAACCCTAGAAAGTGGGCGCTACATTTACCTACGCCCCCTTCACAGATGAGGGACCTAAGGCTCCGGAGGTGCAGTCGCTTGCCCAAGGTTCACATGCAGAGCAAGGACGCACCCAGGTTTGTCTGACTCTAAAGCCTCTGTTGGAGCCATTCTGCTTAGTTCCCTGTCCTTCCCACAGGCCACGTCCGGGGAAATTAGGCACATGGCCCTGTACATTCCTCCCCCCACCTCCCCCCGGTCACTGCTGAGGCCTCTTGTTCCCAACACAACTCTTAACACAGCCACAAAGACCATGTGGCTCTTGGGCTGAGAGGTTTAATTCTGCATGTCTATTACCAGCCACCCCTGCCTACCCGCATCTGCAGTATCTACCAGGAAAGTCACCTAACCAAACCCTCCCCAATCCACAGCAGCCAGGGGCTGGTTAGGACAGCCCATTCAGACCAAAGTCAGCTGCCTAAATATCTTACCGCGTGGCTAGAACTTCAGGGAGAGGCCCCAGGATCACTGACATCTGATCTCTTAAACTCCTGCACCCCCCACCTGTCTCTCCTTCCACCATTACCACCTGTCCAATCAGCTTTCCACGCGCAGGGGCGGGAAAGCAGTGAGGGGTCCTGGGAGCAGGTAGGACTACACAGTCTGCAGCCAGGGGAAGCTTCTTGGAGGAAGGGAAAGCTACAAAGTGACACTAGTACAGGAGGAGGGGACAATCTGAGGCAGACCAGATGTATTGTTCAGAGGGACAAACGTCACCAAAAGAAGTAGGTTAGGAACTAGGTTGAAGCAGAGAGGAGGCACATGTGAGCGACAAAGCAAGGCGAGTGGCCAGGCCAGCGGGGAGTGGTCATGCCGTAGGGCTTGGTCAATCACGTGAGGAAGTCTGGCCTCATGCTGAAAACAACAGGAGGCCTAAATGTTCTAGGTGTGGAGTGACCTAGTCTGGTTTGTGCTTCACAAAGATGTCTTCAGCGGCTACCCAGAGGACGTCTGGGTGGCGAACAGGACCGAAGGCAGGTCCAAAGAAGTGAGGAGGCTTGCGCAGGCAGGGGCGGTGGTGGTTAGAATAGCCAGGCTGGACGGAGAAAGGGAGGTGAATTCTGAATATGTTAAGAAGGTAGAATCAGCCCTAATGGGGTTGGCTCAGTGGATAGAGCGTCAGCCTGCGGATTCAAGGGTTCCAGGTTCGATTACTGTCAAGGGCGTGTACCTTGGTTGTAGGCACATCCTCAGTAGGGGATATGCAAGAGGCAGCTGATTGATGTTTCTCTCTCATCAATGTTTCTAACTCTTTCTCCCTCTCCCTTCCTCTCTGTAAAAAATCAATAAAATATATTTTTTAAAAAACAAAAGAAGGTAGAATCAACAGGACCTGGGAACAGGTGAAACTTGAGGGGTTGATTCAGAATACTGTACCTTTAATCCATTACCCCATGTGCTCTTGACTTGGTGGGGAGAAGGAAAGAAGTGGGGGCTAGAAAAAACCCTTAGATCTTAGGTGGGAACTGGGTGCCCTCCACCTAGTTCCACTGCACAACCTGGACCCTTACCTGCTGGAGTCATACCTTTATCGATGGCTAATTGGCCTGAATGGCAGGGGACCTGTAGACCGGGCTGGGAGTTTGAACATAGGAGGAATAAAAACGACCTCGGAGCCTAGAGCCACAAAGAGTTTGACCCCTCTTAGCTTTATGTGATATTTGTTGTCAACTTTTTTACTGACCAGAGACTACATCCAACTCCAGTTTCAAAATGTAGCTGTGCTTAACGCCAGATGTTTAGCTACAAAAGCATCTTACTCATCGATGCTCATGAAGAAAACCAAGTATGACTGCAGGAAGGTCCGGAGTGCAGTGTACATGTGAAGGCAATGATATTTTATGTTCACTGAGTATAGTTAATAGACAATATCGTATCAGTGTCAGGTATACAAAAAGTCAACGCTAATATGCCTGAGAAGTGACCACCACACTAGGTCTAATAACCATCATCGAAGCTTATGACAATATGATTGACAACATTCCCTGTTGTACATTACATCTCTCAACTTATTTCTTTTATAACTGGAAATCTGCACCTTTCATTACCCTTCGCCCTTCTGCCCTTTATTTTTTTAAGTATGCAAAATTGGATGTGGGAAGCCTGCTATCTAAAAACAGCTCCCACGGCATGGATTTCTAAACCCATTAAAACCACATAGCTACAGCCTTTCTCTCTCTCTCAGGTCTCCTGTCTCCCTTTGAATGAGCATGTCTGTCCATCTGCCTGCCTTCCCCTTTCTGTGTCTTCCGGAAAGGATAAGGAAAAGCTTCCTAAATGACCTCATTTTATTTTGAAACACAAAACCCACCACAAGGGGAAGGAAAAAACACACACTTTCTTGGTCAAAGGGATCAAGATGTATTTCTAATTCTCTTGCCATATGGTAACTTATTTTGGAAACATATCAAGAGGTAGAGAGAGTGTTTGACAAAATTGGCAATCCCTTCAAATCAGGCCAAATTCCCACTATATACATTTGTACAGCCCCATCTATTCATCATATCAGCGACTGCGACCACAGGATATGTAAAAGTATGGAGTGATTTTTATCACCATCTCCCAATCCCCTGGTGCCCTGGACACCACGTGGTGTCGAGTTTGTCTGTATTTCAGCCCCAGGAAATCAAGTCGTTAACTTCCCTTTCATTGACCAAGAGCTGTTGCCAGAAAGAAAATCATTCATCAGCCGTGACTGATGGGGGAAAAGAGAGAGAGGCCTCCGCTAGGAGGAGAGAGACGGCAAAGGAAGAGGAGCAAATGGTAGCTTTCGTTCCCAGGCGGATGAAGGAGGCCAAAGTCTCTGTACATCCCACCCCCACGCTTCCAAGATATACTCTCCAGGTTGCCTGACGGAGGAAAGCACATGTGAGGCTAATCAGAAAACAGGACTCAAGGAGGCTCCTTTGCCTTTTGCTTGCTGGCTAACGGGGCTCCGGTTCCTGTACGCGGTGGGCTGTTGGAGGGAGGCGCCTTGTGGCTGATGGCTCCCATGGGCTGTTTGGGGGGTACGTGGAGAGGAGGGAGCTCAGGAACCCACATTCTTACCTTTGCATTCTTGACATTCTGTGCAGTTCCATATCGTCACTGCCCCGGAAGCCTTTGGCGAAGGGATTGTTCTCGATCTTTAACTGGGTGATCTGAAGAAAGGAGAGAGCGTGATAGCTGAGACCACCTCGGGACATCAGCTAAGATGATGCTGCATAAATGCATCCTCTGGCAACAACAACAAATATATATATATATATATGGCAAATTAAGCCGGTCCCGTTACTGGGACCCACCACTTGATTCAGGCGGAAGCTTTGAAAAATATCCTAGATCAGACTCCTTTTCAACAGAGAAAAGAACCAGGATTTGGTTTGCCCATTACCTAATTCAAGTCGTCCTCAGCATCCTTCTGGCCAGTTTGTGGCTGTTGCTGATTTTCCTCCTAGCATTTTGTGTTCCAAACACCAACTGGGCCTCACTGGCATCCCACCTCCGCTTTGGGGAGGTGTGTGTGTTGGCACGGTGTCACACATCCTACAGCTGGAGGCTCCGCTCGGAAGGGCTTGCTTACTGCTTGCAAGCCCTGCAGTGCCTCATGTCATGTTCATTTCTGTTTTGCAGGTAGACTCTGCCAGCTCAGGTGGAAAATGGTGTCGCTTCAGACCGAATTACAGCATGTATAATGGCTATCGAACAGTTACCAAACCTTTCATTTTTGAGGTAAGGGAGAAAGCCCTCTTCTTGGATACTTGTGTTGCAACGTACGAAGTTTAGTCATAGAACAGGGTCTTTGGGTCAAGGCCCAGAACTCCCATGCCAACCATCAACACACATTCTATGAGGATGCGTGAACAGTAGCAGATCCAGATGTGAGGGCGCCTCTACCATGCGTTTGCTGGAAGTATTTCCTGACAGCTGGTTGTGAATTAATTTATATGTATCACATCACTCCGTGGACATCAAGGTTCAGTCACTCAAGCTTGACCTTCATGGTTGTTATCACTGAATACAGCTGTACCCTGGTCTGTTTGATATTTTTACTTAAAGCTAACCAGTTTTTACTTCAACTTATTTAGTACAAAATATTGTATCATGTCTGTGTCAAACCAGAATCACTTGCTATTTCACGAAAAGAAAGCACTTCTTTCAATTACTCTCTACTGGTACCCACAGAAAGCTCTAAACGCAAGGTGGGCTTTCTCTTTGTTACAGGGGAGATTAGACACCTTTCAATCATAAAAGAGTACCAACTAAACAGACTGTCTCCCTAATGGTTGAATAAAGATAATCAAAAGAGAACAACTTTCTGTGACTCTATCATATTCATGTAACCCCCAAATCATCTCAGTCTACCCCCATAGTATAGTTATAGATGCTCAGAATCTCTGTATGGGGGTGATAAATGAAGGCGCCCTCTAATAGTGCATTTGGGGGCAGATATTCTGGTATGTCCTGTTTTCTACAAAAGATGGCTTAGTAAGGGCTTCTAACTCCAACGCTCTATAATGAGCATAAACTTACTATGTATGTATATGTGTGTTCATGATAAAAACATATGTAAATTGAATATTTAAAAACATGCTATATAATTCCAATCATATGACATTTGGAATAGATATAACTATGGAAACAGTAAAGAGATATGTGGCTGCCAGGGTTCGAGGGGAGGCAGGGATGAGTGGGCAGAGCACAGGGGGTATTAGGGCAGGAACACTCTTCTGTATGAGTCTGTGGTGCTGGACAATGTCATTAACCGCTTGTCCAAACCCATAGAATGAATGGACAGCACCGAGAGTGAGCCCTGAGGAGCTGGACTTTGTGTGATGATGTGTCAGTGTCATTCACTGATTGTAACAGATGTCCCCTCTGGTGGGGATGTTGAGAGTGAGCAAGCTGTGTGTGTCAGAGTGGGGGCAGGAGGAATGCAGCAAACTTGTGTATCTTCACTCAACTTTCCTGAGACCCTAAGAGTGCTCTAAAAATATCTATTACAAAATTTTTAATATGTATGTATGCTTATTTATGTGTATACACATCACCTCCTCCCTCATCTTTTAAAAAATTATACCCATTCCTGCAGCTTTCTGATTTTGACTTGACTCTTCAGAGTCTACAAAATCCTTTTGAAAACTGGTCTTTAAGCCCAGCCAGTGTGCTCGGTGTGTTGATCTTCTGTATATCTTGCTTTAGAGACTGAGTATAGATCCTACAGCAAGTAAGAACTACAAGCTTAGCTCAGGTGAGAATGTCCGTCTTATTTCCCATATGTCCACCTTACTTCCTAAGAACAATGTCTTCTTTATTTCATTCGTACACTACCCTGTCCTTGAATTTGCCTTCGGATGTTCTACCTGGCAGCTAGCTCACTCCCGGGCGCACAAACACACGAACAGATGCTCCGTGATGTCCCAGTTCTACCAAAAGGCTCCCCTGAAACTGACTGCCATGCTCCCTCAGCAATGAGCATAGACCCGGATATCCGGGGGAGAGCTGGGGGCAGGGGGAAATACAAATATAAATGCCAGCTCTAACCAGTGAGACAGAGGTTGTAAAAATTAATGAGAATAATTGTTGTGAATTCTTGCTTTTGAAAAAAAAAAAGAAAAAACTCTCACGAGGGCCAAAAATCTTAATTATGTCTCTCTATTAGGGGTTCATTTCCTGGTCCCAACCAGAAAGCTCGTACCTCATAAATACAGGCTCCTTACACAATGATTTAAGCAGGAGGAAAATGCCTTTTAATGGCAAAGTAAGTTAATATCGGGGGACAGACGTGCTCGCATACACAGCCATTGTTGCAACAGCAGGGAAATGAAATGCCCACGTGACCTTTTTTTAACACCTAAGTATTTCTAGGGATTGCTCCGGGAGCTGCTGACAACTCCAGCAAAAACCTTACAAAAACGTGTTTCACGGAGCGAACGTCGCTGGGGAAGATTCGAGTTTTTTAAATATCTTTCTCAAGCTGTCAACCATCTGGGGAAATAACTCCCAAATCCAGCTCAGGATCGCAGCTGGGCTGAGGAAATACGTCGTATCATTAGCAGCCCGTGGGCACACCGGGGCATAACTGCAGCCTGAGAAATGAGCCCTGTCACATACCTGCCTCCACCTGTTACCTGCGCCCTTTTGGCAAAAAAAAAAAAAAAAATCGGTGGCTCCTGTTTTCCCAAATTGCCCTGCCAAATGAATCACAGGGCTGCTCTTCTCTCCCTGCTCACTTATCCAGAGCATACTGCTGGAGATAGTCCTGGAATTGACCCCACGATCGGTGAAGGAACGAAGCCCTCAAAACTAACCGTTTGTGGTTATGCAACCACAGTAATAAGAACTTATTGAAAATCTCAGTCTTTCAGATTCTAAAATAGGGTAGGAAAGAGTTTTCCAGAGCCGGGGAATAAATTGATCAGCAATGGAGCCAGTCAATGGAATTGTCACTACCACTCTATACTCGCCCTGTGCCAGCGTCTGCGACACACCCTTCCCTGGATTCTCATGGAATTCTCACAACGAGAACAACAAGTAAATCTTCTACTCTCCCCATTTTACAGGTGGGGGAAGCTGAGTTCAGAAACTTGTTCAAAGTTAAAGGGATCTGAACCCAGGCCGTCTGCCTCCGGAGTCCCACCTTAACCCGATGCAGCGGTAAAGCTCCGGCGGCTTCTACCCAGGAAGTCAGGGCCTGAACAAGAGGCCCAGGTGGGACAATAAAGCCACAAGACAGAGTCCACAAATCACACTCAGCCTGGCCCGCTGATTGAAGTCACACATCATAGATCCACGTGAGCACGTCTGCAGTGGCCCTGGACTTGGACTGGAAAACTGAACTGCTTTGGACTTCCTCCCGACAAACAACATAGGTGCCTTGCGTGCCCCACAACTGAAGAGGGGGAGACCTCACTGTGGGGAGAGTGACAGAAAGCTGTCTCCCACGGAATCCCTCTGCCAGACTGGCTGAAAAGACCTAAATGTACAGCTCCCTGGACCAACCAATAAAGAAAACAAGCGATTCCTGTGTGTGGTCACCAATTCAGAAATACCCAAATGCACGTGTTTAGATCCACGAGCACTTACACACAGTCTCCTAGACTCGGCTTGACACTCACACACACACACCCCACTGGACAAGCTCCTTCATGCAGGCAGATCAGTAAATACATTCGTTGGCAAAGATTTTTTTTTAAGTAGAAATTTTACAGGGCACACATACCAAATTAGAGCATCATACATCTGAAATTTATATGTTAGTAACCAATGTTATCCCAATAAATTTAATGTTTAAAGATGAGAAAAAATAGAGATTTGGGGGGTTGGGTATAGTCACAGGTGGTTATGACGCTAGTTTCCTGGGTATATACATGTGTCAAACTAATCAAATGTGTACTTGCCATAATCTAGTTTATTGTGTGACCATCATGCCTCAGTAAAACCATAAACAGAGAGAAAATCCCCCTAGATATACTTCTGTGATGGTGAATACACACAGCTGAGGCATTTCCCCCAAAGGGTCTGCCCAGCCACGTGTCTCTAGCAGGTCACTGTCCTGTGTCCACCACTTCCTTCCTTTCTGTGGGAAGCTGAGCTTCCTTGGGGGAGGGAGGATATTCGATATATTTTTGGACCCTTTGGCGGGCCCGGGAGCCTTTAAGAAGATAGCTATATGGCAAGGAGCATCCTGGCTGCTGCTGCTCCCACTCTTCTCCTTGTGACCATCACCACAAGCTGAACGGGTTTACAGCAGCGACTGGGAAACAGGTTCCCAGCAGCCAGACTCCAAGTCACCCCAAATGGCTGTGCAGTTTTCAGGGTATTTAGTCTTAACGTTTTGGCTCTTGTCAGTTCAACCGATGGAGAGAACTCAGCCAAATCCTCTTTCCCTTTTAAAAAGTCATTGCATTTTGGGGGCAAGCACATTTTCTTCGGGAGGGAAGCTCTCTCCAGACCTGGGTTCCCAGACAGGCCTGTGGCCTGGAGGGGCCCATCCGTCACAGCCCAGCCTGTCACTGACACTGCATGTGGAGCTGCCCCACGGCCTTCTCTAACTCCCCGGCTTCCCGGGCCCCTCTGACCCCCAGACTGGAAAGGCCTCCACGGGATGCCTGGGGCTGCAGCGTGCTCTCGCCCTGCTGGCCTCCCTCGCCCGGCCCCACACTCTGTAACCTCCTTACCTCAAAGGTGGGGAGAGGACTTGTGGAGGGGGAGGGGCGTCACCATTCCCAGGTCCGTCTCCTTAAGCTGTCCACGCGACCCACCCTCACTGATCCCGTATGGAACCCTCTACTTTCCCCTACAGCAGCCCTCTAACCCCAAATCACTGCCTAATACTCTTAACAGCCACAAGGCACAGTGGCTGAGGCCTCTCCCAGGGCCCACATCTTGCCTTGTCAGGTTCCAGATCTTTCCATAAGAAATCATTCAATCCTACCTGCCCCCCACCTCACCCCCATACAATGAATCGCCACCCCCTCAGGTTTCTAAAGAACAGACATGAACCATGACAAGTCAAGACAGCCCTGACTCCTGGGCAAGAAGAGATTATACTCCCCCAACCTGTGGTTATGGGGTGCCCTGTTCCGATGTCACTGCCAAGCTTTGAAATGCCCGCATCAGACTCTGGATTTTGAACAGCTGTGGGGGCTGGCACCTTCCCACCTCCGCCCCAAGCTACAGCCACCTTCTCCCAAACCACGCATTGACCTCTGCCCACCAGCATGACCCGCTCACCGAGCTGTAGGATCCTAGCTAAGTCCTGGGAGGGTGGTCCAGGCTGCTGATGGCAGAGCTGGCTCAGGTTTTTTGTTTTTGTAACAATGCAAACCTTGCTTTAGCATGTGGTGTATGTGTGTGTGTGGGGGGGGGTTGAATCAGAAATCGCTGAAACCAATTAGAGAAGCATCTGGAAAATCCAAGCCCAAGGTTTCCGGCAACCTTGCCACCTGCCCAGATTGGAGTTGAAATGCATCCAAAAGGCAGAGGGCGGGCAGGGAGCAGAAGACTGATCTCCAGAGAAACTCAGCCCCAGGAAGGGCGGCCTGGCCCCACCCAAGAGCATCAGTCATGGGTGAAGTGGCCTTTCTTCTCCCTGAAAATGTCTTGGGTGTAGTGGGGTGCCTCCCCATTGAGTACAATAAGTTTGTTTCTAACTGGTGTGTGTGTGTGTGAGAGAGAGAGAGAGAGAGAAAGAGAGAGAGAGAGAGAGAGAGAGAGAGAGACTCTGCCAAACCCATGAAGATAGTACAAAAAAGCTATAATCTCAGGCCACGGCTCTGCCCCGCCAGCCCCTGGAGTAGACGTGGTGCCTGCGGTTCGGCTAGAGCCGCCAGAGCCGGCAGCTCCAGCCAGAGACCCCTGCAGAGTCGTGGGCTGAGCCGGCAGCTCCAGGCACCGGTTCCCGGGTCCGGACTCACCTTGTGATTCTGGTAGGAAGTCACCGCGATAAACGCCGTCTCAGGAAAGACGTGGGTGCAGAAAGCAGTATTTTTTGAGCCAAATCCATTATTTTCGTCCGCTTTCACGATGTGTAATCTGGGCTGGTATTTGTGCATGGAATTTAGAATAATCTAGAAATAATAAAGAAAATGAGATTGTAAGAAAAATGAAAACCCCTTTGTTTCCAGATAAAACCCCACACTTTACCCCCAAAATGAGCCTCCTCATATAGGCTCTCGAAAAATAGTCTGATTTTTTCCCCTCCTGTTTTGAAAAGGGTCCAGTGATTTCATTAAAAAGAAACATTTCAAAAATGACAATTTCCAACCGAAAAAGCCAGGGTAATATTCCAGGAATCTACCCAAAGCACACACGGCAGTAAATCAGAATTCTTAATAAAGTTTGCTTAATAAATTAACTCCCTACGTAGGGCACTTTCGCCCCCAACGGGAGCAAAGGAAGTCGGGAGCAAGGAACTGCGCCCCCCGCCCACCAAACGCCTGGTGACAATGTTGGAATAAAGAGGAGAAGAAATAAACAATCAAACATACAAATAACTCTGCCCCTAAACCCCCTTCCCCCCAAAAAAAAACAACTCTATGAGGTGCAAGAGAAGAGACAGGAGCGCTGGCAGAACTGGGCTAGAAGCATGGGCTTGGCTCTGTGGAGAATGCACAGTGTGAGTCAATGAAAAGACGAGGATGGGCTGGGGGCCTAAGAGCGGCGAGATAGCGGCTCCCTCCCCTTCGCCAACCAACACGGCTGCCCCAGGTTCTCCTTCTCCAGCTTTATCACCATTTCAGGATCCACAAGCGGAATTATCTCGGCTTGGCCCCAGACAGAGCTGGGCCTCGGCTTTCTTGGGCATATCCGTCTCCTTCCTTTCTACTCCGCGTTTGGGGTGCTCCCAGGGACTAGCGGGGCGGGCCGATGTGGCTGCACTGCTATTCCTACCGCTGGGAGGATTCCCCAGAAGAGCACCTTCTAAGGCATCGTCTGCATGCTCCCAGCGACTGTAGCGCTGATCTTTATCAAAAACGTTCCCATCAGACCCGCAGAAGGCCGAGTCGATGCGCGCAACGGGCCTGGCTGCTCTTTCCCCAGGCCCGCGGGCGCAGGCCGCAGGGGCGGGGGGGTCCGGGTGTCTGGGGGTCTCTGATTATTTGCACTGATTCCTTGGGGCCGGGTCCTGGGGCCATCGCTTGAGACTGGCCTGGAGGAGGAGGAGGAGGGCCCCTGCGGCTCCGGGATCCGGGCCGCGCGGCTCTAATCTCGGGTGTCCACAGCCCGGCTGCCTGCCTGGCCGATAGCGACGCCGGCCCGGGCGGCCTGGCGACAGAGCGACCCAGCGGGGCCTCTCGCAGCCCCGCCGGCGCGGCCATCGGCCCAGCTTAGCCAAATTGCTTTGACGGCCGGGGCCGGCGCGGAGACATCAGCGCGAGGGCGATCTGATGGCCCCTAATTTCATTAGGGCGGCTCGGCTCGGACCTCGGAGCCCGGAGTTTGCGGTGGGAATGCGCGGCAGCTGCGGAGCGAGCGCTCTCTCTTCCCCCGGCTCCTAGAGACCTGCCTCCCACGATGCCCTGAGGGGGGAGGGGCCCTGAGCCTTCCCCAGGGGTCCCACCCCCCAACCCAGCGAGACCCCAAAGGCGCCTCAGAGCCTCAGAGAGAAGGCTAGGAGCCCAATTGGGGCCGAGGACAGTCCCGCTTCCTGCCACCAGGATCCCACGCAGGTCCACACACTAGGGCCCCAGCTCCATAGGGACGCAAGGTGCACGGGGGACCTTCACAAAATAGCCCGCCTCTCCGCAGCGCTGCACCTAAATGAAGGACTCCGTGCCCACAGGTACGACGCCCACCAAATTCGAGATCAGCTACGGATGCTGCCGACAAAGCACCCGCTTTCAACAGGAGAGGGAACTTCGACAAAGCACCCGCTTTCAACAGGAGAGGGAACTGCGCCGTTTGGTAGAAACGTGCCTCTGTACCCTTCCGAGCACTCCCCACCACGAGGAGAGGAGCCCGCAGTTCAATCTGCCACCAGCCACACAGAGAGCGGGTCTCTGAGCGCATCCGTGAAGGGGCCTGCTGTCCCCTCCACCTGTGCCCACAGGAGAGGTCTCATTTGCACCTTCAGCAACTGACCTCCCTCCCGCTCAAATCCATTCCCACCCAGTCCCCTCAAGTCCCCAAATTAGGGACCACGTTTCTGTCCACTGTGTCTAAAGAAACCTTAGCAGGACAGGGAGCACTTTGGGGATTGGAGACCCAGCCTCACATCCTGCCCCCACATCCCAGCTGTAAGACCTTGGCAAGTCCCCTCCCCTCCCTGGACTCTCAGTCACAGAGGCTGCGTGTACTTCTGTCCTCGGTCCCTGCCTAGGCCGCTATGAGGATTAAATGCCCCAAGACCCAGGAGCCCACGTGTATGGCGGCATCGCCAGCCTGAGGGCTGCAAACACTGAATTCACGGATCATGTTCTGTCCTGGTGATGCATTCTTTCCAACGAGTATAGGGGCGTTTTTCTAAAAATCAGTGTTTTGTTCTCATTTGTTTTTCTTTGGAAAGACAGGGCGGTGCCTTCTGGGGCATCTGCTCAAGCTGCACATCTCCTGAGGGTGGGGTCTGCACACTCAGTATCCTGCACTCAATTCCAGGGGCTCGCCAGGCCCGCTCTCGGGCCCATGGGACTCCAGGTTTAGGACCTGGGCCAGGTTTGCCCGCTGTGGGGATTGTTGGAGAGGAGGAAAGCCGGAAGTTGGGGGAGGGGGGGAGGATAGGTCTGTCGGGAAGCATCATGCTGAAAGGAGTAAAAGGAGCAGGGATAGCAGCGTCCACCCCTGGGGGCCGGTTTGCCAGGCTGTAAGACAGGGGGCAGGTGGTCTGGGCTGCCCCTGGGCTGGAACATCCCAACCCTAAGGCAGGATTTGGGAGAGGGTGGGAAGGAGTGGTCTGGCCTCTGAGCTGGGTGCCCACTGGGGGAGTGTGACCATGTTTGTTTCTCCTGCAGGACTGAAACCCCCACCCCTAGTCACAGATGGGACGGGAATGTGCAGCTTCAGTCCCTGCAAGATCTCTGCTCCTCAGCAAAGGCCGGGCTCGGAGCAGGGACATGGTGTGAGCCAGGCCAGGAGAACCAGGCCCCACCTCCATCCGCTAGGGAAAAACAGGGAGGACTGCAGAGGGCAAGCGGTGGGTGCTCAGAGGGGCGAGAGAACGCAACTCAGAAAGCGGAATTAGAAGGTGAGGGGAAGGAGAGAGGAAAAAGAGGAAGGAAGACCAGACCCAGAAAAAGGGAGGTGGGCGGAGACGAAGGGGTGAAATACACAAAGCCGGGAAAGGAGATGGGAGGGTTCTAGGAGCAGGAGGAGGGGGAGGAGGAGGAGGATAGAGATGGACCTGCATTGGGGCTGGGCTGCACCAGGTACTTACATGCCCAAACGGGTCCAGGTGGTTGTTGGTGAGCTTGAGTTTCTGGAAGGAGACCAGCTGCCGCATCCAGTGCGCCCCGGTGGCCGGCGAGTCTGGGTGCACGTACAGGCGGCCCGGCATGGCAGGCTCCGCTTTGCCAGTCACCGACCTAAACCAAGGAACCAGCTTCAGCACGTGGTGCAGGCGGGTTCACGCGCCAGGCCCGGGCTGCTGAACGTGAGAATGATCTGGAAGTGGCCTGACCCTCAGGTCTCCCTGGCCCTGCGCTGTCCTTCCTGGTTCTTTTTCTTCCATCGCATCCCACCCCCAGCACCGGGGTGCGTGGGCCTAACTGCCGCAGCCTCTCGCTGCCCGCAAACGATCGCGGGATCTGGGAGCCTGGACGTGCAAAAGTCTTGGAAAGCTCCTTGAGGGCTTTCAAAGGGGGCTTCCTCTTCAGGCCTCTACACTCTTGGCAGCTGTGGGGAGATCGACCCACAGAATGGGCCTCGCCTCTCCGCTCTTGCCTGTTTTACTCAAATACCATGGGCCGATTTTGCAATTTCATAAAAAGGCATGTTCAAAGCGGGTAACTCATAAAAAGTAACTGTAAATGGTTTTATACCCCCAAATACCTCCAGCGCTTGGTAACAATACCCTTTTGAAAAATCGACAACCCGCGGGTGCAGCAGTACACATAGGCCTGTTACTTCCTCTGAGCCTCAGTTTTCTCATCTCTAAAATGGGGGCTAACCGCTGCTCTTTTGCCCTATGGAGTGAGGTCAAGGAAATGCCACGGGAAGGCAGCAAAAGCCTCTGTGCACAGTAGGACCTCAGACAATGCAGCTGCGTCCGTGGGGAGAGCGCCCTCCCCACCTGCCACGCTGGTGCCTACCATTTATTATCTGCAAACTTGTATCTGTGGTCGTCAGCGGGGACGATGTCCATGAGGAGAATGTACTTCGTTTTGGGATTGAGGCCAGTCACCTTCACTTTGTAACTGGGAAACATCCGCCTGAGAGGGGAAGGAGGGAGAATCCCGGAAGAGAGTGAGGGGAAGGAGAAGAGAGGGAGGAGGATATGAATTAAAATGAATTAAAGCTAATATGAAGAGCATGTCCACAAATTTCAATGGAATATTCCTTTAGAAACGTGAAAGACAAAAGTGGCCCCGGCTCCGCTCTGGCCGAGATCCATCCCGGGTTTCCCTTGAAGTTACGGGGAGGAGAGAGGCTAAGGAAGTGGCTGGCTGGCCACTAAGTCCAGGCAGAAAATAGAAAGCAGGAGGCAGGGCTCCTGGAGAGCGGGGTTTGAAGGCGGCCTGCGTGGGACCCCCATTTCCATACCTGCTTAATGCTCTTTTCAGAGCCACACACCTATTTTTTAAATTGGGGGCAGGAGGAGGCTTCTTAGTAAAAAGCTGGCCTTCCCCTCCACCCAGCCAGGTGCTTTGGCCCATCTGGGCAGCGCCGCCATATCACGTGGACACCAAAGTGTGTGTGCCCTAGGGACTGAACATAGGTGGGTGCCCACACAGGTCCTGTCCCCGCTTCAGTCTGCTGCCCCCGAAAGTACTCGGTTTGGGACCCCTAAAACAAGCCTCGCAGGAATGTATTCCTAAATGCCTCCCAACTTCTCCAGGGCACTCTTTCTTGGAGAGTCTACACTCGTGGGCCCTCAGCAAATAAATTAAAAATCCACCTACATTTGGTTTCAGAAAGAGGATTGGGGGTTGTGTCCCAGAACTGTGGGCGATGCGCCCTCTCCCAAATTCCCGCCCGCCTAGGGAGAGTGCACCTTGGAAAGTAAGCGTTCTCAAGGCTGGGGCATGCGAGGGCTCAGTTGCCCGATCTGAGGTCGCTCAGGGATGGCGGGAAGGGGAGCCTCGTCCTGGAAGCCTGGGTGTTTATCTGGCCGAGTGAGCGCGCTCAGAGGCGGCGCCGCGCAGGCCTTTTATAGTTAAATCCTCGGGGCTCCGGCCCGGCTCGGAGAGGCAGCGCCGTGGCCTTCATTCCCAGGCGGAACGGGAAGAAAACCTTAGTTCTTTGGTATAAACAGAACGCGCCTCCGAGTTCACCCAGGCCGAGCGGGGGAGCAGACATTGTTTAATTTCAAATAATAATAAATGTCACTGTTGTCAGTTTATTGCGGGAGGCTTCGGGCCGGAGAGCCGGGGGCGTCTGGCGGGGCGGCTCCACCCTCCCCCTTCACACACTCGGCGGCTCGGGCCTCTCGGCCTCTCCGGCTTCACACGCCGCCGGTTCTGGGTCAGCTCGGGGATTTCTGCCCTTGGGGACCCACAGAGCCAGTCCGGCAGGAAGCGAGGTGGCTGGGCTGTCCCCAGGCCTGGGCACCTTCACGGCGCTCTCACGCAGGGAGATTCCACACTGCGCGCCTCTCCCACCCCCTCCCCCGGAGGGCGAGCATTCCCACTAAAACTCCGCGAGCTTTCAAAGGGAACTGCAGGGCGAGTCTCCGGGCAGGCACAGCGGCCGTGTTTATCGGTGTCTGTATATAGAGCCCGGCCGAGCCCCGGTTCAGTTTCAAAGGCTTCGCCTGCTTTCTATAAACAATGAAAGAGGCAGCGAATACATCCAGCGATTCAGACTCGGCCACAGGGGGACTCTGGAACCTCTCCAAGGTCAGGGTGGGTGGGAAGGAGGGTGGAGGCGAGGGAGCCACTCTGAAACCCGGTCTCATCTCTGAGTCCTCCCTGCACCTCTGTTTCCCGGTCCTCGCTCCCCTCGCCTCTCCTCCTCCTGTTTCTAATGCATCCGCAGAGCACAGCCTCCGGCCTCGCTTCTCCTTACATAAGACGTGGACGAAATGCGCCCTTGGAAGAAATACCTGTTTCTGCAGTTGAGCCTTCCGGGTATGGCCCCGCGCAGACGGAGGCCCCTGGAGGAACCCTCCCTGCCTCTTTCCCGGGCTCAGGCAGACAGTCTCTCTCCCTCTCTGTGTCTCTCCCCTTCCCCCCAGCCGTCTTTCCTTCGTCTCTCCCACACTTTCCCAGTCTCCCCATGGCCCCTGCAGAGGCGCCGGCTCACCTGCCGGCCTTGGTGATGATCATCTCCGTGCCCACTTCGTGGAATTTCAGCCACAGCTCCCTTTCATGGAGAAACACCTTGATCCCTTCCATGCCCTGGAGGAAGGAGAGAACAGTCACAGGGACAAGCCCCGGGGACAGTGGCCTTCGCTCCCCAAACTGGCCCCAAACACGGACGCTTCTCCTTCCCTCCGGAGCCAGCGGGCTCAGAGGCTGAAAACTGTCCCCAGCCCACTGCAGCCCCTGGCTGGGAGCACCAGGCAGCCCCCGCCCAGGAATCCCCATGTGGTGAGCCTCCTTCTAGTGTCACCTACACCAGCCTAGAGGGGGAACCCTGGCATGAGGTGCTCCAGAATGTCCAATGGGGGACGGGGCTGAGGATGCAACTAAAGAAACCACTCTGTCTTCAAAACACCGCTCTGGCTCTCCTCACGGGGTCTCAGAAGCCCACAGGCACGCCTACAAGCACGCAAACACGGTGAGTGCGTGTTTATTCTCACCACCACGCAGCACAGATACAGACACGGTGCGATTTCAAATTTTAAAATATTTACAGATTGTAATAGGTACCCGCCGTCCAAAACAAAGATGAATTCTCCAATGTCCATATTAATAAACCTTCTAGACTCTCCGCACGCCCAGCTTCCTTCCCGCAAGCTGTTTTCATTATGAGCACAGCTTAAGCCATTTAACATTTCCGCTTTCAACTAGGAGTTACTTCACAAAAATGATGCACAAAATTATATACAAACTCTTCGATTTGCAATAATCCATAAATGAGTGAATTTGTCTTTCTGTAGAAAGGGGGGATCTGCGTTTCCGAAACTGCACGCCCATTCGCGCTGCTTCTCTACAAACACTCATATTTTCCTGAGACCCGTGAAGGGCAGAGCAGATGAGCTTGTCAGGAAGGAGGTCAACATCGCCAGAAGGGCTCCAGCTCCGTCCAGTACCTTTTCTGGTGAAGTCACCCCTCTTCGCGCCCCTGACAGCTTGTTTGAAATCATGGAGGTCTACCTGGGGCCCGGCCCAGCTTTCAGCCCCGCGAGTCCGGGGGGCTCCCTGCGCCCTCCTGCCCTCCCCGCACAGCCAGGCCCCGCGCAAGACAAATGGTGCGCCACTAGGCTCTGGGCAGCGCCGGCGGCAGCGCGAGGAGGCGGGCGGAGGCGAAGGCTGCGGCAGATCTGAAGCGGGGTCAAGCCATCGCTCATGCTGGCCTGAAGCAGCCGCTGACCTAGCCCTTAATGAGGCGCTCAGGGCCCAGCCTTCGCCGAGCGCGTCAGGCAAAGGATCTGTGTTCTTGTTAGTTGGCCCCGAATAGCTGGGTACTCAAGACTTCTCTAACAATCCAATGTATTTCAAAACCCTCCTGCCATCAAGGTAATCCTCCTAATAGAGTGGCTTGGAATAAACTAGTATTGGAGCAGGCAGGGCAGGGGAAGGTGTGACTGAGTGGGGGTCGAAAGGAAAGGGCGCAATTAGAGGCAGTGGGCGACCCATCCCTGCCACCCCCTCCCCAAATAAAGGGCTGTGGTTTCTGCGGAAAGCCCCTAAGCTGGGGCCTCCTTACCTGCTGGGTGAAGGCGGCCTGTGGGGAAGATGGGGACTTGCTGGGGGCCCCTAGCGTGCTCTCTGGCTTTGAGTCACAGGGTAGATCCTTTGAGTCAGGTTCCAGGGGTGTATGTGCCAGGCCAAAGCCCTCTTCTGCGTCGGCCATGGTGTGCCCGGGACCCTGTGACCGCGCGGGGTCCTGCGCTGCAAACAGGAAGTGGAGAGGAGAGGGAGAGGGAGAAAAGGTTAGAAGCGCAGTACAAGTGACAAGGGGGCAGTTGGGGCCCCACTGTCCAGCTACCAGCACCCCCGCTCCCAGCGGCAGGAGGCTGCAGAAGGTCCCCTGGTTATTCTTGTTACTGTTACTTTATGATCACGCACAACCTCTGGAGAAAGGCCCGCGTCTGACCCGGAGGAGGCAAGCCCGCATCTGCCCTGCGCAGACTCCCCTCGGTAGGCCAGCTGCCCGTCAAATTGGCCTGGACTTCTGGAAGAGCCAATAAAGATAAGGCCTGGGTATTTTTGGAAGCCATTGGGTAGGAACCAAAAACAAAACAAAAACCTAGTGTCCTTTTGAGCATTTTTTTTTTCTTCGTCGAATTACAGGAGGTCATCAGAGCTGTGTTTCTGACAACAGCCCTGTGCCGCAGGCAGCACGTCCGAGCAACCCGCCTCTTGCAAAACCAGAGACTTCGGAGGGGAAGATTCACAGAGGGAGACCCGCCGACAGAGAGTTCGCCTTCATCCTTTCTCTGCTTCCGGCCTTAAAGTCACACGTCCTCGAGCAGGGAGGGTCCTCCCGTCTCCCTCCACCGTAAGGTCGTTAAGGGGAAGCCAGCCGGGCAGGGGAGCGCCGCGCCGCAGTTCCGAGGGAGTCGCGCTCCCGGGTGCGGGCGGCCCGCGCTCTGCCGCCGCCCGGGGCGCGCGTTCGCCGGCTTCCTCCGCTCTCCAGCCCGGGGTCGGGCGTTCTGTCGAGCGGCCAGGCCGAAGGGAGCTTCTCCGAGCTTCAGCCGGGCCTGGCTCTCGGGAAGTGCAGGCCCAAGCTCGGCACTGGCGAGGGCACAGTGGGCCCCAGCGAAAGCCGGGCTTCGGGCGTGGGCTCGGCCGCCTCGGCCCCGCGCAACGCGCTGCATGGCTCGGGCTGGCAGGCATAGGAGCCCGGGACCCGCAGCGCCGCAGCCGCAGAGCTGTTCCCGCCCCGGCGAGCCGGCCTCCGGCTCCCAGCGCCTTCCGATCTCCGAGTAGGAATTTCCTCTCTCCAAACCCGGGAAGTCAGGAGGAGGCGCAAGGGATGCCCCTCCGTTCTCCGCGGCCTCTCGAATCAAAAGCCAAATCCCATCCCCGTCGCAGCGACCGGAGACCCAGAACCGGGCCCCACTCCCAAGAGCTTCCCGCCCCGCGCCCTGGGGTTTTCGGGAGGCGGTGCGGGGAGCCCGCAGTCTGCTCACAACAAAAGATAGCGGGGCTGGCGTCACCCACGTGCGCTCCCAGCACCGCCGGCCGCGGGGATAATCCCACCCCCGCGCCCTCGCCAGGATCCCTGGAGCTCGGGGCTGGCGGAGGCGAACAAGATACGGTTTGACAGAACCAGGCCGCGCGTCCCGGAAAGCCCCGCTCCCCCGGCCGCGGCCGCCGGCCCCGCGAAACCTCCGCCGGACGGACTCGGCGGGACCCAGGGCGCGGCCGCCGTGCTGCCCGGTGCGCCGCCCGGGCCCCTCGCCGGGGCTCCCTCCCGGGCCAGCCGCCGGCAAGGTTACCTCACTCGGTGAAGCCGGTGCATTCACCACCTCCCTGGTGCTCCTAGCAGGGAAGCCGGCCGCGAGGCGGCGGGGGCGCCGGCATGGTGGCTCCGGGCTGACGCGGGGGGCTGCGTGCGGCCGGGAGGCTGCGCCGCCGGCCCGGGCACCGGCGCTGCAGCGCGGCAGCGGCCCCCTCCCAGCACACACCTCCTGGCCGCGCCGCTCTCCCCCTACAGACTCCCGAGCTGTCAGGCGCCAGAAGGGCTCCAAATAACGCAAAACAGCAGCGTGGGGGGGGGGGGCGGAGGGCTCAGTAGGATAAGCCCGTGGCCTGCTCCTCCTGGAAGCCCCAGGGAGGGAAAGTGGAGAGACCCGAGGAAGCCGTGGGAATGGTCCAAGTCCTCTCTGAGTGCCGCTTTCAGGGTTAAAGTTCCGGAATCCGAGGTAAGATACTTCTCTCTCTCTCTCCCTCTCTCCCTCCCTCTCTCTCTCTCTCTCTCTCTCTCTCCTTTCTCCCTCTCTCTCTCTCTCTCTCTCTCTGCCTCTCTCTCTCAGAAATACAAGCCGACTCAGCTGAGCTCAGTGACGTTGGGCTGCCTTGATGCTTACAAAGTACTGGAATTGCCTCTCCAACTAGCTCCTCTCTCTCCCTCTCTCTCCCCCTCTGCCTCCCTCCTTCCTCCCTCCCTATCCCTTCCCACTCCCTCCCCCAACCACATTTTCCATTAGATTTCCCGAACACTCACATCACAACACGACTCTCAAACGCAGACCTGGAGATCACCCCCTCCTCTCCACCCCCTTCCCAGCGTCCATCCATCTCTGCTGCTCTGAGTGCGGCTCGGTGGCTGCAAAAATTCCTGCACAAATCATCGCAAACCAGCCGGCTTCTGCCCGGGAAGTCATCTCCGTGCTGCGGGCCGTGCGGAGAGCGGAGTCTGAACGCAAGCCGCGTGCACACACGCCCGGCGCCTCCTCTGCAGCCTCACCCGCGTTCTCTTTCCAGCGCTGACCTCAAGAGGGAGAGCTACGTGACCCCGCCTGGCCCAGCCGGCAGTTAGCCGCCCTGACATCTCTCCCCCTCCCCACTCATCACCCAGACTCTCAGTGACTCCGGGGTGAAGGCAGGGTGAAGGTGTGTTGGGATGGGGGTCGAGATCAAAGATGCCAAGAAATCACCATTGGCCCCCACCCCCAGGGCCAGCAGACCTCCCTGGCTGGATGTGTACACAGGCAATGCCCAGTTTTATTAAAATAATCAAACAGTCATTGGGGACTGGCTGGGGTTTTCATCTCCCCTTGGATCCTCTCCCTGCCCCCCCCCAATGTTTTATTTTGAGGGTCGAGTTGAAGAGGTCAATAGAAGCGTAAACACAGTATCTTAGTCTGAGCAGACCCAGATTGGAGCCCAAGTGCTTGGGATAAATGTCAGGGTTCCTTTTCTCATCTCCTGCACCCCTCACCCTGTTCTTTGGTGGGGCTCTGATGAGCGACGTGGACCTGCAGGCCAAGGTCTGGGTAGAGGGATTCAGGAAGGAGAAATGTCCCGGAGAGCACGGCCCGGGCGATCCTCTGTGGCCGGGGACTGAAGGAAGGCAGGCCTGACACGTCGCTGCAGAATTCCAGAGTGACTTGTCCAGCCCTGGCGGTGGGGCGGCCGGAGGAACGCAGCCCGAGCACTTGCTCCAGGTCCCACCGCACCTTCCAGGTTTGTTTGCACACAGCCTTTCACCGAAGCTGTTTATTTATTTGTGAAAACACCCTCGCCCTTCCGAAGTGTCAGCTCCCGGGACGTGGGGCTGGCTAGGGAGGAGACCCCCCGGGCCAGCGACGGGGAAACAAACATGGCCTCAGGCTGAGGCTGATAGTCTGCATCTCTGGCAAAAGGAAAGGGAAATCCAGAAAGACCTCTTCAATCCCTGTAAATTCTCCGAGATTTGCGGATAAAACAAATTCCCATAAATAACCTGCCGGCCCCTCTGGAGAGGGAAACCCCGGACTCCCCCAAGCCATCGCCTGGCCAGAGTCGCGGACGTTTGTGGCTGGCGCGGAGCGGGTGCGGGCCACCAAGCGAAGTTGGGATTCTGAAGCCCCCAGGGGGATCTGTTTCTGCCAGGTGACACCCGAAGGCAAAGTGCAAGAGCGAGCACTCTGCTGTGGCCCCGAGAGCGAGCTAGCACCTGAGAGGGGGATTCGGCAGGGAGCTGGGGCGGGAAGCTTGGGGGCCTGGGGGCAGGCGAAGAGTCCAGAGGAACCTATTCCCCCCTCCTCCCCAGAGCCTTCCAGGGCGACACTCACCTCCAAAAATCCCACCACTTCTATCCGGTGCAAAAGCCAGGAGTGACGCCTCACGGGGGTGGGGGGCTCAGTGCAGAGTTTGAAAAGGCCCCCAAAAGGGATTCCTTTTAGGCCAAACCTTCTTCCAGCGTCTGTCAAGAGTAGCATGTACCTCCCAGCTCGAAGTTGGTTTGTGGTCTTCGACAAATTAAATATTACTGTTTATTACCAGGCATACCCCAATAAAATAAAGAGGCAACCAGGCGATACCGGCTATCTCACCAGCCGCTGCACCTATAGGACTTGGAGACGTCACGAGTCACGCAACCCGTCCGCGCTGTCACGCTCGACTGGGGGGCAGTGGCGGGAGGTTAATTTCTCTCCATCTTCGCCTATCAGCCCGCGGGTCTGCGCAGCCACCAGTGCCGGACGCCTGGGCCACGGGAATAAATAAAGAAATAAACAAACCCCGCGCCCTCTGGGGAAATGGGGGTGGCGAACTTCAGACACAAATTGAGCCAAGATCGATTTTCTTAGGGAGGGGGAGGGGGCCTTTCACGAAGGGAGGTGGGAGTCCACCTCAGCCCACGCTTGGAAAGCAATCCGGCTGTTCCAGGGGAGACGAGGTCTCCTGCAGGGGAGTCCCCTAATTATTTAAAAATTATTTTTTTGAGGAGGAGCTCTAGGCAAGGGCATGCTGGGCGTCTCTGGAGCTGGTTCTGTTCCGGACAGCGGGGCGCAGGGTCCCCTGGCAGACCAGCTCGGGCGTAAGGACGGGGAAATGACACAGAGGCTGGGGAGGAAGACCTAACGCCGGGGCCTGAGTGTTTCGTGCTGCGAAAAAGTCCGTTCTGCGAAAGGCCCTTTGGCTAAGTGGTGGGGTGCGCCTGGGCCCGGCACTGCCGGGCGGGGGCAGGGTGCGAGGGGGTGATGGGTAGGCATAGAGAGAGGCTCTTTCTGCAGAGAAAAATCATAGCTCCGGGGCCTGCAGGGGGATGAGGGAGCTCTATTTTGTGTTGTAATCACGTTTGTTATTATTTCTGTTCTCATCGATGGGCATAACTGCTACGCAGACCCGTGGAGGGTGCGCGCGAGCTTTTTGCACGCCGCTGGGAACGCGCTGGGGTTCGTTGGGAGTCTCGCTGCGGAGACGCCCCCGGCGGCGGCGGGAGAGGAGAGCGAGGCCTGCCCAGCACTGAGCCGGCGAGCAAGCTCCGGCCTTCCGGAAGGGTAAGTTCCCCGCCAAGGGGCCCCGAGGGAGCCGGACTTTGCAAGCTGGACTTGCCCCCAGCTTCGGGGTTCGATCCCGGCTTTCGCGCGCCCCCAGTCCCCCGGGCTTTCCAAAGCCTGGCCTGGCTCCAGGCCTGGTTCTTCTGGGGCTGGAGCGGCGGCAATAAGTGCAGGAACGCGGTCACTGAACCCCCAAGGAGCTAATGAGGTCAGGCCCGCGGGGAGAGCGCGCAGTCGGTCCCAGCGGCCGACGCGGGCGCCGGGGCCAGCCGGGCCGCACACTCGGTTGCTTCCAGCAAGCAGAGCCCTGGCCCCACGCTTCGGCCAGGCCGCACCGGCTGCCGTGAGCTTCGCTTTCGTTTCCCGAGTTATTCATCACTATCTGCTCCCCAGCCCGAGGCCCCGGGGTGCAGCGTAGCTCCCCGATGCCAAGTGCGCAGCCCCAGGCCCTGAACCCCAGGCCTGGAAATGAGCTGCTATTTGACCTCGGGCCGAGAAGGGACGGAAACCGAGGCCTGGGTCCCGCCGGGGCTGCGAGGGGAAGGAGAAACCCAGAGCGAGAGGAGTTCTTTCCCTTCGCCTCCCTTCTCTCCCATCCCCGGCGCGGGCCCAAAACCACCCCGCAGACAACCACCCGGCAGGCTCGCAAAGGCCCCACCAGCTCAGCCCAGGCCCCTTTGCCACAGCGCTGGGGGCGGCCGGGGAGAGGGAGTGAAGACTTGGGCGAGGTTGGAGACGATGCCTTCTTTCCCGGGCATTGGGCAGTGACTGAAGAGGCTGCCACGCTCACCTCCCTTCTGCAGGCCAGGGCTGGGTTCCCCGACCCGCCAGCTCCCTTTGCTCCCCAAATCTACTTTCCCCGTTTCTCCGTGTCCCTGCCCTGGTTCTAATACCGCCGCCGCTGCCGCCGGCAGCAGGGGGTTCCTGCTTGAAAAGTCAAAACCAAAACAAAAGCGAGGACGGACTGCGCTTGGCCTATTTTTTCCCTTTAGTCTTGCCACGTTGTTTTTTTGTTTTGTTTTGTTTTGTTTTGTTTTTAAGAAAGTCACCATCTTCTTTTCTCTCCAACGAGAACTGGCTTAAGAATCCGCCCGGTCTCTGCCTCTCCCTCCGGCCCCTGCCCGACGCAGGTCTCCACGGAAGGAAGGAGAGAAGTAGGGAGAAGTGCGCTCGGGGATGGGAAAATTAATCCGAATAACAACAATAGAAATTATGACAAAACTAAACTTTGACCAACTCATTTTTCGAAAGCGAGGGTCAGACCGAGGGTGGGAATTTCCCTGGTTTCTCAGGGGGTCACTTTCCCTCCCGCCTAGTTAAATCTGGCTCTCTTATATTTTCTCCAGGGCTGCAGAGTCCAACTTCCCAGTGTCTCATTCCGTGCCTCACGTCTCCCTTCTGACCGGATGTATTTGAGAAGGAGACTGGCTGTGGGTGTTATTTAATATCCATTTCCCCCAATATCTCCGCCACTGATTACTCCTACTGATTGTGCGGAGCCTCCTGCACGTTGTTGTTGTCTCCTGTGCCTCCTGCTCCCCAAGTTTGGGGGGTGAGGATTTCGTCCCATGATCTAGTTCATGAAATGAGAAATGGAAATGGAACATGGTTGGGGGGGGCAGCTGGGATAGCCAGGCGCAAACGAGCTGAACTGGGGGTGCAATGGAGCGCTCCTCTTGCCCCTCCAATCTGGGGGTCCCCAGTGGGGAGAAGGGCTCAGGTCTTGAGCTTAGAGAGCATGGAGCCGCCCATCCTGTGTGCTGAGCCGAGCCTGCGAACCGGCCCTATCTGTACCCAGAACCTCTAGGAAGACCTCAGGGTGTAGCCTCCACGTCTGCGCGGCCAGCACATCCCCAGGGCCTCCAAGACGTGGGGGAACACACAGAATTCCAGGCTGTGACCCGATGATAGAGACTCCAGGTCTGGGGTGCAGGCGGGGTCCTGTCTGGAGACCCCCGCCCTCAACAGGAGGGTGCAATGGAAACTTGGGAGCCCGCTGCTCTCGGGGCTCTAGAAAGACAAATTTTCTTTGGCAAAGGGAACGGTGTCGCGCTGTCGACACGGCAGACTATTTTTCTTGTTCCCTCATGAGGAGGGGTTGGGGGGGTAGAAAAGAGAGCAAGAAAGAGAGGGAAATTAAATCCACACGTGTTAAGCTTGCTCAAAGGGCCGGATTCAAAACCAGAGATGAAACCGCCTCCAGTTCTGGCGGCTCGCCGGCCTCCTTCCAGCCAGCCCCAGCCTGCGAGCGAGGCGTCCCCACCGGGGAGAATTCGATCCGATGTTTCATAAAGCGCTTTGTGTCAGGGGGTTGGGGGCCATGGTTCCTTTCTGTCTACACCGCAGAGTCAGAACTCCAAGCGGCAAAGCAAACAAAGGGGTCGGATGGCCAGGCTCGTTGCCCCGTGGCCCGAGCAGCTCCCTGCCTCCCCAGGAACCGAGGGAGCGGGGCAGGCATGGCCACGCGGGCCAGCCCGCGGTTTTGAGAACTCCCGCCATCGGCCCAGGCTTCTCGGACGTGGGCCTCCTGGGGCGAGAGAGCCCAACAGGCTGTTGTATTGTCGCTCAAATCGCCACTTTACCTGACGGCTGGCCCGCACCCTGCGCCCGTCTCTTTGGGGAGAAGCTTGCTGGTTGGGAACTGCAGGCCCAGCCCAGGAGCCCTGCTGGCTCAGGAAGGGGGGATGGAGGCCGCCAGCCCTCCTGGAGCTGCGAGTGAAAACTCTAGTAATGACGTTAAGGAGGTGAAGGGAGGCGGGTGGGGGTGCGGGTGCGGAGGGCGGCCAAACCCCAAACTGGAGGGATCGGTCACCAAAACGATTGCTTGGTCGAGACCTCTAATTTTTCTTCCCTTTCAGCCGGGGCGGGAGCGCCCGCCTCGGGCCTCCTCTGGCCTCCGAGTGCGGGTTCCCACCGAGGGGTCCGGAGCAGGGGGACCCCAGACGTGCGCTCCCTCACCACCGCCACACCCCTGGAACACTGGGGTGCAGCGGACAGAGGTTCCTGGTGGAAAAGCTCCTGGCGATGTTTCCGGGAAGGCCCCTGGGTTTGCCGGTCACCATGGCAACCCAGGAGCCCCATCGAACAGCAACCGGGCGCCCCGGGGACTAGCGCGCACATTTGCCGCACGTCCTGCAGCCTGCACGTCGCCGTCCCTGGGGCTCCGGATCGTCCCG
>JAAGEH010000417.1:11140110-11237934 GCA_011751065.1 Lasiurus cinereus | reverse complement strand
GTCCTGCAGCCTGCACGTCGCCGTCCCTGGGGCTCCGGATCGTCCCGAGGCCCCCGAATTAGCTCCCACGGGGCAGGGGCAGAAAAATCCCTCTATTTTCAGCAGAGGAGAAAATCGGGATTTAGTGCCATCTCTGAGGGAGGTTGGGACCCTGAGAGAAAGCCTAGAGTTCAGGGCGGGGGACAGGGGTGCAGGTATCGGCGGCTGAGACACTTCCCTGCGACGCGGAGTCCCCACATCTCTTCACACGGACTGCCCACCCCCACCGCCCCAGGCTCCCCCCGTCCCTCCCTCCAAGCCTTCGGGAATGACCTCTCCTAAAGGGAAGGAGGAAGGTCGGCAGACAAGCTGGCGGCCATGTCTGCAAGGTCGATTGCGGGGAAGAATAAATCCTCCTCCATTTCCCCCTAGAGAAAGCACGTCAGGGAGGCTGCGATAGGAAGAGCACTGAAGGGTATTGGGGGGTGCCCTTCCTTCTTCTTGAACCAGGCGACAGGCCCCTTTCTCTGGGGATGGACAGTGGCCGATGCCATTGGCATTTGGAGGCAGCGAGCTCAGAGCAGGACCAGGGTGCTGAGCAGCTCCGGCTGACCAGCGGGGCGGGAGGGAGGGTGCCAGTGAGGGGGCACAGGAAGAAGGGGTCCTGGCCTGGGCGCTGCAGAGGCCTTGGCCATGGGGTGGGAGTGCCCCCAAAGCCTACAGAGGTCCCCCACCGCTAGCCCCCTGTCTCCTCGCCTCCCCAGAACCTCGCATTCATAGTCTCAGAAGAGCCCCTCCGTGTCTACACAGCCACAGAGAGTGCGAGCCTTGGAGGCTCAAAACCCGCTGGCATTGGAGTGCGTGCGGCAACAGCTGACGTGGGGCAGCAGGCTCCCCTCGCTCACCTGGCTCTGGTGGAGGAGTTAGGCTCAGAGAGGGCCGGAGGGCTCCACGGCCACACAGCCTCTGCCCCGCCCCTGGCCGTGTGTCTGCAGGGAGAGGCTGAGGGGACCCAGCGCTTCCCAGAGGGCCGGGCAGTGGCTGCGGCTCAGCCTGCTTAGGCCGCGCTGGGAGTGCGGAGCCTCAGTGGGCTGGACGGCCTGCAGGCTCCTGGGCGCCGTGTCCCAGGCTCGGGGCTCAGGGTGGAGGGAGCGGGCCAGGCGCCGCCCTCGGGCCTGATTGATGGGCTTCCTGAGCCGGTGGAGTCCCGTTGCCTCAGGGTCCCAGGGGTGGGCCTCGGGGAGGTCCCAAGCCAGCCGTAGGGGCTCCAGGCCGGGGACCCAGCGGGACCTGTGCCTGGCGCCAGGCCACTCGCAGTCACGTTCTCTTTCCCTCTTCCCGATTCTTCTTCCTGTTGCTGTTTGTCCAGCAGCAGGCATACCTCTCCCACGCTGGCTCCTGGTGCAGCTGGCTGCCACCGTCCAGGTTAAGAAGGGAAGCGGGGGGGAGGGGGGGAAAGGGAGGGCGGAGGACTCTGAGATCCTAACCTGGGAGGAGGGTCCCAAAGGGAGGCTCCAAGGGTCCCCGCTCTTTCACTTCCTCTCTTCAGTTTCCTCTACCAGGGACCAGCCAGTGCTGATTCTTCCCAACTCCCACCCCCCTGCAAAAATGCTCTTCCTATAAGGCTGCCCCATCTCCAGACTCCCCTGTGGCCTCCACACCTTCTCCCCAGGATGCGGCCAGGACGCCAGATTCTGTTTTGGGGGCTCCAGCTCACCAACAACAGCTCTGCCAAGGGACTGATTTCCTTGTGTGTCCACAGCACCCACTCCCAGCTCAGGACCACGCATTCCCCAGCCCCAGCCCCAGCCTCCACCCTGTGACTCAGCTCCAGGTCCTGCTCAGCGCCCCGAGGCAGAGAGGCGGCTGTGTGACTCCTTTGTGGCTCAGTATGACTCTGTCACCCGGTGGACGTGGCTCAGTGGTTGAGCGTCAACCTACGAACCAGGAAGTCACAGTTCAATTCCCGGTCAGGACACATGTCTAGGTCGCAGGCTTGATCCCCAGCGTGGGGCGTGTAGGAGACAGCTGATCAGTGATTCTCTTTCATCACGGATGACTCCATCCCCCTCTCCCTGCCTCTCTGAAATGAATAAAACACATTTTTAAGATCACACTGTCCTCCAGCCTCTGTGGTGCCAGTGTGTCCTCCGAGCAGGGACTTGGGGAACCCCCATGCTATGTGGTAGTCTGTGTGCACATCAGTGTGCGTCCTTCCTCGAGAGTGGGCATTTAAAATAGCTGCGGATGTTCCTGTGCGCCTCCTGACGCAAAAACATCCGCGAGTCTGAGCTGTGCACACGAGCCCGCGTGTGTGGTTCGGGCCTGTGTGGGTCCGTGTCGGGCTGTGGCATGCCCGTGTGCGTCAGGGCAGCCAGCACCCAAACATCCCCACAGGTCAGACGTGCCCTGGGCTCCTAACCCCGTGTTCAACTCCCCTCTACTTTTATTAGCCACTTTTATGATTATTATTTTACCGACAGCTCCACGCGGGCACCAGGCCGGCCTCCAGGAAAGCAGCCGAAGTCGTGCCGTGCAGACGGGAGGCCACGGGGGCTGTCTGCAGGCTCCCAGGCCACCGGGCTCTATATTTGGAAACAAATTCCACAGTCACTTCCTGGGAACTGGGCGAAAGGTGCCTGGGAGTGGAGGAGCCGGTGTCATAGAAGAAACCCCCTCCCTCCTGCCCCCGCACTCGGGGAAGCCCCCACCCTCGACAGTCTGGAGGGTCAGTAGCATTGCCTTAGCTCTGTCCGATGCCAGGGCAATCACTGCGCGAAGCGTGAGATTGTCTCACACGCGTGTACACGGAAACCCATGAGAATGAAATGGAAAGAAGAAAAGGGCCATCCATCCTGACAGGAGGCAGAGAGGAGGAGGGCGCCGTGAGTCACAGGCACCCCAGCGCGCCCAGCGTCCTGTGCGGCGCACCTGCCCCAGGACAGAGGTCTGGGGTCCTAACTGCTTTACTTTTGGAAGCTGGTCCCACGCAATCAGGTGCTGCCATCCACGCTCCCAGACAGCCTCCGGCCTTGTCCCCAAGCCCCTGCGCCTGGTGGGGGGTGTGGAAGGGGGAGGCAGGGGAACAGCTCTCACTGGGTCCCTGAGCCCATCCTCAGCGGCCTCACCTGAAAGCAGCCGAGCTCTGATTCCTGCCACCTGTATCCTGGGGGCTGGGAGGCAGCTGGCTGGCCTGTGCCCTGTGCCCGGGGCCCTTGCTGACACCACTGTCACAGCCTCCGTCACCAAGGGGGTCAAGCAGCAAGGAGCACTAGGGAGTCACTTTTGACACACACGGCCATGAGGTCACCTGATTGTGTGGCGATCCAGCTGCACACACGATCAGGGCCACCCCTCACATATGTAAGTGGTCATTTTGTGGCACACGGCGCTGGCCGTACTCTTCACACACATGCACGTACACATACTCACTGACTGTTACACACACACACACTCCCATACTCACTGTCACAAAGACACACCCACCGGCCTCACTGAGTCAGATATACACACCGCGGTCCCACAGCCACCCACAGGCTCACACCTGCCCATGTGCAGCATTCACTTAGCCACACACAGCCACGAGCAGCCGCACTGCCCACAGTCACCCACCGAAAGCCTCTCACACAATGGAAGGCCTCGCACACACATGCTCCTCTGCACGGTCAAGTTCGCAAGCTCTCCTTGGTGATCTGCATTCAGCCAGTGGGTCCATGGGCCCTGGGACCCTCACGTCTCCTCTCCTGCAGCCTGGCCCACGGACGCACTGGGCTGGAAATTATTCACCAGTGGCAAGGTGAGGTTCCCCTGGAGAGAATCCCGCGATTCAACAGCCTCACCCAGGCTGCGCGCCCCCGGTTCAGGAGGAAGAAGGATGTGTGGGTTTTTGCAGCTGGCGGGGAGAAGCCATTTCCAGAACCAGAACCCATCCCCTCGCCACGGTCACCCCTGGGCTTTGACCCAGGCTCATCCCAGAGGGCCGGACCCCAGTGAGCCTCAGCAACAACTATCCACCTCTTAATTTTACACCCGGGGAAACTGAGGTCTAGAGGCACAGAGACAGACAGGGAAGGAAACTGTCAGAGTTCCCCAAGACTTTAGAACAGAACTGGGACTGGAACCCCATCTTCTGGCCCATGCAGACAACACTGCACGATTGCTAGACACCCCCCTCCACAGTGTTCACCACCCTTCCGCCCACTGGCCAAGTCCAGCCCCCAAATGCGTTTTCCATTGACCTTTAGAGAGAATGGAAGGGAGGTGGAGAGACAGAGAAACATGGATGTGAGAGAGACAAATCGATTGGTTGCCTCCTGCACATGCCCCGACAAGGGCCAGGGTGGAGCCTGCAATGAAGATACATGCCCTTGACCGGAATGGAACCTGGGACCTTTCAGTCCACCCATGGACCGACCGATGCTCTATCCACTGAGCCAAACATGGCGTTTGTCCCTTTCACATAGTCAGTACTAGATAAATATTTATTGAGTAAAACATAAAGGTATCACAACAGATGGACTCAGAGCCCAAGATGTGAAGACACAGTCAAAAGATTTATCAGGCTGAGACTGGTTTGGCTCAGTGGATAGAGCATCTGCCTGTGGACTGAAGGGTCCCAGGTTCAATTCCGGTCAAGGGCATGTACCTTGGTTGTGGGCACATCCCCAATGGGGGCGTGCAGGAGGGCGGCTGATCCATGTTTCTCTCTCATCGATGTTTCTAGCTCTCTATCTCTCCCTTCCTCTCTGTGGAAAATCAAGAAAATATACTTTTTTAAAAAAAAAGATATATCAGGAGCCAAAGAAAGGCACAATGCTGCAGAACTCGCCCGTCCATGCATCATGTTAGAGCAGTGGCCGGCAAACTGCGGCTCGAGAGCCACATGCAGCTCTCAAGCCGCCGTTGGCCGCTTTCTCAGGGGCTTAATCACAAGGAGCAACAACAGCCTGTAATTATTAAAATCGAGAGTCTAAGTCAGTACTCAGCAAACTCATTAGTTAACAGAGCAGCAAACCGAGGCTCGAGAGCCTCATGTGGCTCATGAGCCGCAGTTTGCCGACCACTGCGTTAGAGCAAAAGTCTGAATGGTGATGGGCTTGGAGAGAACAAAACCTTGCCGGCAGATTTTGGACTTGGGGAGCCTTGAAACCTGAGCTGCTTCCTGGGTCCCTGCCCCAGGCACCCCTCTCCTGGCATCTCTCCCCTGCCCTCTGGGCCATTCTTTTGTCCCCTCCATTTGTCCCCAGGAGCCTGGAGAAGGAACGGACAGATAAGTGAAAGCAGTATTTTTATAGGCCGATAAAAACCACGCTTATCTAGAAAGGTCTGTCCCACCTCCCAAGTGTCCCTAATTGGGCATTTGCCCAGTGCGCTCTCCCTAGGCCTGCAGACACCCTGGGAAAGGTAGGTCCTCCCTGGCCTCCTTCCTTCCCCTCTATTGCCTGCCGTCTCCCCCCTCTCCCCCCAATACCCCCTCCCAGTGAGGATGGGCCCACCAGACCTTTTCCAGGAAGCCTTGGGATCGGGAGGGAGGTGAGAGGGGTGAGGAAGAGGGTGGTGGGGAGGGAGGGGTCCGGATTTCCCCAAGTGGGTTCGCTATGCCACTATTTAATGGTGCCAACTATATTAAATTCTATACTCTAGCAGCCTCTTAAATCCATTTATGGCCCAAGCTAGACCCTGAGCTGTAATAATAATAAAAATAAAAGAAAGAATTTATGCACCCAGGGTGTGGACCCGTCACCGGTCACCGGCAGAAAAGAAAGAGCTGCTTCTAGCTGATCTCGCTGGCCGGCCGCCCGGCCCCTGGTCTCCCAGGTCCCCTGGGCCGAGGCTCCCAGGGGCAGGGAGGGACCTGGGCTCTGGTGGGAGGGGCGGTTTCTGGAGCTCGGAGGAGAGTCAGCTTAAAGGAGCCCTCTCGGGAGCTGCTTCTCTCTCTGGGGCTTGTAGAAAAGGAGTTTCTTGTATTCTATTACTTATATTACGTAAGTCTAGACCCAACCTGTGGCCAGGAGCTATGCAGAGAGCAAAGAACTGGGGTGGAAACGGCTTAGAGAGGAAGCTGGGGGTGGGCGTGCAGCCCCCAGACATTGCCACAGGTTTAAATCCAGACCTTGTCACTTCCTGGTAGTGGAAACTGAGCAAGTCTCTTGACCCCTCTCAGCCTCGGTGTCTCAATCTGTACAACGGGTCTGTCTCATAAGAATACCAGCCTCAGATGGTGGTATGAGGGGAAATAAAAATGATACCATGCCCTAGTCAGTTGGGCTCAGTGGACAGAGTGTCAGCCTGCAAACCGAAGGATCTAGGGTTTGATTTTGGTTGAGGGCACATACCCCAGTTGCAGGCTCCTCCGTGGCCCATGCCCTGGTCCAGGTGCATCAGGGGGACAACCAATCAATGTGTTTCTCTCACATCAATATTTCTCTCTGTCTTCCCCTCTCTCTTCCACTCTCTGAAAATCAATGGAAAAATATTCTCCGGTGGATTAACAAACAAACAAACAAATTATATCATGTGTGTCATTTTACTTTATGCCCACGTCCTTGAGGAGCTCTTCCCATGTGACTCTGAGCTTGGCCTCTGTGTCTTGCTTTGGCCATGGGAGAGTGACCAACTTGACACATTGTGCATTTCTCCTCTCTCATCCTTCCTTCTCTCCATTTACAGCCGGCCAGCCTGCTGGAGGGTGACACAGTGCTGAGTCAGCCGGGTTGTCCCAGCCAAAGGCTTAGATAAGTAAGAAAGCCCAGCCAAGATCAGAAAAGCCATGCGGGTGGCTCGCTGACCTGCAGGTGATCACATGCACCTAGCTAAGTCCCAACTGGTAGACCCTCCCAGCTAACCCATAGTCTAATTAGCAAAAGTAAATGCTGTTGCTGTAACCCTTGGTGTTGATGGTTATTTGTTACGCAGCATGAGTGTGGCAGTTGATAACTGGTACAGAGCCTTGTGCTGAATCCAGCCCCGACTATCCCCATGTTCCAGGTTTGGCCAAGGAAAGGAGTTTTAAGGCTTTAGTTCAGGCCCTGACTTTAATTTCAAAGGCTCGTTCTTTAAAGCATCAGAAATAGACGGGTGCTTCCGACTTCCAACCATGGAAACGCGGGAGGACAAGAAGTGAGGGAAATTCCTGTAAGGCCCGGTCTAGACTGAAACAATGTCCTGGTTAATCTAAAAACACACAGACCTGTGTTTAGTGAAGCAGGATGAGTGATCTTTCTGAGAAACAGGAAAGCGGGGTGGGGCGGCAAGGAGGTTGGGGGGGATGTTTCATCGAGCAAGTTGTCACAGGGGACAGCGTCCGTTTTCTCCTCCAATTACAGCACCCTGATTTTCCCTGGGAATCAACCCCGCCTCACTCTCATTACCCAGTAGATGGCCAATTAGCATATTCCAACCCCAGCCACCATGATTGATTCAGCAGTAGTTACGTGTTCAAATTCTATCCAATCAGAAGTTATTGTGGGACTTTGGCCAGACACAATGGAGAGAGAAGACCTCTGGCCTTAGAGAAGGAAGAAAGCAGTGGACTTAGAGTTTTAAGAATGGAAAGCCTCATGTTGCTGACCACCATTCACTACACTAAGAAGAGCCTGCCCAGTGGGCAAGGGCCTGACATTCCTAGGAGTCCATTTTCCAACGTGTCAAAAGGGGATCATAATTGTGGCCCTCCCAGAATTGTTGCGAGAGTTTGAACGAAAAAACGGCAAGTGACCCATCAACATTAGCTATTGTGATTCATTTGGTGCAACCCCTGGCCGAGATCTGTAATTGATATTTAACCTGTAACTAGAAATGAGCAGATATGTATGCGCGCCTCTGTGATGCTTTCCATGTGCGCATGGATGCTGGTAAACATCTTGCATGGCGTATGCTCCCAGATGCGCTAGTAAAAATTCAAGCCATTCTTTTCAAGTGGAGAGAATCCTGACTCTAATCAGGCATGTCCTTTGGCTTGCTCCAGGGAGCGGTGGTTTGAAACGAGCCACTCTGAACTGCCCCTGGCCACCAGAGGCACAGATGTGGCCGCTGCAGAAGGTACTGCCTGCAGGGAGGACCAGTTGAGGTTGGAATACGAGTCTCCTCGGGGCCATCCGCAGCCTCCCTTCCCTCTAAGGATGTGTCATTATCCTTGTGCTGCTGTAACAATCTGCAGACACCAACTGGCTCAAACAGCAGAAGTTCATTATCTCACAGTTTTAGAGGTTGGTCTGAAGCCAAGGTGTAGGCAGGGTTGGCTCCTTCCAAGGTTGGTTCCTTGACCTCTCCTAGCTTCTAGAAGCTTGCTGGCACTCTTTGGCACTCTTTGCCTTGTAGACGCCACACCCTGATCTCTGTCATCATGGAGATCTCCCTGTGTGCAAATCCATATCCAAACTTCTCCCTTTTATAAAGACACCAGTCCTATTGAATTGGGGCCACCTGACCTCATTATAACATCGTTGTCACCATAAAGGCCTGTCTTCAAATAAAGTCACATTCTGAAGTCCCAGGAGTTAGGACTTCCAAGTGTGAAATGAATTTGGTAGGGGTGTCAGGGGAGGAGACACAATTCAACCCATAGCAAGGGGATCGTACCCTCTGTGCTCACCCACAGAGCATGTCCCGACCCGTGGGCATGTTTCCAGCATCCGGGTAACTGAAATCCACAGCCATGGGTCAGAGAGACATCCAGAGGGCAAGGCCCACGTGACAGGCATTCTGGGAAGAAAAAAAAGCAGCAAAGGACCTGATGCCTGTCGCTACCCCTAATGAATTACTCCCTCTGAGCTTCCACGTCCTCGGCGGTCACATGGGCCTGCTGGGAGAGGAGAGGTGTGATACGAATTAAACAAAGTCACACGTGGCCCAGGAAGGTGACTGGCATGTCACTGAGGAGCCACGTCCTGCGGTTCCCAGTCCACAGATTTGTGTCCCAGGCTCCACACTGACAGTTTCAGACTGTGTGGCCTTGGTAGGTTGACCCACTCTCTGAGCCTTAGTTTCTTCACAACTAAAATCAAGAGAACGTCAACACTCCCCTCAGTGGATTCGGAGATGGTAAGTGACCACAAGAAGTGCCAGGCAGCTGAAGCCTAGAGAAGGGCTCCTTAACTAATAGTTACTCCCCTACATACACACACACACATACCATTGTAGCTCTGGACATTTGCTTTGATCCTAGTTTTGAAGAACAGATTCCAAACGCGCACACACACACACACGTGGTGTGCATCCTTGAACCTGAGACTTAAGTGAGACAAATCTCCCAAAATCTGGGCTGCGAATCACCCCATTCATGTCTCTGGGAAGAGGTTGGACCCGTCTCTTTGGAAAGAGACACCCGCTCCCGCTGTATTCCCGAGGAAGGGTCTGGAAAGAGGCAGCGAACGAAGCGGAGATTGTAAAAAACCTTCAGCAGCAAAGCCCACAAGCAAGGGTGTCGGTTGGAACACCTGGCGCTATCTAGGCACCGTTTTATGGCAACGCAGCTGTAGGCTGTCCCGGCCCAGCTTCCCACCGGCCCCCGCCCCCGCCCGCCTCGCTCATAAAGTAACCTGCCTCGGTTTATGTGAAGAGACAATGAGGGGAAGTGTGTGGACCCATCATGTCCCATGACACCTCAGCCATTTACCTGCAACCCTTCACGTCCCCGTGAGGGAAGATATTTGCCCAGCCCGCGTGGATCGCGCTAACAACATCCTCTTTTCCCAGGAATATTAGTCTCTGTTTATTTATATCAAAGCCTTATTTCCCTTTTCACACCCCTGAAAAGAAAGCGCACCATGAGGGGATGCAATATATGGAGAGGGCCCCGGGAGGTGATTAAGCATTAATGGGGGGCAGTCTGACTCGGAGCTGGCTTATAGTTCCTCTCCCGCTAGATTATGAAGGCAGTTCAAAGGGTGGCCCGAGCGTCGAGGTGGCTTGCTTAAGGGTTGGGAAATCTTAAATAGAGCCTTTCATCTCTGTGGCCACATTCTGGCTAAGAAAGTCATTACCATCTGCTTGGAGGTGGGTGGCCAGGGAGTCGCGCTGGTGGACACTCACACCAGCCACAGCCACTTTCTGCATCTCAGCGGCCCTGGACAGTTACCTGGAAGAATGCATTCCCGTGGCCACTCAATGAGCATGTCTTTATTTTTTTAAATTAAATCTTTATCGTTGAAAGTATTACATATGTCCTCCTTTCCCCCCCACTAACCCTCTTCTAGCCCGCCCACATCCCCTGCCCCAGGCCTTCACCACCTTATTGTCTGTGTCCATATGTGTTATGCATATATGCTTACAAGTTCTTGGGGGTGATTTCTTCCCAACCCATCTCCACCCTCGCCTTCCCTCTGAGATTCCACAGTTTGTCCTATACTTCCATGTCTCTGGATCTATTTGGTTCATCAGCGAACATTTCTGTAGGTGCCGGTATTGCAACACCTCCTGGCCCAGGCACTTATCCGACATCTCATTTCATTGACATGGAGGAAAAGGGACCGTGACGCTTTGAGCGGCTCTCGGTGTAAAACCAACCCAAGACCTCTTGGACGAGACTTGTGGGAGAGTGTGAGGATTCTCAATGGCAAAGCACCTTCTCACTGCGGTCAGTGGCTGGACCCTGGTGGAGGGCATTTGGCTGTCACGGTTCTGAGCCTAGACAGGCAGACTTGGGTGGCCACGGGGAAGCCTCTCAGTTTCCTGAGCCTCAGTTTCCTCTTCTGCAAAATGGACATCCTGGAACCTCCCGTCTAGGATTGCTGAGAGGATTAAAGGATTAAAATAAGATCTTCATGTTGAACACTTAACGCACACTGACAGAGGGCCACCAGATGTGGGAAATCACCGCTCTTCCTCTCTGTGGTCCATGTGTAAAGCTGAGAAAACTTGCTCCTCTTAACCCACAACAAAGCGTTCAGGCCTTTTAATGGGAAGGAAAGTCGGTCCTGAAGAGGTTGTTCCTCAGCCTCGATGACTTTATCTGAGAAGATGAAACTGCGAACACCCACCTTGTAGGGTTATGGACAGGATGACAGATAAGGCTCACAGGGTGCCTGGCACAGGGAGAAACACAATCGCTGGAGATGGCGTATAATTAGAATCATAAGTGGGGAATCGGATCAAGAGCCCATGGGCCTTAATTTACTCAGCCTCGGCTCACTTCTGTTCCCCTAACACCTCTTTCAGCTCCAATAGTGGCACTTCATGAATGACCCACTGCTCCGGGGCAGGGGCAGAGAGCGTCCTTTCTGCCCTTTCTCTGGATGGACGGCAAGGTCCAACAGGCAGTGATATGAGCTATTGGGCCTGGAATCCATTTCACACTCTAACCCCCTCTTATTCCAAAATCAACCTCCAGGGCTACCAAGCGGGGGCTTTCAATTTAAATAAATATGGGCAGAGTGGCTACTGTGTGCCCATAACATATCTCGGAGCTGAAGTCACAAAATCAATAAACAACTTTGTCCTCAAGAAGCTCATATTCTACTGTCCTGCTGGTCACCCACAAAGAAGAAGGGGCTCACCCAACTCAACATTAGCTGGCTCGTCCCAGCTTTCTCTCAAATGCTGTTTTAGGAAGAATCAGGCAGGTCTTTATTTGCAAAGTAACAGGTGAACTCTCCCCATAGAGAGAGGTAAATAGAGACACATGGACACATACAAATACATTGGAGATACAGAACATGATTTAAGCCTGGTGTGACTTTCACGCAAATTTCATCCTCCAACAACCTAGGACATAGGTAATGTTATTGTCTCATGTTTATGGGTGAGAACACTTGGGGCTCAGAGAATAAAATCGATTTGATCTAATGAAGAATTGCTTCATAGCTTTACTGTCATCGGTGTCAAAGTGGCCCTTGAGTAAAACCTCAATTATTGGAATGGATCCGAGAGTGTGAAGTGTATTCAGTCAGATAGGTTAGAATATGGAGCAATGGTCACGGTTTGAATGTAAATGGTTAAATAAAGGGGACCAAAGACTTTTATGTTTTTACAGGAAGGCTGACTTCCTGAACAAATCTTAAGAGGGACCCCCAATCTGGCTGCAGATTTATGGAAGCGCTTGGAGCTGAAGATGACCTAAAATGGCCTGTGGGCTGAAGGTACAGCTACAAAGTCTCACGGCCTTTGAACACCCAGCACCCATAAAAGCTTGGCCAACGAGCATCATGAAACCATGAGCCAGGAATACAGGAAACTTGGATGGGCTTCCTTCAAAGCCCACGTCCATGAGTTCACAGAACCCGAAGGCTTGGAGCAGTGTTATATGAGGTGTCTGATGAAAAAGCCATCGCCTTCCCAAAGATTAACATTATGCTAACAAAAGAGCACGTGGAGACATCAGACAAACCCAAAGAGAGGGACCTTTTCCAAAATAACTGGTCCATACACTTCAAGGAAGACAGAGAAAAGCCAATAAATGCTTCCAGATTAAAGGAGAGCAGTGTGTTGACCAAATGGAATTCTGGATCCTGGGTTGGATTTTGAATGGGTCGGGGCAGGAGCGCAGGACAATCTAGAAGACTATTATTGGAGTAATCAGTGAAAATGAAGTGGGGATTTAGGATGTGGTAATAGTATTGACTCGACATTGTATTTTTTTTATTTGATCACCGTGTTGTGATTACATAAGAGAACATCCTTTTGTTTAAACTAAAGATGGACCATGTTTCTAACTTATTCAGAGGATTCACTAAAAATTATTTGTGTGTATATCTGTGTGTATATGTGTGTATATGTATATATGTACGTGTGTATGTGTATATATGTGTGTGTATATATGTGTGTACACACACACACACACATACACACACACACACACAGAAGGTTGAGTATACTATAAGCCTGGTTGGCTCTAAGCCCAGAGCATCTAGTGACTATTATCTGGAAACATCTTATCTAATGAGGAATCCAGCAGAGAGGGAAATGGAGCCAAAAGAAGAAGAGTCTTTGTTGAGATCCTTGATCCAAATATGATGCCCTCAGATTTCGCACTTTAATGAGCGAATGAACTCCTCCCCTTTTCAATTGTTTCTGCTCAAGCCCGTTAGAGTTGTGTTCCTGTCACTTGAGTGAAGTACGTTGAGAATTGCAGGGCTGGTGGTTATCATGATGTTATACTATAGGGCCACTCTCCTGGAGGCACTATGCTAGCCAACAAGTGCACAAAGATGACTGAGACCCCATCCCTACACTCAATGATCTAATAAGGAGATGGACATACAACACACTATTACAATACAATGCCACCCGACTTTTCTCAGCCTCTCCTTGCTTGAAATAGCCTCCCCCCACCCACCTATCCAAATGCTCATTTCCTTCTGGCGTGGAGAGACCAACCCAAGTTTACCCTCCTTTATGAGCCTGCATTGACCATGTTGCCATAGGGACCAACCATCAAACATCCACTTATGTGGAGACGGTACATGACACTGCATACCCTAGCTTGCCAACTGCACCCACAGCTGGCAGGGAGTGAAATGTACAGAGCCTGGTATGTAATAATAATTAAGAAATGTTTTTGGAATTCATTAAATCATATAAATAGCCAAGTGGGTGATTGGAAGAGCATGTGGCTGTGAGGTGGGGGATTAATGTTGTTTGCCAAGGAGAGTAGCTGAAAACAGATTCTTAGGGAACATTAATTTCTCAGGCATTGGAGCCCATCAGAGACATCTGACAACAAGGACTGCACCACGAACCTGACTGTAAGCCAGGCGCTCTTTAGAACACTTCAGCCTGATTGCAAACGACGGCCTCTCACCAATCCGAGAAAATTACGATGGGTTGCAATCCCTGGGGATTAGTCACCCTGCTTGCGTGATAACCACATTCCCGGATGACAGCATTGCAGGGAATTTGCCAAGCAGCCAACAAGAAGGGAGGCACTCCCTCAATCCAGTTTCCACTATTTTTATTTATTTATTTTTGTGTGTATGGTTTGTGTCATCATCTTGGATCCAAGTAGAGCCCAAGTCCGTGTCTGCATATGGCTAATCACCAGGACTGTAAACGTGGGCCTCCCATGAATACACACTCAATATGTTGTATATCCATGCATTAGAGCTGCCATCACAAGCTCTGTGGGCGGGGCGGCTTACACAATAGAAATGTGTTTCCTCGTGATTCTGGAGGCTAGAAGTCCAAGATCAAGGTGTTGGCCGGGCTGGTTTCTTCTGAGTCCTCTCTCCTTGGCTTGTAGATGACCTTCTTCCTTTGTCGTCACACAGTCCTTCTTCTATCTTGGTTTGTTTGTATCCTAGTCTCTCCTTCTATGAGGAAACTAGTCGGAGTGATTTAAGGTTTACCTATATGTCCTTATTTTACCTTCCTAACCTCTTTACAAGACTTGTCTCCAAAACCAGTCATATTCCGAGGTATCAGAGGTTAGAAATTCAACATAGACATTTTGGAGGACACAATCCAGCCCATCACATGCTTTAACTTGTTTACCAAAGCACTCACTAGGTCCCAGGCATCATGCGAACACTTGCTGTGCCTCAGTCTCTTTCATTCTCCCGGTAATTCCACAAAGGTGGCATTATCATCCCATCTTACTGATGGGGAAACGAGGCTCAAACTGGGCAAGGGACTTGAACAAAGTGACGTAGTTGCTAACAACTGGAGCTGAGATTTAGCTCACATCTGACAGACACCAACCCCTATCCTCTTAACCCTCACCCTGAAGTGTCCCAGGTGCCCTGGCCATTCTCGAGATGATGTTAGGCACAAGCAGATGGATGTTAGGAAAAGAATTAAATGTGCATATTCTCTTTAATGTATATTATATTTACTAAGAACAACCCACCAACTCTTAGCTGCTTAGGATATTTAGGTTTAGAACCATGACTAAAAAGGAAAATAGAATAGATAGTTTTTTAATATGGGGGAGATGATGACAGGAATCCAGCAATGACTGAATTGTGGGAAGCAATGAACTCTGTAATACACAAATCCACACAAACACATTATAAAGCCACCGTGGCCCACTCGTTGTCAGCCTGACACCCATACACATCTCCTGAAACCATTTCTACCCCCAACTAATGACAATAACAAAGTCGTATTTCTGCCTCACATGATACAACCACCGTGCATCCTGGGATCCAACTGATTGGCTAACCCTTTCCCCACCAGAGGAAAAGACACACTCTCTCTTTGGTCTTTGAGTGCTGTCTACTCTCGATTCTTCTCCCAGCTGATTTATACAAATAAAAAATCTATTTCATCATCCATCTTCCATCTCTCTCTCTCATACTCTCTCTTGCTCTCCAGCCCCATTATTCCCACATCATCAGCCTCTGGAAAACGAAGCCAGCCGTTGTACCCCCAGGACTTGGCTGAAACAGCGGGTTGGGACCACTGGTGCAGCTCACTGTCTGATTTTTCCCTCCCCCACCCGCTCCCCCAGGACATGGTACGCTCGCTGTTTCTCTGCAACTCGCAGCAGCCAGCATCTTTCATCAGTTCTTCACCGTGGACTCTGCGGCTTTATTAGCAAATGAAAATGGCCCAACTCCAACCAACATCAATGGGGTCTCAGCTCCGAGCAGGACCCGAGCATTTCCTGTGGCCCCGAGCCTCAGACGAACCAGTTTGAAGGGAAGCCAGTTGGCTTTACTCAGGCTACCAGCGAGCTATTTTTGACATAAAAAGAAGCTGAATGTAGCTGATAACTGATTGAAGAAATTTTAAACACAACGGCGCAGTGAGCGGGTTTAACGTCTTGGCAGGGATGGCAAAGAGACAAAGGAAAGATAGTGAGTTTGGTCAGGCAAGATGTTTTGAAAACAACTAATTGAATTACATCAAGTCACCAATTGTTTGCCAAACAGCTGTTTGATTGAGTTGTAGCTGTGCGCCTTCCTCTCCCTCCCATCTTTCTACTACCTAAGTGGGTTTACATAGGAAAACAGAGCCTTCATATGTTCATGGACCAGGACTTGGCAGAGTAGTGAGAAACGTTCATAACACATTAATGTAACGTGTTCCCCGTATGTCCCAATCTCAAAAGTCAAAAGAAACTTTTCTGAACTTTTTGGGACATGTATGCAACAGAAAAATGGTTTCTGAATGTCTGGCCAAAGTAAGATGCAGAAAATATCTTGCCCTGGCTGGCTTGGCTCAGTGGATAGAGCGTCAGCTTGTGGACTGAAGGGTCCAGGGTTCGATTCCAGTCAAGGGCATACATTTTGGTTGCAGGCTTGATCCCTGGCCCTGGTTGGGGCACATGCAGGAGGCAACCAATTGATGTGTCTCTCTCACGTCAATGTGTCTCTCTCTGCCTCTTCTTCCTAAAAATCAATGGTAAAATATCCTCCAGTGAGGATTAACAAAAAATAATATCTTCACATAAATTATGTTTCTTCAGAGCAGCCTCATATGGCAAGGAAAGAAGATATAATCATTTCCCATGATATCTGGAGATCTAGGCACCCAGAAAGGTCGAGTGAGCTGCCTAGAGTCACACAGCAGTCAACAACTGGCCCGGAATGGCCCCATCCCATTTGAAGTCTCTGCTTCACTTTGCTCACTCAGGCTTGTTTGATGTGGTTTTGATATAAAAATTTAACAGAAGTCCCTGTTGCTTATTTTCGAGCCTGTAAAATAATAACAACTAAGAAGCATCGTTAGTTCAGCCCTCAAGATCTTTTTTTCAACTTTGGAATGTGTATCCTTGATAAGAGCCTGGCCGGCATCGCCACGGTGCAAGGCTACAGTAATATTCTTATTGCGCGCTATAACAGCCCCTGGTTATTGAGTGTTTGCCACGTAGAGCTCCTTTAATCTCCACCTCAACCTTTACAAGCCAGCCTTTATGTCTCCACTTTACAAAGGAAGAAACCGGGGATCAGCAAGGTGAAGTCTGCCCAACATTCCGCGTGCCGTTGTGACCTTGAAAATGGCTGGTAAAGTCAGCAGTGTGCACACGCAGAGTCCCCGAAAGCCCTTTGGGCATTGCCTCGCTAGGAACGCTTGCCCATCCAAGTTGAACTGGCACCCATGAAGGAGCAGGAGCAAAGATGTCCAACATATTATTGTTGATAGCGGTGGGAAAAGGAAACAATCTAAATGTCCATCAGGAGACAATGTGGTTTTGGGTAGTTATTGAACTCTGTCTGCCTCAGTTTTCTTCTCTAGAGAATGAGGAAAACAATAGAACTTTCTCATAGGTTTGAGAAGTAAGTGAATTTGTCATATAAACTGCTTAGAACAGTGACTGGCACATATATGGATGTGTTAGCCACCATTACTATTGTATAATAAATTGCTATATTGGCCTGGCCCGTATGGCTCGGATGGTTGAGCATCATCTGGTGCACCTAAAAGTTGCTGGTTTGATTCAAGTTGGGGCATATACTTGGGTTGCAGGCTCCATCCCTGGTAGGGGGCATTCAGGAGGCAGCTGATCAATGTTTCTCTCTCACATAGATGTTTCTCACGCCTCTCTCTAAATATCAATTTTAAAATCTTTAAAAAATAGCTATGTAGCAATTAAAATGAATGAAATATAGTTAAATAATATTGGTGATGACATGTTGTGTCTATTTACGAAGACAAATTAAACTCAGAAATACAATGTTGAGTGAAAAAAGCAATTGTAGAATTATATACACGTGCAAATTAAGAAATACAGACGCCACTTGGTATCACAGCTGGAGAAGTGTATATTTCCATAAAAGCATAAAAATGTGGACGGCAGGCATTTATCAAAATTATGGTAGTGGTTACCCCCAAGGAGAGGAAGAGCTAAGGGGGAGGGAGTTAACGTCAAAAAAAGAAAAATACTTCAACTTTATAATATTTTACTTACGTTATTTAAAAAAATTAAAGTGGGTATGACCACATAAGTGGTTTTCCCAGTGAAAAGTGCACAGAATTCGAGATGTGCTTTTCTGTAAAAGAAGTTTTTCTAAGTATAAAGAAAAAAACACACAATTTTTGTTTGTGTGGCTGAGAAGCTCACACCAGCATATTCTTGATCTCGCTATTCTCCTTTTTATTTTTTGGCTTCTTTCCTGGCAGGGAAAGGGGCAGATTTTATTTACTCAAAACCAACCAAACAAACAATCAGCATCATTTATGGTCCAACTGTACGGTGATCTTTGTAAAGGACTATAAACTCGTTTTCCAAAGGCATCTCCAAGGAAGAACCCAGCATTCACTCTCTCCATAAGGTACAGAGACTGCAGCCTCGCGGCTGCACTGCAGCCCCAGCCTGCGAGTTCCCCACACGGACCGCAGGCTCTCTCCGCATGCAGGGAGCACCTTGTATCCATGGCGGGACACTGCATGCCAACACAGCCGCCAGTGTCTGCAAACAATGCTCGAGCACGCCCATCACAGCGCAGGCGTTTCATCCAGAGGAATTCATTTCAAGAGTCAGCAGATAGTTTACAGTGTGCGCAGCAGCCTGAAATTTGCAAACACCGGCCTGCTTTTCAATATGACCACAGACATTTTCAAATTTAATGCAAATTTCCTTCCTTATTGAGGTCTACCCACATTCCAAGTAGCCCGATTCTGGGTTCAGGCATTTGCTTCATATGACACACACACACACACAACAGAAAGATCAATTCTACTTTATATAACCCCCACCCATCTATTTGCAAGAAGCCAGGCTGAGGGAATTTTAGTTTTTTGCCCTTTTTCAAATGTCGTAAGTTTTAAGATACTTTCTCTGATGGTAGAAACTTAATTCCTCCGTTCTTTTTTCTGTCGGCCTGAGACACCATGACCAAGGTCAGGAAGGAGCCCCGTGAAGGAGAGTGGGGCAAAACAGAGAGACCGGAACCCGATGGTGTATTTATTATCCTGTCTAATATTAATAACCCGGCACAATCCTAGATGCTTTGCATATTTTGTCCCGTTTAAGCTTCATAGGAAACATTTGAGGCAGGTGCTGGGATCACCCCATTTTCCTGATGAGAAAACCAAGGCAGAGAAGTTGAGGGACTTGCCCAAGACCACAGAGCTGAAAAGCGATGGCCCAGTAGCTGGATCCCAGGCTCACACACTGGGCTGTATGTTGTGTCTCCAAGGCTGCCCCTCAGAGAAGAAGCAAGTAGCCAGGCAGAGTCCAGCCAGAAATACACGTGCAGTGGGGCCAGCGTGGAAAGCGCCTAGGAGGAGAAAACGGGAGGAAGGGGGACCCAGACGGAGTCATTTAAAGCGGGGTTTGACTTTAGCTTTCACACAATACGTGCAGACATGAAACTAACACGCATTTTAGCATCTTGGATGTGCAGTGGCCTGGACACCTTAGACCCTCGAAAGCTCTTCGCTGACTTGGCCGTGCGTTAGTCCCATCTGCCAACAAGTAGGATCCCGGCATCTTCCCAGTGGGAGGGGAATGCCTGTGAGTTTTGGAGGCGGCACACGCAGAAGCATCGTCCTCAGATAAGAGGCAGTGGGGTAACCCCGGCTCCCAGGGCGAAGGGCTCCCACAGGAACCTGAGCGCCATGTCGGATGTTAACTGAGAAATTTTCCAAAGCCATATTCTCACACCCCATTAGCTCTCAGGGCTTAGAGCGGCTCTGGGAGTGGCCGGCTAGGATTTATGGCAACCGTGGTAGGAGACGGAGAGAAGGACAGGCTTGGGACCACAGCTTCTTGAAGCGCCGAGTCCACGGTGGGTCTCCTGTGAGCCGCTGAGACGTGCCTGACTGACTCCTGTCTCCCGCCCCAAGCCCCTCGCTCGGTGCCTCTGCCGCCACGTCTGTGACAAAGTGCCTTTGCACTTACTTACGACCAGCGGACCTGCCTTGGTCTGGACTCAGCTGTTTTCTCTCAAGCATTTTATTTTCACGTATTCTGCTGTGAGTGGTGGGAGACGAGGTAGAAACCGAAGGATAGAAGAGGGGCTGGAGGATTTGAAAAAAGACAGACATGCGGGAAAGGAGGAGGCTGCTGAAATGGGTCCCTGAGGTTGTAGTTGCTCAGTTTAGGGAAACAGCCGATCTGGGTTCAAAAGCATCTCCCTAAGGGTATTTGACCTTGGGCAAGAGCTGAGCCTCTAAGCGTCTGTTTACACACCGCTAACATGGGGCTGCGGATGCCTCTTGCCAGGACTGAGGTGAGGGGGAAATGGCATGTCTTTTAAACAGCTGGCGCACCGTGAGGGCTCACCAGAGGCAGAGTATTCTCCGGAAGGCAGAGGAGACAGACGTGGGCAATCTGGGGGCTGCTCAGAAGGACCCTGGAGACGACCATTTTCTATTCTTGTGTCACCATTTACAGCTTTCCAATGGCTTAGGTCAGCCAACGGAACAAGTACGAAAGAGTCTACCCTGAAGAGTCAAATTTTCTCCATCAAGTAGTCCGTGAGCATCTGGAAGTAACTGTGGTGACGGGTGATTGTTTTTTGTACAGCCTTCTGTACATGACAGAAAGCGGTCCACCTCTTGCTTTTAACTGAGTCATTTTCACTGGTACCCCAGAGATCGTCTCTTATCTGTACTACAAAAGGCTTCGATCTTTTTCATTGCTGCGTAATATTTCACTGCTCCTTTCACCAGAGTTCGTTTCTCCAGATCCCCATTACACTCTCCATCAAGGAGTTGTCCAACATTTGCCATTACAACACTGCTGAGCCGACTATCCTTATGCACAGGTCATTTCACATGTGTAGGAGCAACCTCTTTTTTAATATCTTTTTATGGATTTCAGAGAGGAAGGGAGAGGGAGAGAGAGATAGAAACATCAGTGATGAGAAAGAGCCATTGATCGGCTGCCTCCTGCACGCCCCACATTGGGGATCCAATCCCCAACCTGAGCATGTGCCCTGACCAGGAATCCAACCAGGACCTCCTGGTTCATAGGTTGATGTTCAACCACTGAGCCACGCTGGCTTGTATGTAGATTCAACATTGCTGAGCCTTATATTTTTTGGGGGGGATGTGCCAAATTGCCCCCATACTGGTTGTAACCACTCACCCTCTCCCAATCCATCTTCAAGAGTGCCTCTCTCCCACACCCTCGCCAGGGTTAACGAACTATTTTCATCGTCACCCATTTTCTTACTGCTCTCTCGCTTCAGAGATCTGGTCATCAATGGAAACAAGGCAGCTGCGGGGTCATTCCAGAAAAGCCGGCTTGAAGAGCCTGCGGTCAGGAAAATGAAGTATGACTCCGCTACCAGCATTTCTCCCCTAAAGTCACCTCCTTGATCCCCACACGGGAGGGGAGGGAGCGCCGGCTCTCCTCCGTCCCCAGAAGCAGGCGTCCCTGCACAGTCCCTGGGTCCCTGAGGAGCCTGTCCCTGCTCGAAGCCAGCCTGTCCCTGGCGTCGCCCTCTCAGCTCAGAGATGTCCGTGCTTTCTGCCGGTCTGCTCCGGATCGCAGGCCAGGGTTGGGGCCTGGGAGGAAATGACCTCTGATTAGTAAGGAAGCTTGGGAAGGTGGCTGGGGGTGGAGGCGGCTCTGGGAGCAGCGTGGTCAGATGTTAATATTCTCATCACTTAGGAAGGGGCACGGGGTAGCCTTCCCACCCTCTTTGTCAGAGCGAAGAGGTGAGCCGCTGGGAAGATGGATGTTGGCGGCTCTGAGCGGCGTATTAAGGAACATGACGCTTTTCATCCAGGTATATTTATGTGGTTTATATTTACCTAATAAATACAACAATGGGGGAACAGCTGTTGAGAAGGGGGGGGCCCTGGGCTGGGGGGAGGGGAGAAATCCGTCATCCAAGGGAGCAAGGTGCTCTCCGCTTGGCTGGGCTCCGCACCGCGGGCTGTGTAACCTTGGGTGGTGGGCTCTCTTCTCGAAATCTCGCTCACTCTCTCCAGGTTTCCTCCTGGACGCTCCGGACAAAGGTGGGGATGGAGTGGGCTGCAGACACGCGGGGAGCGCGCCCAGGGCAGGCTGCTGGTAGCCGGGATTCACCCCTCCGCAGGCAGCGCTTGCCAGCATTCCCGCCCGTGTCATTGGGGGCAGCAGGGCGCTCAGCCCCGGCCAGGCCTGCGGACGCCCAGGAGGAGGGTCTGCTGCTGGCGCTCCAGCCTGGCTGCCCACGGGGCGTGTGACCTGTTTGGGTTGCATCTCCCATCGACGAGAAGGTTAAGGCTCAACGGCTGCCCCTTCTCAGCCAAGAATTAGGAAACTGACGTCCATAGGAAACGGAAGGAGGGGAAATAAAAGAGGAGGAGGGGGTGGGAGGAGACGGGGGTGCAAAATAGTGTAAATGCGGGGAAAGAACCAGAGAGAAGGGGGTGGGGGGAGTTACTGCGAGGGAGAGAAGAAGGAAACAAGAAAGAAAATGGAGCGTGCAACGGGCCAGAGGGACCCAGGAGGGACGGAGAGACAGAGGAAGAAGGGAGGGGGAGGGAGGAGGAAGAAGGGAGGAAGAGGAAGAGTGGGGGGGGGAGGGGGAGACCGGGGGAGGAGAGGAAGTGGATGATGGGAAATGGCCTGCTGCTTCCGATTGGCAATGTTTCGGAAACTCCCCCGACTCGCTCTGGCGGCAGCACACACGTCTGACCTCTTAAACGAGCCCTCGCTCATGGCCAGGCCTATAAAGGCATTTTCAATTAAACCTAATTAGCGAGCCGAGCTGAAGGCGGCCCGGCGGGAGCTGGAAGGGGGACGCGGGGCCCCCACCGCCGTGACCCAGGCCGCGGGGACAGGGGCCTGGCGCTCCGGAGGCCGGGACTTGGGCCTGGCCCCTTCCTCCCTGGCTGGCGAGGCCACCGGGACGGGGCCCGAGCGCTTCCCAGCGCCCTAAGCGCCCCGGAGCCCGGGCCCGGAGGGAGGGAGCCGCAAACCGCGGGGGCGCAGGGCGCGCGCTGCGAGGGCTCCCGTCGCATTGGAACCCACAACCCGCTTTCCCCGCGCGCCGCGCCTAGGCCTCTTTACAACACAAACCTATAATTTACACATTTTGATTCCGCCTGTAATTTTGCCCTCCGAGCTCCGATGCCATAAAACTCGTGGGGCCCGGCAAAGGGACCCCCACCCCACCCCACCCCCAAGGCCCCAGCTCTCCCAGAAGTTCCCTTCGCCGCTACAAATAATCGTGTGGACGGCGGCCAAGAATAACCAGAAAATAAACACAGCTCCCCGGCCCTCGGAGCGCCGGCCCCGGGTCCCTCCGGCCCCACCTGGGTTCGGCCCGGGGAGGCGGGGAGGCGGGGAGGCCGCGCGGACCGCTCCGCGCTGGTCGCGCCGCCGCCGGTTCCCCGAGAACGGCTCCTGGGCCTCTGTTTAAAGCGGTGACCCGCTGGCTGGCCTTTGTCCCCGCGGCCTCGCCTGGCGGGACCCTGGTCTGACTTCCCACCTCCGTCCGAAAAAGAACAGCGACAACAAAGAACCGACGCGGCTGGAGGGGGTTTTCTCGGAGGGACTTTCGGAGAAGATGCGAGAGCTCGCCCGGCCTCCCTGCGGCCTCCGGGCTTGGCCTGTGGGTGTGAACCCAGCGCTTCGCCAAGGCCCTGGGGGCGCCCTAGGGTGCGTGTGTACAATGAAGTGTAGATGCGCGGATGCGCGTGCAAAGAACGGAGTGCGCGCAAAGATGACCTGCCTGCCGAAAATTACGCGTAGATCTCCGTGGCTCCGAAAATGCAAACAACACATGTGAACGATTATCGATGTGCGAATAATTCCGAGCCCACGTGCCGGGCAATTTGGGGCGCGCAAGCACCGCCGTGTGCATATAATTCTTGGGGGCAAACTGTTCCGCGTGCAAGCGGTTTAGTGTTCGCGCCAGTGTTCCTGCCGCTGCAAACACTGTGCGGCGGTCGGATGCCTGTGCAGAGCCGAAGAAAGGGCTCTCCAAATCGGGTCCCCATGGTTGGTCGGGGCGCTAGCTCAGTCCCCAGGAGCAGCGTGTCAAAGAAAGTGGTCTCGCTTCCCAGCGCGCCAACGCCTCGCGGGCTCTGCCTGCGCCCCGCGCCCCAGGGCAAGCAGAGGGTGGAAGAACGGAGAGGTTTACGGGGTCCCCTTGTGCTCCCCTCAAGCGTCCTGCTCCGCCAGGTCGGGCGTGTGCGCGCGCATGTGTGAGTGTACACACCGCGCGCGCACACGCGTAGAGCACTTCGGGGCTCAGACACAAATGGCCTCTGCGGCATCATCTCCTCGCTGCCGCCACAGAGATGGGGACCTGGCCACGGCCTCCCAGAGCCTCCTACACCGGCCCGACCACGAGCACCCCACTCAGACCGGCGCCACGCGGAGAAAGAGAACCTTCTTGCTTTTCAACCCAGCGCTCGCTTGCGCTGCGACTCCGCGAAAGCGAGCGCCGGGCGGCAAGCCCCTCTGTCTCCCACGGGCGCCGCAGTGGCCAAGCCGGTCCCGGCCAAGCCAGCTGGTCCCTCCCAGCGCTCACACGTGAGCCCGGAATTATAATACAATATAACACATCGTAATATCGGGTCTGATGCCGCGTTTACCTTCCATTAGGATGTGTATATTGTGGGGGCTGTGCTTATGTGTTTGTTACGATGTGCGGCGACATTGTATCTCTCAGTCTCACTCCAGGCGCCAGGCGCCTATTCGCCTGCCTGACCCGCCGCAGTGACCCTGGAGGCAGGACGCAGTTCCCCCGTGCACGGGGCAGGCTCAGAGAGGGAAAGGCACTTGCCCGAAGTTATCCAGCGCCAAGGGGGCAGAGCTGGGATTGGAACCCACAGCTCGGGGGCGGCAGTAGAGGCAGAAACAGACACCACCCTGTGCACAACTCAGGTGGAGCGGCCACACACTGCTGTTTCTGGAATAGCTCAACCAGCCACTGACTTTATTAAGCTGCACCCTCTGGCGGGGTGGGCCGCTGCCAGCCTGCGCTCTGGCTGAGGACTCGGGGGGCAGGCCCGCAGCTCCCCCAGCTCCCCCAGCAAAGATCAGTCCCCACGGGGCCGGGGCCTCCTCCCGCTCCTCTCGGTGAACAACCGCGGAGGGAAGCGCTGTTATCAGCCTGGTTCACCGTGATACCGCGGTCCAGAGAGGGTCAATCGCTCGCCAGTGTCACTCAGCAAGTGATACCGGTCAGGCACCGGGGCTCCGATAAGTGCCTTCCCAGCCCCTCCGAGGAGTGGGGTTCCGTGGCCGTCCGAAGGCAGGTGGGGCCCAGGGTGGGGACCAGGTCTAGTGGCAGGAACATCCCGGGGATGCAAGGAACCACCCCGCTCTCCTGTCGGGGGAGGCGATGAGAGCCCAGATTCCAGCCTTTGGAACCACCCGTGGCCCAGGGCCGGGCCTGGGGCAGAGGAGCCACACAGCCTGGCTTCCCCGCTCCTCGGAGGGCTGGGTCGGGAACAGGAGAGCCGAGGGGGGCCCTTCTCACACCCCACCTTCTCCTCTCCGTGCAGCTGCAGGGACAGCGACACCGACACAGGACACAGTGCACCCCCCCTCCAGGGGTAAATATCAAGGGGCGCCGGTGCCCTCAAAAATGTCCCCGGCCACCGGAGGACAGTCACCCCCCCTTCGCCCCGGGGGAGGGCATTGCTCCGCGGTTCCGGACTTCCTCCCCCGCCAGCAGAGACGCGGCCTGGGCGAGGGCAGGGCGAGCCCTGGCGCCTCCGGGTTATGCCACCCGCCCGAGCGGCCACGCGGTTCCTCTCCAAATATCCCAGTTGTTGGGGAGCCCTCTCGTGCTGCTACGTGGAGCTTGCCCCTGTTTTAGGGCTCACTCGGGCGCGGGAGGCCGGAGAAGCCCCTCCCGCCGGCTCCCCAGGAAGCGGCGGGGCCAGAAATTGGAGCCTCGGGCAAATCGACATCCGCTCGGGCAGATCTGACGGCCGTTCCCGAGGCTGCGGAAGTCCACAAAGCGCCCCAGGCCCGGGCCCGCACCCCGCTGTCCCGGAACGCCGCTGGTTTCAGGGGCCCCCGTTGCCCAGGGCAACAGGAAGTTGTTGGAAACAAACAAATACAGAGCGGCTTCTTGTTTTGTTTTGTTCTGTTTGCCTTTCAAGAGAAAACGCGGGTCTTCACCTTCCTCCAGAGAATGCAAGTGAAAGGAAATGAGAAAGGTTTCCGGAAACGTTGCTATTGCGTCCCCTCTCCCACATACACGCACCGGTCTGCACATTTGGGCACAGTTTAGAGACGTGGCGGCCCGGTGGTTTAACGTCCTGGTTCTGGGGGTGAGCGTGCTGGAGGGGGCCGGCTTGGAGGCTCTTCCCTAAGCGGGAAACCGCCCGGAACCCGCAGAGTCTGAGAAAAGACCGAGGGGAGGCCAGCCCCCACCGCCCACACCCCCGACCATTTCCCACCCGCCCGGGGCACGGGGCTCTGGCGAAGGGAAGGCTGCAGAGTGTGCGGAGGACGCGGGAGACGTGCGTCCCTCCGAGTCGCCCGGGTGGGAGGGCGGGCGGGTCACTCTTGCTCCACGATCTGGACAAACGCCGCCACCGAACCGGTGGGGACCGCCTGGCAAACGCCAGGACATGCTGGGGAGTCGGTAGAACATCTGGGTAATTGGCCGTTTGGTCTGGATCATTCCAGGGGCGTAGGATGGGGGGGATTTGCGAGGCGGCCCTTCGGAGCCAAGGTAAAAAGTTGAGTCGAGTTTTTCGTTTTGTTTTAATTCAAAATGCGCGGTTTGGGCGAGAATTTCCGCCTCCGCCACGCTCCGCTGAGGCACCGCGAGCGGCAGCGCCGTGGACTCCTTTCATCCGCGGCCAAGCCCCCCTGGAGCGAGCCCCTGGCGCGGCGGGGCCGGAGCGGGGCCCCTCGGAGGGCAGGGTCGCCGGGCGCGCCCAGAGCGCGTTTGCCCACGCGCACCCGGCGAAGATGACATAAGTGACGCTGACGAGCGCGGCCCTGCTTGAAACGCGCTTAAATAAAGGGTCCGCGGCGGCGTGGGCCAGGGGGATTGCCTCACACGCCCGACTCGGGCCCAGACACGTTTGGAAACGGTTAGCTGGACGCCTGCCCCGCGAGGGCGACCGCGGCCGGGGAGCCTGCGCGGAGCTCCGCGGCGGGTCCCGGGCTGGCGGCCTCGGCGGAGCCTCGCCTTCCGCCCCTGCCTGGGCGCGGGCGGGTGCCCTCCACGTTTGCGTCCCACTTGGGGGCAGGGCTCTGGCTGCTGCTTCCCGACGCTGCGCAGGGACGGGGCACAGGCCAGAGTTGGCGCCGAACGAGGCCCCTTGGTTTCCAAAACCGGTCTCTCCGCGTGATCGGAGGGCTGCGCGGGGCGGAGGACCTTCTGGGTCACAGCCGAGTCTCCCAGGCCCAGGACGGAGCCTGAAGCTCGCGGAATATTTATGGAATCAACGACTGAATCCAGAGATCAGGCCTCCAGTCCTCACTCGGTCACAGTCCTCTCTGGGACTCCCTGGCCCGGGTCCCCTGGGTAGAACCGTAGGGCTTGCCAGGCGCTCGCACTCAGCCCTAATAAGTGATAACCGCAATAACATCTGACACTCATTGACCACCTACGCTTTTCACCAAGGTTTACCTCTAATTCCCCAAGATCTATTAGGGGTCGGCCCCCGCTATGGCCCCATTTTACAGATGAGCAACCCGGAGCTCCAATCAGCTAGTTAACTCGGGACACCTGGTTCGTGGGGGATCTGAGGAGCGTGTGAGTCTTGTGCTCGGAATGCCAAGGTCGCTCACGCTGAGTCCGTGGCCCCCAATTTCTCCAGACTTACAATTCTCCCCAAAGCCCTGAAGGTCTGCGTCTCCCCTAACTGCATATCCGGAGCCCAGCGGTCTAGCCAGGCGAGGCCGGGACCCTGGGAGGCAGGCGGCTGTAACCAGCTCTAAACTTATGGCACAGGCTGGGACCCATAACTGCTGAGGTATCCGTGTTCACACGCCCTTCCTCTCCAGGCAAGAAGAGATCCTGCCCCGGGCCACGCTTAAACATACTGACAGGAATCCCTAAAGCCCCTCAGAACCCGGAGTGTCCCCAGGTTATGGCAGAAAGGGTCCTGAGAAAGGTCACCCCAGGGGCGCCTGTGACCGATGGAAGCCCCTACACCGACCGGCGGCGGTACGCTCCGCCCCACCCGCGTCTTTACGCACGGGAGCACCCGTGCCCGCGCCTCGGTGCAAATCAGGAACCTGCCCGCCGGCCTCGGTCCCTCCAGGCTTCGGCCACTGCACACCAGCCGACGTAATGAATGGAGAGAGAAGAGAAGAGGCGGGGAGGGAGGGGGCATGGGGAAGGGGGTGAAATATCTTGGAAATAATACACGGAGAGAAGGAAATATGGACAACAGTTTATCAGCACCCCCGCCCCCATTGCCCGCATGTTTAAAACCCCTAAGTAATTTTAGATCGTGTCTTCAGTTAATATATCTCTCTCCCTTTCCCGCGGGCTGACAGGGAAGCGCCGTGGCTGCAAGATGTCTGCAGAAAAGGGTCTTTAAGAGTTTCCACATTGTTTAGCTACACAAACGTGTTTGTGGTTCCCGGCGTCCTCCCCCTCCCCCACCCGCCTCCGAATCTCATTTCACTTTATGACTCCAATTGTTTGAGGATGCCCGCGCCACATAAATCCTGCTTCCAGATTAATCTTTCTGCTCGCTCGCGCTGGGCGCAGTGATTTTTTTTTTTTTTTGAGTTCTTTAAAAGAGGGCGCCGGGCGGAGATTTATTAACAAGGAAAAATAGTTTATTTTTATAGTCGACCTCGGAAAAGTGGGGGTGGGAGCGGGCTGGGGAAGGGGAGTCGTTCAGATGGATAAACAATGAGCTGAAGGGGCCGGGTGTTGAGGGCTGTGTCCGCGGAGAAGGGGCTGGCGACTTGAACTCTTCTCATGGCGAGGCTGCGGGTGCCCAGCCAGGGGCCTGCGGACTGGACCCAGTGCCCGATGGAGTGTGTGTGCGGGCGCGCTCCCCCGTGTGTGAATGGGGATCCCACACACTCCCCGCCACAGCTTCTTAAAAGACACGCTGACCAGAGGGGCTCCCCCAAACCAGCCTTTACCATGACTACATGGATGGCCCCCCATGGCCTGCAGAACCCTGTGCGTCAGTGTGTTTTTCTAGAGAAAATTCATATTTTTCACCAATTTCTCCTGGGATACTTTGTCACCCAAAAGGGTGAAAGCCCACTAATTAAGGAAAGCGTCTCCCTGGCCTGCATGGAGGGTTTGTCCTTAAGGTGTGAGCCAGGAACCAGTGACAATGGTCAGAAGCCACCACCTTAGTCTGGGGCATTCTGGGGGCTGATCTGGGCCCTATTTGGAACTCACGACACTTAGGATTCTAAGGAGCATTCGGTTCAGGTCTCTCCGGGGCTGTCTGACCTTGAGCCAGTGACAACCCCGCTCTGGGCCTCAGTTTCCCTTTCAGCTTTTGGAAGGACCACTTCTGAGATGTGTGTGTGTGCGTGTGTGTGTGTGTGTGTGTGTGCCCCTGTGCACATGTGGTTTTTTTCTCTAGCAGCCAACTGCTTTGAGGGTACGGGTCAGAGAAGAACACACAATCTGGAATGTTCCACTGGGCACCAAGGACAAGGCCTTGAGCTCCTGGTGGGGACCGGTGGTCCTTAACCTTGGGGGGAATGTGGACCCCATAAAAAGCAGACCTGCTCCACCTGAGAAAAGAGACAAAAAACGCTGAGACAGGTCCTTTCGCCCACAATTGTCGGGGGAGGTCCCTGAGCAGGTGAAGGTCCCTTCTTAAAGCCGAGAGCGGGAGCGTCAGTCTGGTCAGCACCCCAGGGTGGGGGCAGGCAGCCTGGGGGCTCCGGCCCCAGGAGCCCACCGGTCAGAGGCTCCTCAGTGCTCCCCGCACAGAGAAGGTGAGAGGGCGAGAGGAGCACGCCCCTCCTCTGACTCCCAGACCCGGGCGCAACCGGAGACCGCCCGGCACCGCGGCGTCTGTCTGTCTGCGAGTCTGCCCGCGGTCCGGGCTGTCCCAGTGAACTCCTTGCGCACCGGGTCCGGGCTGTCCCAGTGAACTCCTTGCGCACCGGGCGAGCGGTGAGCGGGGCGCGCGCTGGAGAGGAGGCGCTGGGATCCGGGCTCCCGCTGCGGTCTCCCAGGGCCCCTGACCGGAGCCCCTGAATTCCAGGCCTGGGAGTCGCCCCTGGCTGGTGCCTGAGCCCTGTCAGAGGATCGCGGAGTCCCGCTGCCCTTCTTCCTGAGACTGGGGGGCACCTGCTCCGGGCAGAGCCGCCTCGGCGCAACCTGTTTGACCCGACCCGTCAGGGGAACGCGCACCCGCTCCACCGGCTACCCCTGCACTCTCCCAGACAGGGCACGCTTTTCTAACAATAATAGACCCCCAAAACTAAAGCTCTTCCTGTCGGCCTCGTCTTACTCAACCCCGATGACGCTCTTCCTTGTTAGGACTTCTCGCTGCCAGAGGTGGAGGCTGGGCCCAGAGAGGGTGGGCAGCCGGCCCAGGAGAGCACAGGACAGTGGAGGCGACCTGGGCTCAGGCTCCGCTCCAGTCCCTGCGGTTCCCTGATGCACCACCACTCGCTGCTCTGACAGGTCCTCCTGCCCAAGGGTTCTCGGTGGAAGCCAACGAGTGCAGCGCAGGCGCGGAGGCCGGGAGGCTGGGGAGCAGCTGGGGGAGGTCAGGCACACCTTGCCAGCACACCTTTGTGGACAAGTCGGGGTGGTGCGCAGCCTGCGCCCCAGCACCTCCTGCCCTCCTGTCACTGCCCGCCGGAAGCCCTCGTGCTGTGAGCTTGCACGGATGCCCCAGCATCTCTGCTGTGGCCCCCCTCCCACCCTGTCCCCACACTCCCCATCCTCTTGCCCACAAAACAGCAGCCTTCTGCCAGCCCAGCGCGCACAGAGCCCTGAGGGTGGAGCGCCGCAGTCGCTCCCGTCCACCTGAAGCCTTACCTGGTCACGGCGGGCGGATGGAGCCCGGCCCTGGGACCTACACGCTGGCCTGCGCGCCCTGGGACGCACCCCGCTCCATGGAGGATGCAGCGGCCTCCAGCCGCGTTTCCGGTTGTGGCACTGGGTGCCCCGGAGTGGGCCCGATAAGCTATCGGCCAGCCGGCCAGGAGGGGCGGTCAGCGGCCAGCCAGGGCACCTCAGCCGGCTCCCGGCTCCGGCCCGGCTGCCTGCCAGCAGCCGCTCAGGACAGCAGCGAGATGCCTGCCGAGGTGTTTCTGGTTACAATCACCTCACACACAGGCCTGCATCCCCCCCTCCCCATCCTTACCATTATGTCTGAAGTCACACCTTCTGCCCGGGCCTGGGGAGCTCTGGGGGGTGGGCGCTGAGTGCCTGAGCGTGGGGCCAAGCTGCTAATCTACGGAGCGGCAGCAGGTCTGTAAAAAGGGATATTTTTGGTGGTCAGAAAATCAGCATGGAGGGGAGCGATCGCCTCCTTCTCCTACCCACCGGGAGTTCATCTTCTACCCGTTCATCCAGGGCCTCTGTGTGTTCCTGATTATTTTCTGGTCAGAGCTGAGGCACCCCGGTTAATGGACTGGCTTGTTTTCTCCTTCGGAAGCTGGAAGGGTTAAAGGCTAGGAAAGGGTTCTCAGGGGAAAGCTGATCTTGGCTCCTCTGTAGTGGGAATAGGAATAATCACACGTAGCTACCATTGATTGCGCCCTTGTGTGCTTGAACCCTTCAAAAAAAAGTCTCTGAAGTGATAACTATTGCTTCCCCCATTTCTCAGATGGATCACTGGGGGCTGGAAAAGCTGAGCTGGTGTGCGGGCGGCTCACAGCTGCAGGGAGACCAGCTCCCAGTGGCCCCTGCCTGCTTCCTCCAGGTCTGTGGGAATTCAGAAGTCTGAGGATGGAGGGGAAGGGTGCCCTCCCTGGCGTGGCCTGGGGTGCAGTTGACCCCCAAGGACAAGGGCCCCATAAGATGATTCACGCCTCTGAATGTCAGACAGAATGGCCCTTGGCCAGCCCTGGGAGTGAGGCTCGGGGAGTCCAGCCTGACTCACGGGAGAGGGCGAAGGCCATGCCTTCCCGAGCGGCGGGAAGAATCACACCAGCCACCGGGGTCCCGGCTGGCCCCGAATCCCTGGCTGAAAGCTTCGGCCGCGCCAACCTTCTCCAGGCTGACAGGCCAGCCTCTCTGTTCATCAGGCCTCAAGCCTCAGGCCCTCAGGCCTCGCCACTCTGCAGGGGTCACTCTGGGCTTTGTTAACCCTCCCCCATCTGGAGAACAGGGCGCCCGGGATCCGTAGGGAGGTTAACCTCCCCCACCCTCTCCTACCAGTTTCCTTAAAATAAATGTGACAAACGTGGGCCTAATGATCTGCGGGGGAAGATCTATATGCTTCAGGACCGTAACACATGGCTCCCGCCCGCCCGTGCGGCGGGCAGCCCTACTTCAAAGGACAGCCGGTTGGTGATATTACAGGGGTTTCCTGGCTCTCAGGAAACTAACAATCAGCCTGGTTCTCTGGGGGCAGAGTTGCAGCCACAGACACCAGTGCTGGGGATGGTGATGGTGATGGCGGTGATGATGATGATGGCGGTGATGATGATGATGGCCGTGATGATGAGGGGCCTCTTGAGCACACGTGCCAGGTGGGTGCTTAAGGCTCTGCTCGCTCCCACTCATCTGTTCTTTGCAACTACCCTAAGAGGCAGGCGATACAATTGCCCCATTTTACAGCCCAAGACTATTGAAGTCACGTGCCCACACCCCACAGCTACTAGGTGGTGAGGCGAGATTTGAATCAGACCTGCCAACCTTTAAATAATAGTAACAATCACAACAGCAACGACAATGGATTTAAAACAAAAACATAATAAATGCACGTGATAAAAAAGCCCTAGGCCATGCCTCTCTGGTTTCCCCTCCCCCGGCCTCAACGACAGGTATCCAGATTTGTGTTTTGTAAATTGTTCTATATTCTGCGAATGCAGCTCACCACCGAAATCGCTCTGCATTTGGCGTTTTCACTCTTCGGTTCATTGCTGGCGCATTTGGAAAGTGTGGCCTTTTAATCGCTATTCACTGTAGGTCGAAGGAGATGCTGCCAAACCAACCGAGCAAGCAAGCAAGCAACCAGGACTTGGTGGGGCTGGTGTCTGGGCATTCTGCAGGATCAAGTCCTGCTCAGGGTCATTGGAGCAGCTTAGGGACAGAATGGGGGAGGGCGGGGAGGAGGGGAGGGGAGAGGCAGAGGGGAGAGGAGATGGGAGGCTCAGACATCTCTTACATTCCACTCAGAGATAGCAGATGTCCCAGGCACAAAACATGCTCATCCGCTCTCGGCACGGGGGTGTCGCTAGACTTGCATCTCAGAGCAGGAGGTTTTCAAAGCCTTAAATGGTCTCTGGGAGACCCGGCGGGCCCTGGCCACTCTGTTCTGTGCGGAGGGGCAGCTTTTCAGGGCGGCGGGCCCGCTGGTCCCGGAGCTGGGGGTGAGGCTGGCCTATTTTGGGCCTGGCTGGCCATGTGGTCTCCCCTGCCAGGGCGCAGGGACGTTGGAGGCACCGTCCTGTGCATGCATCCCTCACCCCACCCCCACACAGTCACCGCTTAATTTTTATATATTTCCCTTTTGTACGTTTTGGCTCAAATCACGTTAGGCAAAGGGGTTTTCCCAAATGGTATTTGTGTGTTTGTTCACATGGTTTTTAAACACAGAGCGGGTTCTTGAGAAACCTGGGAAGCTCCGAGGAAAGACTGCCTCCCGGTGTTGGGGGAGGGGGGAAGGGGGCGTTGGGGAGGAAGGCAGGGGGGAAAGGCCCGGCAGTGCTTGTGGCCTTGGCTCAGGGGAGGTGGGGTGGCCAGAAGGCAAGGCTATGTGCCCCCTTGGGAAGAGTTCTTGGTCCCACAGTGTCTTGTTCCTTGTTTAGAATAACAATGACCAGTGGGTTTGTCTGCCTCTCTCTGTCCCCACTGGTTCTAGCTCTCTAGCAAAAATAACCCATCCTTTTTCTCTTGATCTCTCCCATTTCCATGCACTCTCACTCTGTTCTCTCTTTCTCTTCCCCTGAATGGTTCTCCCTCACTCCTTCCCCTCCTTCCTTCTGTCCTGTATTCAACAATCCTCCCATCCATCCCCTTTAACCCTCCCCCATCCATCCATCCATCCATCCATTCTTCCATCACTCTTTGTCTTTCTCCTCTCTCCCTTCCTTCCTTTCTTCTGCCGCCCACCTGTCATTCCCTCTTCCCACTATAGTCACTTCTTCCCCTTTCTCACTGCCCCCTTCTCTCTCTCCTTAGGCCTCTCTCATTTGGGGGATGGAGAATTATAATGAGAAATACACGCCAAGTGTTTGGGGCCTTCCAGTCCAGAGCTTTGGGGGGCTGATCTTAACTGAAACAGCAAGTCTCATCTGTAGTGCGGGGGGACTGTAAATGGAAACATCTTGGCTGAAGGCACCTTAGCAGTTTGCAGTTCAGTTGAAAGGGGCAGGCATGACTGTTTTCCTTTTAGAAAGTTTTCTAAAGAAATAACCAGAAAAATGGACACATATCCTATATAATAAAAGGCTAACAATATGCAAATAGACCAAATGACCAGTTGCTATGATGTTCACTGACCACCAGGGGGCAGATGCTCAATGCAGGAGCTGCCCCCTAGTAGTTAGTCCACTCCCACAGGGGAGCGCCACTCAGCAGGGCTCCCAGACTGGAAGAGAGTGCAGGCTAGGCTGAGGGACCCTTCCCCAACTCCAGTGCATGAATTTCATGCAGTATCATAAGCATGTCCACAGCAGTGAAACATATAATAACAGAAAAGTCAAGAGCTCAGGCTTGCAAAAAATAGAAGATCGGTAAAATTGTGCTTTATCTATGGGTGGAATACTATGTAGCCACTAACAGTCCAATTTTAAGTGAGAAAAGCATATTGACAGTAGCATGCATTTTTTTATGATTCCGTATTCCTTATATATGTGTGTCTGTGTGCATATTGCATACATGTTCAAAAGATGGTGTGGCCGAAACCGGTTTGGCTCAGTGGATAGAGTGTCGGCCTGCAGACTGAAGGGTCCCGGGTTTGATTCCGGTCAAGGGCATGTATCCTGGTTTCGGGCACATCCCCAATAGGGGGCGTGCAGGAGGCGGCTGATCCATGTCTCTCTCTTATCGATGTTTCTGACTCTCTATCCCTCTCTCTTCCTCTCTGTAAAAAGTCAATAAAATATATTAAAAAAAAAAGATGGTGTGTATTCAGCAAGATGTGAACACTGGGCAGCAAGATTGCAGAATTCTGGCCGTGGCAGGTATGGCTCCTTGGTTGAGCATCAAAACGTTGGCAGTTGGATTCCAGGTCAGGGCAATGCCCAGCACACCAACTGATAATTTTCTCTCTCATCAATGTTTCCCTCTCTTTCTCCCTTTCCCTTCCTCTCTCTCTCAAACCTATTTAAAAACCTATTTCTTAAAAAGGTTACAGAATTTTGGAGGGTGTGTATCCCCCTTGCCCCTGTCTGTGTTGGAAGCTGGCTGGTGACATCCTGGTGGATCAGTAGGGTGTCTTTTCCACATGTGTTGGAGACTCTTCAGCAATAAGGTGCTTTCAGAGTCACCAATGATGCACCGTTCTCTCCTGAGTGTGCAATAGACAGAGTTCAAGTTCATCCCCCCCCGCCCTGGGAGGAGGGCATTTTTGGGGGAGCTTCCCTGAAGCTTCCATTGCTGGGAAACAGGTTTCGGATTCTGTCCTGCTCCCCCAAGCAGGGCCCAGGTGAAAGGCAGGGGTGCTGGCTCCCAGACATCCACTCCCCTCGGATGCAGAGCAGCCAGGCCGGCTGGCCGTGGGGACTGGAAAGAGGTGGAGTCAGTTATGTGGGTTCCCAGTTAGAGGCTATTCTGAGCGGCTGGCCAGGAGGTGACACGGAGAGGCTTGATGTCGCCAAGGGGAGCAAGAAGGAGGGCCTTTCAGGCCTGGGGGACATTTGGTTGCTATTACGAATGAACAAACCCAGCAAAACTGGAAGAAAATGGCAAAGTTGGGCACCGCAGTGGGCTGAGAGAGGCCCAGTGACCCTGGGGCTAAGTAATTCCAAATGGCCTTTGAAACATCTGACAGCGGGGCCACCGAGCCCGGGTCAGGGGAAGGGGCAGAGGTCCCTTACGAAGGGCTGAGGTCCTAGGCACCGGCCACGGTAGCGAAGGTTAGCGACCGCCCTCCCTTGCCAAAACCCTTAAAGGGACCAGCAGAAGTTGGGGTTCTGAGCTACCAGCCTGCAGAACCCCTGCATGCTGGCCTTGGAGAAGATGGAGAGGAAGGGGAAACATCTCACAGCTGGGAACGGACCCTGTCAGCTCGGCCACAGAACAGCCCCTGCGAGCCCTAGGCAGGGCCTGCCGCTGGCTCCGGGGGGCCAGCCTGTCCGCAGCGCCTGGAGCACAATGGGCACCAGGAGCTCGTTGCTGTGTGAGCACAGGGACCGGTTCATTCATATGTTGTGGCTTCATGCGAAAGGGCTCCCGCTTGATTGCAGTGTGGCTCAAGGGGTGTGTCTAGGACACCTGCCACCCTGTCACTGGGTGGGTAGATTATGAGCCCCAGCTCCTAGGCATCACCCGACCTCATGAATCAGAACCTCTGATCTGCAGCATCAGTGGTTTTTTTAAAAATATGTTTTTATTGATTTTAGAGAGATAGGAAAGGAGAGAGAGAGAGAGAAACATCAGTGAGAGAGAAGTATCACACCGATTGACTGCCTCCTGCTGGGGATTGAGTCTGAAACCCAGGCAGGGAATTGAACCAGGGACCTCCTGGTTCATGGGTTGACGCTCAACCACTGAGCCACACTGGCCGGGCTGCATCAGCAATTTAATCACGCTCCATTGCGCAGCCCAGGGTCTCCTCGCGCCCCGGCAATCTGCGAACTGCTAAAGGCGTCATTGTCACTCCTAGAAGCAGATCTGGAGGCACGGAGAAGGAAATACCTTGTGAAAAATCACGTGATCACATATATTATTCCCACCGTTTATGTGGGGTTTATTGGAGGTAAATCTGACAGGTCAAATAGTATGCTTACCATTTATTTCAGATTTATTCTGTGACAGAAAATTGGGTATCTGTGCTCTCATTCATCCTCTAACAACTCCTTCAAGTGAACAGCACACCTGCTTTCCAAAGAAACTGTCTCATCATGAGGTGACGCAACCTCCAGACTCATGACCTTTGAACAGAAATTACTGTAGCAGCAAAAATAACAATACCAGGTATTGGGGTATCTTGGGAGCAAGGCACTGTGCTAACACCTAGATAGGTAACAATTGGTATTTAATCCATGTAACTTAACTTTACATGGATTATCTTCCTGCATTTTCACAACTTTTCCAGTCAAGTCCCATTTCTCTTCCCATTTTATAGATGAAAAAACCGAGGCCTGTGGAGATTTACTGCCCAGGGTCACAGAGCAGTGATGGCGGGATTCAATCCTAAACACTCGGGGTGTTTTTTTAGCCATAGCCCAGGACTCTCTGACCACTCCTACATGGTGGGCATTTGCAAACCTGAGGCCAGCTTTAGTCTAATGAAATATGGAGATGGGCTCTAAGGTTTCTGAGGAGCAGGGATCTTGTAGAACAAAAATCAGGCCTTCTAGTTCTACGGGGTGATCTCTTTCTTCCCCAGTTTATCTACCTGTTAAATGGGGAGATGGCCCCTGAGAGGGTTCCAGCAAGGAACCATTAAGCAAAAGAGCAACTGCCCAGCTGGCGTGGCTCAGTGGTTGAGCATCGACTTATGAACCAGGAAGTCATGGTTCAATTCCCTGTCAGAGCACAGGCCTGGGTTGCAGGTTCCATCCCCAGTGTGGGGTGTGCAGGAGGCAGCCGATCAATGAAAGCATCATCTCCTCATTGATGTTTCTATCTCCCTCTCCCTTCCTCTCTGAAATGGGGAAAAAAGAGCTACCCAACTCATCATGTGCCTTAGCCAGGTGGCCCCCCCTCCCACTGGGACACAGACCCATGGCAGTCCCATCACTCTGAGACACTCTGTCCCTGGACCCCGTCTTTCCTGAGTTTCCAGCACGCTCCCTCTGAGGCCTTCCTGCTCACTCGGCTCAGCGTTTATAGGAATAATAATAATAAAATAAATAAATAAATAAAAGGTAAGGTTCTGGGTATAAAAATGCCCCCGAATGAATGCAGACTTGGGGAGCTTTCCCAGTCATTAAAAAGGGAAAGCCAGCCTCCCTGAGCAAACAGATCCTTCTCTCACTGTAAGTGCAGGCTATCAGCTGGAATTCTGATGACTTTGGGGCTGACAATTTTAACAACCACTTAAGTCTCACCCTGCGCCTTTTATCTGAGTGCTACGCAAACATTGTTAAACACACAAGCCGCGGCCAGGGAAACCGTATCATCCTGGAGGGGGAGGACCCAGGGAACGGAGGGTCCACGGCCCGTCCCTCCCACTCTTCCCTCCACGGAGCTAATCAATGGCCTGGCGAGGCTTAGAATTAATAAGTCTGGACTCTTGCACTTTTGACCTGGCTGCTAGATAACAATTCCTTTAGCAAAGCAGTGGGTTATTAGGCACGAAGAGTCCATTTGATACATAGACGTCATTTTATTTATCTAAATTTCTGGTGCACTGGTGTTTATTTTAAAAGGGAGGAATGTCATTTATAAATCATTTATTTGCTCATACATTGAATTCTTAATGGAGAAAACATAATTTCAAAGGATCTCAGTTTATTGATTTAAAAGAAAACCTGACTCTTTATACCTAGGTGTGTCTTTTTTAATCCTCACCCGAGTATAAGTTTATTGATTTTTAGAGAGAGAGAAAGGCGGAGAAACATTGAGTGGTTGCCTCCACGCACACCTGACTGGGGAATCAAACCTCCACCTCGGTATGTCCCTGACTGGGACTCAAACCCGCAACCTGCTGGTGTCTGGGCTGATGCTCCAGCCACCGGGCCACCGGGCCAGGGCTCTCCCTGTATTTATTCACCCTTTTCAGTCTTCTTAATGCGTGAGCGGCATTTTTTTCATTTTTCTAACATTTCTCATTGAATCTCATGGTTGGCAGTGACTTTCTCCTTTGCTGCAAAGCAGTTGGAATTCTGCAATGGTTTTTCATTCTGCAGAGGGAGAAACAGTCCAACCATTCCCACATCGAGGCTTGGTGAAATGAGCAAGGAAACAGCTGCAAAAGGCAACATTCTAGAGTTCATGCACTCTCTCTCTCATGCACAATCTCTATCTCTTTCTCATCACCAAGAACATTTTTTAAAATATGTTTTTATTGATTTTAGAGAAGAAGAGGGAGGAAGAGATAGAAACATCAATGATGAGAGAGATAATTGATTGGCTGCCTCCTTTGCCTCCCACACTGGGCACTGGGGATTGATCCCCCACCCTGGGCATGTGCCCTGACCGGGAATTGAACTGGAACCTCCTGATTCATAGGCTGACGCTCAACCACTGAACCAAACCAGCCAGGCAAGACTTTTAAAAAAAAATTGTTATTGTGGCTCAGTCTTCCTAGTCACCTGAGCTGGGCACTCTAGGTACACCGCTGTGTGCACAGTCTGGTAGTTGGGCCTTGATTGCTGTTGGTGTCACTAAGAGACATTTACCTGCAGGCCAAGTGGCTGTGAGGACAGGCTGCAGCTACAAGGGAGGAGCTGCTGTGCAGGAGACGCCCCTGTGGAGCAGGACTTGCTTCAGTGGGGCTTTGGTGCTCACTGCATCTGCCCCTTGAGGGGTTGCTGGTGGGTGTGTAGAGTTGTAATTTGCTGGAGTCTGAAGCTGTCCATCAGGTGCACTGCTCTGGGCCTCCTGGGAGGTGCAAAGCCAGCCACTGCCTGAGGCCTCCAGGCAGGAGCTACAGTGATCTGCAGATTTCACCTATTTGTATTGGGCTTGGAGGTGCCCAGCGGAGGCCCAGCTGTGAACAAGGCAGGCTGGTGCTAGTGCTGGGTCTTGGGCCTCTTACTGATGGTTTGGGGAATGCTGTCACCAGCTGCTGCTTGTGTAAAGATTTCAGCAAAGGCTGAAGCCTGAACCAGGAGGGGTCATTCATATGCAAAAGCAGCTGCTCGCAGGTTGGGTGGGGCTGTAAATTGGATGGGGTGGGACCTCAGGGAATCATCAGGGCAGAGCTAACAGTGTGGCTGAGATATGGCTGCCGGTCAGCTCCACGATGGGGGAGGGACAATGACCCTTGTGAGCACCCCTGTCTCAGAGAAAGCCGCCCCTGAGATCCTGGCCCAATGTCAGATAGTCCAGTTCCTCCTTGTATGTTCCTGGACTCCTTCAAGGCCACCCCCAGCACTGGAGCTCAGAGGAAGTGAGACTGTGTAAGTTCATGGGCCGGCCCTTTAAGAGGGACTCCTGGGTTTCAAGCAGCCTCTGTGTCACTCAGCCACCCCCACTGGTTTTCAAGGCCCGAAGTTACTGGGACTTTCTCTGGAACCCTGGGCAGGAGGTGTGGTGTGTGGTGTGTGGCTGGGACCTCCTGCTGCTCATGGGAGCCTCCCCAGGGGAGATCCCTCCTGATTAAAAACAGCACACGTGGTGCTGGTGCAGGACCGGCCGTTCCCGGCCCCCGCCTCTCCTACGGTCTCACTGTGCTTCTTTCTTTACTTCTCTAGTTGCAGGAGCTCCAGCCTGCCAGCTTCCAGGCGGTTCTGGATGGTGGTGGTTCTGCATTTTAGTTGTAATTTTGATGTGGTTGTGGGAGGCGGTGAGGACAGGCATTTACCTTCGCCGTCATCTTGGTTCTCTCCTCGTCAAGAAGAATTTTAAAACATCCAACCAGGCAACAAAGTAGTTTGGCTATATTTTCTTCAAAATACCAAATGTCCTGTCAAAATAACAAGGGCACTAGCTCTCTGACCCAGCAATTCCATCTCTAGACATACTTGCAAATTTGCGCAATGCTACGTTTACACAAGTAGTCATGCAACCATGTTGGGGATAACATGTGATTCAGAACATCTTAAATGCCCAGATGCCCAGCAGGGAGGGTCTGGAAATCATGATTTCATCCCTCCAGGGGAATACTACACAGCCCTGAACAGGAGCAGGAGAACTCTCTCTGAGAGGCATTGCTAGAGACAAAGCTGAGACCAGTCACGGTGAGTCAGTATGAGCCCACGTGCGGACAAAAGAAGAAAGATATCCAAGGAAGTGCCGTGGCTGGACGAGGGGATGGGGAACAGCAGAGAGCGCAAAGGCGGGAGGCAGATTTTTCACTCTTTCTACTTGGGCAGCTTTGGAAATGGGAACCACGTGAATGCTCTCCTATTAAAACGAATGAAAGTATAACTGGTGTGAGGATAGCTGTGCATCTGTGCGTAGAGGAATGTTTAAAAAGACATCCGTGGAGTTGGTTATCTCTGGGTGCCTCGGTCGTCAATATTTTTATACTTTTCCTCTTTTGCTTGCCCACGTTTTCTGATATTTATGAAATGCACATAAAGAGAGTTCTTTTGTAGATTAACAAGAAAGGAAGGGAGAAAATGGCTTTCCTTCTTCTCCCTCAATAATATGGATTCCTTAATATGTGTCAAGTGACTGGGTTGGTGGGAAAAGCCTCATAAAAAGAGATTTATTGGTAATTGGGTGGGATAAGAAGGACTTCCAGATGCATGAAAGCCGAGATTTGAGAAAAGGGAGAGGGTCCTGAGCCAGGATGGAGCGAGGTGCACTTTCAAAGCTTCTGGCTGCCCAGGACTTCCTGCTAGGAGACCCCGAGTGCCCAGCACTCTTGATTGCCCCACTGGAAAGTGGGGAGGGGGATGCAGTCAGCATCCCCTCTCAAGGATGAAGGAAGTCGGATGTTGAAGGAGGCCCCTCAAAAGTCAGCTAGGGCCCGACCCACATGGCTCAGTGGTTGAGTGTTGACCTATGTATGAACCAGGAAGTCAGGATTCTACTCCTGGTCAGGGCAAGTGCCCAGATTGCAGGCTCCATCCCCAGTAGGGGGCATGCTGGAGGCAGGTGATCACTGTTTCTCTCTCATCGTTGATGTTTCTGTCTCTTGCTCTCCCTCCCTTCCTCTCTGAAATCAATATATATATATATATATATATTTAAGTCACCCAGGAAGAGATTCTGCATCTCCCTTCTTGGTGAGAGTCCTTGACTTTATTGTGACAATACTGACAATAATGCAATCAAGTGCCGACTCCACGTGAGACCCCGAGCACAACACTCTGCACCATCTGGTTCCACCTCCAGCATCTGAGGATTAACAAGATGATGCGCCTCGAGCATAGACAGCCCTCGCCACTGACCGTGGCTGCACACTCAGCCCTGTGTTGTTAGCAGGCTGAGTCTAGGAGCTAGCTGAGGTCCCTGTTACAGTTGTGCCCGCCCATATCTTTCCATATCCTCATTTTCAGCCAGAGGGTGGCCCTTCCAATGGGAGGCCCGGAAACTCTTCACCGGAGCACCTGCTCTAGCGGTTGGGCCTGCCCTGCTTGCTCAGGGGAATCGGAATTCCCACCTCTGCCCCGGGCAGCCCTCCATCAATGGCTAATGGAAAGCGGTGGGTAAATACTACAGCTTTCTTGCAAGGAGGGCAGATTGCTTTGGCGGGGGGGGAGGGGGGGGTGTTGGTCTACACTGATTCCCACAATTCCCCGGTGAACTAAGCTCCCCGGGGGTAACTCACTTGACGATGTATCTGCACTGACTCTCTCCCTTCCTGCCCCACTTCCCCACCTCCCATTTCCTGGGGACCACTGCCTCGGTCAGCTAAGCGTCTGCTCCCGGGGAACCAGGCGCCTACTGTAACCCCATCCTTTAAAAACCCTGCTTTTCACTTTTCTCTCCTCTTTCTTTCCACTTTTGTCTGCTCTTTCATAATAATCAACAGAGCATTCGATGGGTTTCCAATCTCATTCACGTCTCTGATCTCCATTGAACTCCCCGCGTCCTGTGAGAAAGACGTGCAGGCCACCCTCCTGTCCCGTTCAGATAAGGGAATTGAGAATCTCAGCCGGCCAGGACACGGTGGAGCCCGAGTCCCGGCTTCCGATCCGACCCTCACCTTCAGTCCATTGTGTGATTCCACCTTTCCCTTCTCTCATAAGAACGGTGATTAATCTATTACTAGATTAATTCATTCATGTGTTTAGAAAGTGTTGTATCATCTTCAAATATTTTGGGATTTTTTTACCCTTCTTTCTAGTTTAATTCCATTGATTTCTAGCTTAATTCTAATGTGATCTAAGGGTATATATGGTGTGGTTTCTATCGTTTTATATATGGTCCGGTGTGTTTTATGGCCAGACCGAGGTCTTAGAACGTTCCATGTGAGCTTGTGAAGAATGTGTGTGTCGCTGTTGTTGATTTCATCAGTTGATGGATGATGCTGTTGAGGTCAATGATACCCTATTTATATATTTACTGTGTATTTGCTTCTGTATAAAAATCTCATTCAGCCTGGTCAGCATGGCTCAGTGGTTGAGCACTGACCTATGATCCAGGAAGTCCCGATTCCATTCCTGGTCAGGGCACATGCCCGGATTGCAGGCTCAGTCTCCAGGGTGGGGTGTGTAGGATGCAGCTGATCAATGATTTTCTCTCATCTCATGTTTCTATCTCTCTCTCTCTCCCCCTTTGAAATTAATAAAAATACATTAAAAAGGAAAAACAAAAGGAAAAAATCTCACTCAAACCTCGCAACAACTGTTTTTATTGGTTTGATCATGATCACAGAGGGTGAGGAGTCCGAACTCCTGGAGGCTAAGCCATTCGTCTAAGAGCCCCAGGCACTGACCTCTGGTCCCGTTCTCAATCTGTGACCCCAGGCCACCTCCCTGCCCCTTAGCTCATGGAGAGGCAACTGTGGACACAGGAGAGCTCCATCGGAGTCCAGAACCTGAACCCGGTACCGGGACAGTTCCTGACAGCACACTGGTCTGTGCCACTCGGAAATCAACTTGAATTTTAAAACATCTAAGAGAGCCTTGTGCCAGCCTTTGTGTGTTTTACCACTGGGTGCTGGCAGCAGTTTGGAAACTCACTGTGTTGTACACCTTCAGCTCTAGATTCTCCGGTCTGTCTCGGGAGAGATAAGGAGGTCCTGGACGTTGGGAGAGGGGATCAGGGGAAGGATCAACCACCATAAAGTCACAGCTGAGTCGGGGAGGCAAGGGCCAGCCTGCCCCTTGACTTCTCCTAACACTCCCATGTTGAGGCCTTATTGTGGGGCATTCCCAGGGGGATGGCCAATCCCGCCGACCCCAATGCCCTTGTCGGCTCCTGGGAGGCAGGGGCCTGTGACCGACGCTGGCCAGTGACATATAAGGACAGGCGTGCTGGGAGGCAGGGGCCTGTGGTGACGCCCTGGGCGTCTCCTCCCCTGGAACACGGGGGCTGGCCCGGGCCTGGCGTGGACTCCGAGGAGCCGGTGACAGGGATGCTGTGTGAATCTGAGGCTCAGTCCTGGGACACCTTGCCGCTCCCAACCAGAGCTCGTCCTTGCTCCGGGAGAGGCTGCCTGGAGCGACAGAGGCACTCTCTCCCTCCCGCCAGACCCCCGGACGAAGCTCGGGCTGGACGCTGGGCTCAGTGGAGGCTCCAATGACGGTGGCCCCACTGCCCTCTGACCGCAGTCTCAGGGGAGACAGACCCCAGTGAGAACTGCCCAGTGGAGCCCAGTCAGGGGCCATGGAAGCGGAGCCTCTGGGAAACGCGTGCTCGCTTCTGAGAAAGATGCCAAGAAAGTGCTACCTCCGGCTTTTTGCCGGACACCCAGGTCTCTGGGATGCAGCCGGCTTGGGAGCACGCGTGGTCCAGCTGCCCAAGGCGAGCTCCACACACCGAGGACAGCGGAGGGAAGAGGAGGAGGGAGCCCGGGCCCCTGATGCCCCCCGGACTGCCAGACCGACCGTGGACTTCCTGCGGGCGAAGTGAGGCCTTCGCTGGGCAGCGCTTGGGCTTCCCGATGCACCCCTAGGCCTTGGCTGGAAGGCGGAGGGATAGAGGGGCGAGGTGAAGGCACCGTGGGGGCTCTGCTGCTTCCTGGCCGCCAGAACGTCCCTCTGAGCCGCAGCGGCCTCCTCGGTAAAACGGGAGAGGAATTCTGCCTGCCTCACAGGGTCGCTAGGAGGAGGCCACCAGGAGGAACGTGTGTGGGTGCTCTGGTGCCAAACGCCTCCTCACGGTGGACGGACGCACGGGGTCCGTCCTTCAGACGGCTCTTCGCCCCCGGACCTCCGCTTCTCTGCCAAGCGGCAGTGGCTTTGGGCACTGCGCTCCGGGTCACCGGCTACAAGTTCTCACGGCAACACGCAACACGACGCTTCCAGGAGCCGGGCCACCCCCACATCAGGCCCCCAGATGCCTCCCTTCCTGCCGCACACCTGGCGCTTCCCCAGCCCAGGGGCGGCCTTGCCTTTGAAGTCCGCCTGTCCCACCACCTGCTCCCAACTGGTTTGAAATTGAAGTTTAAACTCAAACCAAAGCTTCCTCTCCCTCCCTCGGTTCCCGTTAACTTTCCTCCACACCCGGGAGCGTGCGTACACTCTGCGGGCGGAGGGTCAGGCGAAGAGGGAGCCGTGGAGGTGGACGCAGGCTTCTCTGGCAGAAGGAGCCCCAGCTTTCCGGTGTGCGTGGCGGCCGGAGCTGCTGGGGTCACGTGGGCGCGGTGGGCACACAGCAGCGGGCACTGCTGGGCACAGCTCGCCGTCTCCGGTCACCTTATGGGGCATCAGGCGTGCAATAGTCATTTGAGAAAGAATCTCACGTTTGAAAGCAGGAGCCCAGAAGCCATTGGATCCTAAGATTTAAAAACAGTGGACAGACAGCCATGAAAAGATGAAATCTTGCAATTTGAGACAACACGGCAGGATCCAGAAAGTATCAGGCTGAGGGAAGTCAGTCAGACGGAGGAAGACAAAGACAGTCTGCTCTCACGTCTATGCGGGAGGTAAAACACAGAGCAAATGAACAGGCAAAATGGAACAGAAACGAACCCATCCATACAGAGGACACCCTGACGGGGTGGGCAGCACAGGGAAAGTTGGATTAAAAAGGACACGCTTCCAGGGATGACGTAAGTCAAAGGACTGAATGTACAGCCGAGGGAAGAGAGTCAGGAACATCAGAGCAGCGTTCACAGTGACAAATGGTGACCGGGTATTGTAAGGATCACTCATACAGCATGTCAATGTTGAATCACTATGTTGTACACCTGAAACGAATACCGCATTCATGTCAGCTGTTGTTAAAATAAATGTTAAAAATACATAAGCCCTGGCCTGTTTGCTCAGTCGATAGAGTGTCAGCCCGTGGACTGAAGGGTCCTGGCTTTGATTCCTGGTTGAGGGGCGCATGTGGGAGACAACCACTCCATGTGTCTCTCTCACATCGATGTCTCTCTCTGTCTCTCCCCCTCCCTTCCACTCTCTCTAAAAATCCATGGGAAAATATCCTTGGGTGAGGATGAACAACAACACAAAAAAGGCCGAGTTATTGGGAGGTGCCGACAGAGATGTGTAAGGATGGTACAAATGGGCGGGGTTTCTTTAACACCCTTCAGCTGCCATTGTAAATGAAACCGCGTCTTACCTGGCCTCACCCTAATCCTGGACCTGTCAGATCTTGTGTGTGTTTAGAATTTTAGTAAAATTTAAAACCACAGGTCATTTTGCATCATCGCGATGCTTTAAAAAATACTGCTTATCCTGGGGACGCGCTTGTTGGCACCCCCATCCGTCCTGTGGGAGTGAAGTCACCGCCTGGCGCTGGCTCGGGCTCCAGTGGCCTTCCTCCTGGCCTTGGGGTTGCCCCGTTCTGGGGTAACCAGAGTTGGTCACTGTTTCCCAGGTAAATACCCACTGAAGGTTTCGCCACCGACCCCTCTCACCACACGCAAGTATGTAACACCCGCTTCCACCCTCCCAGAGCCACGAGGGGAGGCGGCCCCCCGTTAGGACGTGGTGGCTTGTGGTTAATTAGGAGTCTGGCCAACACACTATTTACAGTCCCTGCCCTGAAGGGCAGGCCCACCCTCCCAGCCTGCCTTGAGTTTTGCTCCTGTTCTTAAAGCAGCATCACAATACTCAGAGCTGCCCAGCCGGTGTGGTTCAGTGGTTAAAGGTCCACCTGCGAACCAGGAGGTCATGGTTTGATTCCCGACCAGGGCACATGCCCGGGATGCTCGATCCCCAGTGGGGGGCATGCAAGAGGCAGCCCAGCAGTGATTCCCTCTCATCATCGATGTCTCTATCTCCTCCTCTCCCTTCCTCTCTGAGATCAATAAAAAGGGATATTTTTAAAAAACAATAGTTTATAAAATACCCACCGCCACTCCCAGTGCTTGTCCCCTCCCTTTACACTCTGGGTCCTAATTCCCACCCCCGTCTAAGCTGGTGGAAGCCACCTTCTCCGCCTCCATCCCCATCCCCATCCCCATCCCCAGAGGAAGGGGACCTTATGGATGCCTTGGATGGATTCCCAGTGGCCACACAGGCCATGGTCCCTCGCTCGTAGGCCCAAGGTCCCTGTTGGATGCACGGGGTTGTATTCTGCCTGTCCCTAAAACCCTCTTTGAGAAGAATCAAATGTCACACTTGCAAGGAATAACTGAGCCCCATGCCCCTAACTCGGTTTAGGCGGTAAATGACTAAGGCCTAAGAGTCTGGTGGCTCCGGGCTCGAATTCTGGCTCTGCTGCTGTGAGTCTTTAGACAAGTGACTTAACCTGTCTGCGCCGCCAGCTCTCCTCCATCCAATAGAAGACGTGCGAGCGGTCCCGGCCTCAGAGGCCCCTTGAGACAGATGACACCTGCCGAGTCCTTCGCCTGATTCTTGGAACAAGTCAGTGCTCAATACATGCTGACGTCAGTGATGATTTGGGGGATCACCTGCACCTCTTTGCGAATCTATAAAAAGCTATGAGAGACCCCTCAAAAAATATACATAAAATGTTTGCCCTCCTTTACATAAAAACGAGTTATAGATGCTTTTAGAGTGAACCCACACAGGCATTTTATGTTATTATTGTAATCATTTTAATTTATGGAAAAGGAAAAATAATAAAAATACTATATGGGTATACAGTAAAAGTAATTTAACAGACGGCGTGTAAAACAGAGAGAGGGTGAGCGGTCACTTCCCACCTCAGACCAGAGAGGCAGGTTCGCTCCCCAGTGTTTCCGCCACCCGTGGCCCGGCTGACGTCCTGGCTTCTGTTCTCCCAAAGTCAAGAGCAGCCGCGGCAGACGCGCTTGCCTTCTGTCTGTTTCATTTCTCAAAATAGGCAGCCTGGCTGCCCGTGCTGCTGCCCAGGCCGTGTGCCTGCTGTTTTTAAACTCCCCTCTTTCCTTCTGACTACAGCACGGACACTCGGTCCAGGGTGAAGGAGTGGCAGTGTCATAACCCGACCCCAGATGAGCATGGATGGAGGGAGGTGCATCCCTCCCCAGTTTGCTCGGGCAGGTCCTGGGCGGGTAAGCAACGCACTGGCCTTCATGGGGTGTCCACAGAGAGGTGGCTTGTCACAGGGCTAGCAGTAGGCCCTCCACACCCCACACGTCTGGCTTGGCATCCTGGCGCCAAGTTCATGGGTGACCTTGGACGGTCCTCTCAGCACGTTCAAACTTCATTTTCTCATCTGTGAGAGGGAGAGAGGAATGATGCTCTTTGACCTGGAGAACTGTAGCAAAGGTTAAAGAGTTGATGCATTTGAAGCCTTGAGCAAAGGGTGTCTCCGTGTGGACAGTATTGACACTGGGGCGTCCTGGGCATTGTGGGTGCCGGGCAGCACCCTGCTCTCTCCCCTGGGGGCCAGCAGCACCCCCTGTCCTGCCAATTGGAACATTCAAGTCTCCAGATACTGTCCAACGTCCCCTTGGGGGCACGGTCTCTTCCTCTGTAGAGACCACTGCCTTCCCACGGTGCCTGAAACATAGCACGTGCTCAGTGAACTCTCCTGCTGACCATCAGCACATCAAGCAGCACCCTTCCTCCGCCTCAAGCAGCAGCTTGCCCACGTATTCTGCATCGACTGGTATTTTAACTGTCCAGATCCTCAGGTTAACTCACCTCAGAGGCAAACTTCGCGCTGTAAGAGCTTTTCGTCTGTAGAATATTGAAAGACTGGCGAAACGCTCCACAGTGATAGGCTCGGGCCACTTTCACTGGCGTTATGCCTCCCGCCTCCCTCCTTCCTCTCCCTTCCCTCGTGCAGGTGAGAGACAAGACTGAGCCCACAATGAATAAGCTGCTTTGCCCACTGCACGGACCCCCTTTCTGGCCCCTCATTTTGCGTCGGCCGCGGTGTTTTTCCACGGAGCCGTCGGAAGATGGGATTATGTGTGTGCATGCGTCCATTCACTGGCTGCTTAGGATCGGAACCCCCGGGGATAAATTTGGAAAACGACCGAATTAATCACTTATGATCCACATTCGGTGAACATTATCATAATATTGATATAATGCACACACTGTTCTTTGCTTATTTCTATATTGAGTGGGGCCTGCAGCAATTTTGAGGAAATCTGAGACTCACACACCTGGCTAAATGCTCTCCCTCTCTCTCTAAATAACCCCAGGTCTCCTGGTTTGCACGGATTGGCCTAAAATGAGTTACAGTTGCCAGAACATTTTTAAGTAGGGAAATAAATTAGAGTGGTAATAATCATAACAATTATATAATAAATGTTAAAAATTGTAAGTTCCCCAGCGTCCTTAATAACTTTATTTTGGTGGGGGGGGGGGGCTGGGGGGGGGATAAGGGGGATGTGGAAATTCCATCGCTGGCTTCTGGTGACATCATTAGGCCGAAGTGAGAGGACAGGCTTTTAGATTCCAAATGTCACCGAGGTGCCGAATGAGGTGGCACTTTGACTTTCTCGGCCGGGTTTGCGGGGCTTGAATTATTAAAGTCGTCGTTTGCAAAATAAATTCAGGACTTCGTGAAAGTTTCTAGATTGACCATCTCTCCCCCTCCCCCCCTTGCTCTCTCTCATTTTCTCTCTCCATCAGGGAACCCAAGGCGGCCACAGCTGCACAAATCATTTCGATCCCCCGCTCCCCACAAACTCCCCATCTCCAGCTGCACGAGGAAGACAAATAACGCTGCAAACACGGGCTGACAGCATGTCCCCAGGTGAGAGAGCCTCCCAGGAAGCCCGGTGACTGGGAAGCATGTAAAAACACCCCAAATGCCTAAAGCCGCCCGCTGGGCTGGGCTGTGGATTCGACCACATGCAAATCAGACACACCCCACAACCACGCCGGCCCACGCTCAAAACCAGGCATCGGGCCGAACACATTGCTCCAGCCGCTCCCCTCTCCTGCAGTAGGGACTACCGTGATCCCATTTTACAGACGTGGCAACCGAGGCTCCGAGGCATAGGTCCTTTGCTCCAGGTCACAACAGCTGGAAGCAGGAGAAGAAGAAAGTCAAACCCAAATCTGTGGAATTTAGCCCAAACGGGCATCTAAGGGCGTTTTCTCCACTCCGATTTGGAATGTCCTTTGTCAGAAGCTGGTGCTGTGTGTTTAGTCAGGCATGGAGACCCGAAGCAGAGTTTCCGCTTTGATGAGGTCTCCATGTCTCTCCAGAAGCACCCATAGAGCCTCACACGAGGTCATCTCTCGTGCCTCGTCCCTGTCTTGTTGGGCCATACATTTCTCATCGTCGGTCTGAGAAGCCCTAAGCCAGTGACTAGTGGTTAGTCCATCCAGGTCTGAAAGCTGACTTCCTCTCTAACCAGGGACTCCATCCACCTCTCTGAACCTCAGCATGCCCACCTGCAAATGGGAGGCTGGGTCATGGCCAGGGTCGCAGCTAGCCCATACTGTGCCTTTGCAAAATTAGAAAAAGTCACCTCACTTCCATGTTGGAAATTTGTCATAATACGTTGATGTCATGAAAACAAGACACTCTACTGCCATCTGCTGGAGTGCTGCTGTCATACACACACAGTGTGCAAAGGCCAGGCTGCGAAGGGCGTCCCCTTTGTGCAGAGCGTGACCTGCACAGCTGTACATGGTTGCCCAGTCATTCCCCTCACCCCCACCCCCCGGATTGTTGGGGGGAGGAAATGTGCTATTGCCTGCCAAGTGTTTATTTACCACTGCGGTGGGCATGGCTCGTGGGTCCTCGGCGAGTGTTGGCTGCTGTGCTGGCTCAAACAAGTTGGATAACGTGTCTCTCCTGGCCACTCACTAGTCAGCGGGAAATCCCACGTGGCATCTGTCTTGCGGGATGGTGCCTCCCAGGCATCCCAGCCCATCTCCCAGCACTTAACCACGCTTCCACGTTCTAGGTCTCCGGTCGTCCTCGACAGCAACTTCCGGCTCTCGAATGCACCCCCCGGCCAGAAGAGAGGGAAGGAATCTTGTGAGCCCTGTTCCTGAGACTCCGGCTGCCCTGTCTGTGGTGCTTTGTGAAATGTTCAGTATGTTCCATCGGCTTTGCCCCCTGGCCACGACCCAGAGTGCCCGGAGGGCAACGAAGACGGGGTCTGAGCCCTGGCTTTTCCGGGCGCTGGCTGTGTGACCCTGGGGAGTCACTGAGCCTTGCTGCGCTTTGGTTTCTCCACAGGTGAAAAGGGAAGAAGGTCTGTCACACAGCCTTGTGGAGTGGAGAGAAAGGAGCAAATGTGCTTACAGCACGTAGGAGCCTCAGTGTTATTGTCATCGTTAACCACAGGCAGAAATAGTTCCATTTTGTTTCATAAGTCATTCATTTCCAGCTGCCCACCTTGTTTTGTGAACCGAAAATTAGAACCCCCAATTTCACTGACCTCCAAAAAAAAAAATCTTTCCTGCGTGGTGGTTAGGAAAAGCTAAAAGCCTCGTTGTGTTTACTCCTACAGGGAAGGCATCACACAGAAGTCAGATGTCCCCGGCTCCTGTGGGACGCGGAGTTGCTTCACTCAGGAAGTGTGTGACTCCGCAGCTGTTTCTCCTTCAACAACAAATCCTCTAGAGACGCTAATGGCCACGGATGGGGACCAGCCAGCCGGGTGTTCTCTCTATGGCACGCTCGCCGCTCTAACCATTCCTCTGCGTCCCCTTTTTCCTGGAATGTTAGGCAGGATCCGGACCCGGTCTGTTCCCAGGCTCGCCTCTTACGTTCTCTGTCTGCTCCAGCCCCATCCCTGGCTGCCGCCCTCCGGGGCCCTCGCTCTCAGCCGAGGATCTGTGGCTCGTTGGAACACCTCCAGTACACGGAGTACATGCCTTGGTTGTTCCTGGCTACACAGCCGCTGTTTTTGGATGGTGGTTTGGTTCATTCTGGGGGACATGGGCAGGGCCAGGAAGGCCAGTCGGCAAGCAGATGGCCCAGAAGTGCATATCGGGAGGCTCCTGCCGCAGCCTCCCACGGCTGTGTGATGCTCAGCAAGTGGCCTCCCTGCTCTGAACCCGCCCACTCCCGGTGTCCTTCAGGGCAGGTGCGGCACCCTGACACAACCTCGGTCACTCAAGACCTGGGTCTCTGGAGGAACCCGCCTGGTCTCTGCCGTCTACCTTCGGGCTGCTGTGTGACCCTTGAACAAATGACTTCCCTCTTGGGCCTCAGTTTCCTCATGTGTAGAATGGGGGTAAAGACGGCCCCTCCCTCCTGGACTTGTTGTGAGGACCCAAAGAGATAATGCTTTGAAAGCGCTTGGCACAGTGTCTGACCCCGGGTGAACGCTCCATAAATCTTCACCATTATTATAAGCCTTTTCATAAAATAGAGGCTTTCTGAAATTTAAAAAAAGAGAGAGAGAGAAGAAGAAAAACACTAATGAGTCAAAAAAGCATTTGGGAAAATGGTTTTATTTAACATGTTCTCGATGGATCTGGCTGGTCTTTTCCATTAAAAAAAAAATGTTTTTTCCCCCAAGGAGGCCACAGGCTCAGCGCAGCCCAGCCCGCCCCGGGCCACACAGTTAGCTTGACTCGAGCTCCCAGGAACGCAGTCCAGGCTGCTGACCCCACATCAGACGCCAGGGCTCCCTGCTCTGGATCACAGCCCCGCCTCACAGGAGCAGGGCCCCCTCCCCGGGCAGGGAAAGGGGAGTTCTCGCTTGCCTCCATTTGACCAAGGGCCCAGGGCAGGGACGACTCAGCACCCTCCAAACGTCCCCCAGGCCCTCTTTCCTTCCATTTCTAAGTGCCCAGGCCTCTCCGCCATGACCCAACCCCCAAATGTTCTCCAACCCAAAACCAGGCCACAGTGAGGCTCCAGGTGCTAGTAAGGTGGGGGCCAAGCCCGCAGGGACCCAGGTACAGAGCATGTTAACGCGATATATTTAAAAAATCAAAACGAACGCAAAACCAAAAGAGTCCACGATGAACACAGTCACCGTTTTACATAAGGACAGGGTCGGTGGCCAGGGCTCCCCTCACCTGCAGCTCCGAAGGTAACCCAAAGGAGCGAGATTCCGAGGCACCCTCGCCCCCCGCCCGCCACCCGCCCGGAGCCTCGGCCCTTGCATTTCCTGTGCGGGCCCAGCCATAAATTTCCACCTCCCCGCCGCCCTGCGCCCCCCTCCCCGCAGAGGTGAGCCGGGGTGAGCGGCACAGAGGCCGCTTGGAAAAGAAGGCTGGAGTCAAACAGGGCTGGGGGGACCTTCCAACTTTCCGTCTTGTTTTTGAACTGCATCTTAGGCTCCTCTCCTTCATCAATAAAACAGGAATTAGCTCTCCGCTCCAAGAGTCGCTTTCTGTCTTCCCCGTTTATGACCTTGGCCACCTCGCAGCCCTTTCAAGCCGCCGGGCTGGCTTTTTCAAATACCTGAGGTCGCAGAAGCAGGTAGAAAACATTTGGGAACTTCCTGCGGCAAAGTGGGCGGGCAAGTCCAGCCGCCCGCGCGCCCGCCCCGCGTCCTGGGGAGCGAGGGCTCGAGTGCGCTCGAGCCAAGAACGTTAAACCTTTCTCTTTGATCCCCGTCTTTTTTCTGGGGGGGGGGGGGAACCGCCGGGGGAAGGGGGAAGCAGGGGAAATGAGGTGCCGCAGCGAAGTTTCTCTGCCCTCCTGCCTCTGGCTCGCTCCGCCCTCGTCCAAGGGGGAGGACTAGGAATTCCAGACCCGGAATCCTTCCCGTTTTGAAATTGATCGATTTTATCCGGGAGCTTCAAATCGAAACCAGGAGAGGGGCTTTGAAATGTCAAGGCAAAGTTGCAAAAGGGAAAAGGAGGTGGGGCGGGAGGGGCGGCAGGGAGATAAAAATAAGAGGTGGGCAGACAGAGGTGTGTGTGTGTGTGTTTCCCCTGAAAACCTACCTTTGTGACGACCCGTAACCTTTTCACCTTCCCGCGGTGGCGCGGCAGGCTCCTCGTCGCTCTTTGAAACTCGGATGAGCTCTGTGCCCCTCCACCCCCACCCTCACCCCCACCCCCTTTGCAAAAATGCCCCGTAGGACCGCAAGGCGTTTGCATCCCGTTCCAGGAGGCCGGGCGGAACCGTTTGGCGCAATGCGGGGAAGTTTTTGCAAAACCCTCTGCTCGGCCATTTGCTTTGGACTTGAACCGTCCCCAGCTTCAATTTTGGACGCGTCGTGTTTGCCTGGAGTAATCTTGACCTAATTTTAAAAAATTATTTGGAATGGAAAAAAAAAAAAAAGCCCAGCCACGTTTGGGCGAAGGCGGGCGCTGGCAGGCGCGACTTCCCGTGGGGACTCGGGTGTGGCCGGGCCGAGCGTGACCGCCCTGGCGGCTCTGGAGACTCCGCCCGCGCCCAGGTTTCCCCACTGCCATCGCCCGGCCCATGACTCCGCCGCCCAGACCCTCCCTCCGGTCCCCAAGAGCCACACTCCCCGCAGCTGTGCGGGAGCGGGCTCTCCCCCTCCCTTCCCCAAGACCCTGCGGCAAGTGGAATTCGGGGAGCCCCCCAAATGCACCTGGGCTCATGGCAGGGAGCCCCCAGCCTTCTCCAGGGGGCACTGGGGCCTCGGGGATTGAAATATATATTCAGGAGTCATAGACGGAGTTCAAGTTGCATTGAACTGTTGTTTTAAAATACGTTTTTATTGGTTTCAGAGAGGAAGAGAGAGAAACATCAATGAGGAGAGAGAATCCATGATGGGCTGCCTCCTGCACGCCCCCACTGGGGATGGAGCCTGAAACCAGGGCATGTGCCCTGACTGGGAATCACACTGTGACCTCCTGGTTCATAGGGTGCCCCTCAACCCCTGAGCCACGCCTGCCGGGCTAACTGCTGTTTTGATGACTTCCTGATGTCAAAGCACCTTGGGGACCAGGAGGAGAAAGTGGGTGCCCGGCCCAGCCTGTGTGGTCTGAGCCCACTGTCCCCTCACACTCCAGCAGCCCAGGGCGGGGTCTCCAGGAAGGAGGGAGGCAAAATGGACACAGAGGCTCCTGGGGTCTCTGAGGGCAGCTGTCCCCAAAGGCCAGCTGAGGGGGGCAGGCATGGAGAGGTGTATCTGCTTAGCACCGATGGAAGGGGGGTGGAGACAGATGCGGAGATAAACAGAGAGGGATACGCATCAGCACCCTCCAGCTGGCCGAGCTGCCCACGGACCCCACCATAGGGAGTGGCTGAGCCAGAGCTAGCGCAGGGAGCTCCTGGGTCCTCCTCTCACCCACGCTCCCCGCCTCCTCCAGAGCGTTTCTGGGTGCACGTTCCATAGGGTGGGATCGGGACCGTCGCTTGTTCCCTGGAAGCTGCTACAGGGAGTGACGTTTGCCTTTGAGCTCCTGACCCCAAATATCCACCCCTGCCTCTGAGCTGCACCCCTCCCCCGGGGCAGGGAGGAAAAGGAACCCCCTGTGTGGCAGCCCTGGGCAGACAACCAGCAGGCGTGCACATCAAGGTCCACACATTCCCACAAGCTCTGCCTGGGACAGGGAGTTAGAGACCCAGCTGCGAGGTGTTAAGGAAACGTGTTCTCGCATCAAAGCTGGCAGGTGTGTCTTCCCGAGATCCTGGGAGGACGGGGAGATTTAAATTCTGCTCCAGAGCCACAGGGAGAGCCCACAGCCAGCCTCCCTCTGTGCCTGGCTCATCTGCTTCTACCAGGACCCGCTCCCTGCAGGCAACGCAGCTTGCAAGCTGGAGCTTTGTCCACGTCCCCCAGACAAGTGCCCAGTCCTGGGCCAGCCCTCAGGTGGAGGGCGGGCATGGGGTGGGGAGACAACCCCCCCCTGAGATGATCCAGGAGATAGGGTCACGCAGGGCCTGGACCCAGGCTGACACCCACTGGGCAGGAGTCTCTGCTCCTGGCTACCCTGAACATGGGGCACCGGTGGTGGGGGTGATCTCTGTCCTGCCAGCTGCCCGCCCCCCGGCAAGGGGCACATTCAGAGGGGAGGCAGAGCAGAGCCCGCCAGAGCACAGAGTCTCTGGCTGGACTGAGCGGCCCGTCCTGCGTGGCCGGCCCCACGGTGGCTGCTGACTGCGTGGTGCTCTGACACGCAGCCACCGGCTCTCCGGGGCCCAGCCGCGCTCGGCCTGGCCATGGCAGACGCTTCCTCTGGGAGCAAACTCGGCACGAAACTCAATCCGCTGTGCACAGAGTTATGGGTTGTTCTTGGCTGCGGCCTCGCCTCGCCCTCGGCGCAAACACAGCCGTCCACACAGCACAGCCGGCTTCGCTGAGCGCCACGGGGTTTGGGGCTGTGCCGGGGAGACCGGCCTCTCACTTCTCCCTCTCTGGGCTGGAACCCAACCAGCACTGAGGACAAAAAACACAGACATTCGGGAGCGGGCCTGGAGGGAAAGCCTCCGTCCCCGCTCTGCTTCCCCCCAAAGATACAGCTGCCCTCCCGCCTCCCCCGCCGAGAAGGCCTCCCCGCCTGCCCTCCAGGTCCCTGCGCGAACCTGAGGCTCCTCAAGGCTCCCAGACCCCCTGCAATACTGTTGATGTCTGCATTTCTTTATCTTCTAGATCCGGGGTGTCTGTGCATTGGGGGTAGGGGCCCCAGCTTTCATCCCTGACTCCCAAAGGGTCTTGGGCTTTGGGGTTAGGAAGCTAAGGGTTTTCCAGGGCGAGCAGCGCCTTTCAGGGCCTCCTTGCAACACTTGCTAATGGCCCTGCAGTGGAGAAAGCATCTGACTCTCCGTCAGCACGGGACAGAGCAGAACGTGGCGACTCTTCCTCAAAGGGAGTACTATTCGGCGGTGAAAACAAAGGAGCTAAACGTGGGAGTCTCCCGTGACACCGAGTGAAGGAAGCCGCCCCATTTGCGCACCTGAGGAACGCAACTGAGCTTGAACCAGGGTCTGTCTCGCTGGTCCAGACTCCTAAAGGCTAAGCTCCAAATTGCTCTGCTAATATGGGCCTTGGAACGGTCCCCAGGAGTTTATAATGGGGAACCTGCCCCCTTCGTCATGTGGGGGGAGGCAGGGGCAGGGAACAGTTAACGGGGCAACGTGCCCCGGGTGTGGAGACTTAACTAGGCCGGGACAGTGCAGGCGGAGGGGCACGGGCGCTCGAGCTTGGAACGTAATGATTTTCCAGCCGCGTTATGGTCCCTTGGAGCACATTAAGGTTTGAAACTCAATTCTGACCATTCCAAAAAGCATAGTTAAAGGCTTGGCTCTACCGTCACTATACTCTTCCTTTGAAAACTAATTTAAAAAAACAAAAACAAAAATCTTACGATCCCCACCCGCCTCGGCATCCTTTAAAAGCCCACAATATGACGATCCCGGCAGCGTTACTGATCACAAGTTGCCCAGAGAGGTTACCCTAATCACTCTTTGAAGTACAACTTCGCTTTCAACCCTTCCAAATATACCGAATAGCTATGTATATATTTCCCTCTGTTTTCTCCCTCATTAAATTCCTCAGATGCAGGAGCCAAAGGAAGCCTCCTGCAGAACCCAATTATCTGTGTTCCACATGTTTAGTTTTTAATAATAAAATAAAATGAAATGAAACCCAAAGGGCGCAAGCCTCCTGGCCGAGCTTTTATTACCTGATCAGCACATATGTGGAAGGCACACGGGGTGGGGCCTCTCTTCCACCCCCGCTGTCCCCAGGGCCCTTATCTTGTCCCCCGACCCAGGCCCCTCGGGAATTCTCCCGGCCTGCGTTGGGCTCTTCCAATGGCGGTGGGGAGAGGGAGCTGAGAGTCGCCTGGGGACTCGGGGCAAGACCAAAACGTGGTTCTTCATACAACGTAAGCCACTCCATTAGTTCGTGCCAGCTCCTTTAGTTTCCCTGTCGATTAACTCAAGAAATAGTTATTTTGAGCATCTATTGTGTGCACTCAGGATGTCAGAGCTGGGGATAAAAGGGTGAAACTGATGGGTGGGGTTCTTGTGTGGGAGAGAAGCCATGTAAGGAGCGGAACCGACAGGAAGCAAGTTAAATATGTGTGTGCATGTGTGTCATTTTCTGCACAATGCTTAATGGTTTCTGAAATTGTATGTAATAAAACATACAATTATACATGCAACTTTGAAATTTATATGCAGAAATTTATGTCTGCCTATACACACACGCATCCTCACCCACCATAATTCTCTCACACATGATTTTATTCTCCATATAACAGTGAGTGATTTCTAAATATTATATGCACAAGTTTGTATATGTAATTTTATTTAATCTCTAATAATTGTATAAATGTATTTCATGTATCATTTTCCTTGGGTAAGTCCTTAGGCACATCCTTGCCGGCTTACTTGGTAACTATGCAGACCTTTACAGAAAACTGTTAAACTTTTTCCCAAAGTGGCTGTACCACTTTGTATTTCTGCCAGTGACCTATGAGCATTCCGCTTGCTCCATGTCTTTGTCAACACTTGGTATTGTCAACCTTTTTACTTTTGGCCATTTTAGTATCTAAATAGTATTTTCTCTATAATTTGTGATAATGGGCATCTCTTCAGAAGCTTATTGGCCATTATATAAAACTAATTTTATGTTTATAATATAATACATATGTTTACAATTATATAACATAATAGAGGCTCAGGGCATGAAATTCGTGCACAGGTAGGGTCCTAGGCCTGGCCGGAAATCAAGGCTAATCGGGGCCTTGTGGCTGCCGGCTGGGGCCTTCCTTCATTTCGTGCCACCCCCTGGTGGTCAGCGCATGTCATAGCAAGTGATCTGTCTCCCAGTCAAACTCCCACAGGGGCAATTTGCATATTAGGCTTTTATATAGATAGATTATATAAAATATATTGAATGAGTTCAATGCTGATAAGAAGGCAGCCATGAGAGGAAGCTGGGGGAGGCTGTTCTAGGCAGAGGGAACAGCCAGGAGAGAGGCCCTGCAGTGGGAACCAGCTAGGGGTGGTTGAGGAGTAGGGAGGCCAGCACAGGGCTGTGTATCTTACAAAGAAAAAAAAATAGAGTCCTATGGTTACTATTGTTGCATAACCAGCTATCACAAGACTCCGTGGCTTTAAATAGCAGCTCCTGTGTGATGCCCCTGGATTCTGAGCGGGGGAGTTAGCCTCACACAGTAAAGATGGCTTATTACTGTTTCCCACGCCTGAGATCTGAGCTGGGAGGATTCCAATGGCCGGAGGTGACTTGATGGCTAGAGCTGGAATCTTCTGGAAGCTCCTTTACCCCTACGTCTGGTGTCTGGATAGGGACCTCAGCCTCCTTCTGGAGCCTCGGGGTTCTGAGCAGAGGTGTTCCAGGGAACAAAGGGAGGCGGTGGCGGCAGCGATCTGTGTCCCGGCTTTGGAGGGCACGCAGCAGCGTCCTGCCTCGCCTCGCTGGCAGGGGCAGTCATGGCCCGCCCGATTCCAGGGAAGGAAAAACAAGATCCTGAGGGAGAGTGTGAGCCGCCTGGGGAAGGGGCGAAGGGCAGGGGCTGTGGCTGGGCGGCCGTTGAGAGGTGGACTTCACAACTTGTTCTGCTGGCGAGTGCTCCTTTGCGTGATGGGTGAGCCTGTCGTGAGTCAGACCCAGTCCTTCGGCCGGAGGAATTCCTGGGAGGAGAGATGAGAAGTACAAACCATACTGTGCAGACGACGGCCGAGCGCATACATTAGGCCACCGGGGCCCCGGAAGCAATGCATATGCCCGGAGAGGCTGGGCTGGGGCTCCGGGGATGTGCAGGAGTTTGCCAGTTAGCAGGTACATGGAGGGCATTAGGAAGAAGAGCCCGAGCCCTCAGCGGTTTGGCTCAGTGGATAGAGCCTCAGCCTGCAGACTGTAGGATCCTGGGTTTGATTCTGGTCAAGGGCGTGTGTCCCTCGGTTGCAGGCTCCATCCCCAGGGCCTGTGTCTCTCTTACATCGATGTTTCTCTCTCTGTCTCTCCCCCTCCCTTCTACTCTCTCAATCCAAAAACAAAACAAAACAAGAGCTGGACCAAACCCTGGCTGCTCAGGCAGGAAGGAGGCGGGAGAGGCAGGCTGAGCCTGGGGAAGGCTGGGCCGTTGGACTGGATCGTGCGGGTAATGAGAAGCGCTGGGGACTAAGGGCTGTGGAGCCATGCCCGCTGTGGAAGGAGCCCTTGCAGGGCTACAAAGGTGGGTGACAGACAGTTGACAAGGGCTGAGCTAAAGGCGCAGCAGCCAATGAGGAGGTTTATGTCGCAGTCCCAGGAGAAGTGGGCAGGCAGCCTGGGGCCAAGGATGGAGAGGAGGGGGGCCGAGTTAGGTGCAGCGGCGGGTTTGGCAGGGTCCCCAAGGACCGGGAGGCATGGGAGGGAGGCGCGTGTTCCGCACCTGGGCAGCTGGGCACCTCATCCCTTCTCAGCCAGCCCTGGGCTGGAGTCAGCCGCCCAGCTGCCCCGCTGGGCCTGTTTGATCTCTGCACCAACTCAGCTCGACCGAAACCTGCAGGTTGGGCCTCGTTATTGGTGGTTTTTAAAAGTGCCCCCCTCTTCCCAGCAGATGCTCCCATGCATTGGCGCTCAAGAGTAAATAGTGCCCGTCAGAGGCCCCGGGAGTCGGCACAGCATGGCAGGGCAGGCGAGGGAGGAGAGCAGTGGTTTGATTTGGGGCCTGGTGGCTTCCTGACAGGGAGGGTGTCACGGCTTTCTCCTGCAGGCGTGACATAGTTGAATAAAAGTTGTTAATCCAGCCCAGCCGGTGTGCTCAGTGGTTGAGTGTTGACCTATGAACCAGGAGGTCACTGTTCAATTCCTGGTCAGGGCACATGCCCAGGTTGTGGGCTGGATCCCCAGTGCTGGGTGAGCAAGAGGCAGGCGATCAATGATTCTCTCTCATCATTGATGTTTCTATTTCTCCCTCTCCCTTCCTCTCTGAAATCAATAAATATTTTCTTAAAGTTAATCCATAAAAAGATTAAATTGCCTCGCCCGCAGTCGAGGTAAACCACAGGGAACATTGGGAAGAGCCCCAAGCATCCAGGCACAGTGCTGTGGGCTTTGCTTCCATCCCCACAACTGCTCTGAGTGTCATGCCCATTTTGCAGAAGAGAAAACTGAGGCTCAGGAAGGAACCAGCCCCGCTTACACCGGGAGGAGGTCAGTGGTGGAGCCCAGGAGCAAAGGCAGGCAGTTGGTCTCGGGGTGGAGCCCCCAGGCCCTGCACAGTATCTCCCCTTTGGCTTAGTTTCCTGCTTGCATATCATTGGCGCGGGCAGAGCTGCTCCCACCTGGACCCCAGCCTGCGATTTCCATCACCTGTGTCCTCACGCCCCCACCACACCCCCCCCCACCCGACCGTCCCCTCTGCCTTTTCGTTCACCGGGGCCTGCAGGCCAGAGGCCTCTGAGGACTGCAGCGCCTCCCCGGCATATCATAAAACAAAACCAAATGCGCCCCCTCCTTTCCCTGAGTATCTGTCAAAACCAGCGGAGAAATAAAAACCAGAATCTCCAAACAATACACCGGCCGACAGATAATAAATAAAGTCTCCAAAGAGGGGTGGGGGAATAAAAGAGCAAGCAGCCCCGCAAAGGCAGGGCTGGGGGCACTGGCCCACGGCAGCTACCAGCAGACCCGGGTAAGGAAGCAATTGAGATAAAAAAAGGACGTGCGCATTACACAGGCCGCGCACGGGGCGCGCCGCTGGCTGGCCGAGAGCTCGGGCCTGGGCGGCCTTGCTCCCCTGCATGCGAAGCTGTACACATGTTGCCTTGCATGGCACAGACACTCAATAAATTCTTAAGCAATGCATCAAAGTACCAATCTTCATTTGCGACTTTTCCAAGTACACATGTTTATGGGCAATTGCGTCTCCCCCTCGCAACTGGGGGAGACCAGCGGGAACTTTTTTGAAAAGCTTTTGTATTTATTGCTCGCGTTCGGCGAGGCTTTCCTCTGCGGCGCACATGGAGGAGGGACGAGGGAGGCTGACCCCGAGCCGCGGACACCTCCAGGGAATGGGAGCGGGGGACGTAGGGGAGGGTGTTTCGTTTCTACTTCTCCTACGGTTACACTGACAGCGTTTCGCTTCAGGCTCGTCTTGCCTTTGTTCTGTGATCGGAGCTCTTTTTTCTAATGATCCCTCAAGATTTTTAGGAAATTAATAAAGCCATTGTAGGACGTGGAAAAGGATGAAGGAAATATGGCCAAGGGTGCTGTGGAGAAAGGGCAAGTGGGCTGGCCGTTCTCCATGGCGACGGGTCAAATATTGATGTTTCCCTGCCTCCTGGTCCCGGGCGGGTCGTTACTGCTCACATGTGAGGAGAGTGTAGGTGGTTATTAAGATGCGTTTCTCTAAACTCTGGGTCTGAGCTTCAGGATGGCTTCTAGCTGATGGAGGACACACACACACACACACACACACACACACACACTCAGACGGGTGGTTGACCCATATCTGGGGTCAGAGGGCCTACCCTGGTGCCAGTCCTCGGCGGGCCCCTCTGTCCCTCTCCAGCCACACCCTTTTAGGGGTTGAGGAGACGATTGGGCCAAGGGGCCAGCCACCCAGGAAACAGCCCTCTCTTCTGGACCACGTGGCTGGCACCCGCTGAATGCTATGTGGAGGCCTACCGTGTCCTGGGTCACGGGTGGGATGTAGGGCTCAAGGGTGCTGTGTGATCCTCTAAGTGAAATCTCCCTGAAACATCCCCTCTGTGCCTTCCTCGTTTGGGGATGAGGCCAGGTTTTTGTCTTCTGGTGACGAGGAGATGAGAGTGGGTCGTTTTCTGAACTGGGTTCTTCCTTTGGAGTGACTTAGTCCTGGGACTCAGCTCAGAGATGTGTGTGTGTGTGTGTGTGTGTGTGTGTGTGTGTGTGTGTGTGCAGCAGCGGGGGGCTGGTGAGAGGCTTCCCCTGCCCCCCAAGAACCCTGAGAGATGCAGCTCCTGGGAGGAGGTGTGAGTGGTGCCGGTGAGAGCCCAGATCCCGGGAACTGGGACAGTTTCCCCCTGTGAGCCCGAGGCCCCCGACCTGGCTTGCCAGACGCCTCCCGGGTCCCTGCGTGTGGTGCTCAGCCTCCTCCAGCTCAGGGCGTCCCAGTGGGAATCGCTTGCTTCTCTGCAAACCTGGACTCCGCCGGGGCCCTCGTCTCTGGTGATGGCTGCTCCCTGCGCCGAGTCTTCCGGATCGGGAGCCAACCTCATTCCCGTCTCTTCCTTCTCATCACCCCCACGGCAGCAGAGGCCTGACTCACCCTCCACGTGGGGCCCTCCGAGGACCGGCATCAAGGCAGATGTGGGTCAGCCACACGTCTGAGTGTGTGTGTGTGTGTGTGTGTGTGTGTGTGTGTGTGTGTCCTCCATCAGCTAGAGACCATCCTGAAGCTCAGACACAGAGAAACACGTCTGACGCTTCCTGGATGCTGTCCGGGTCCTCCCACTCACCTGGGAGCTCAGCGCCATCACGGTCCCCATTGGACAGATAGGGAAACTGAGGCTCAGAGAGGTGAGGGGGCTTCCCAAGGACACACTCCTGCCACGCCTAGCTCCGCCCCAGCGGATCTCCAAAGGCGCCCAGTGGGCCCTCAGAGAAGACGCTGGACTGACCTGAGCTGACCTTCTGGGGCATTTTTGCGCGGTGTCCCCGCCCCCGTCTGTTGGAAACTGGCTGACGCGAGGTCCTCCTTGGAGACAGAGGAGAGCAGGCTAAGCGTGGGGAGAGAATGGATGGGGAGACTTCAAAGGGGAGGCAAACCGATTACGGAGAAATCTGTTTATAGAGCCAGTGAGTGATGGTGAGGGAGAGACGCTGCAAAGAACAAGGGCGGGGAGTGCCCGGTCCCCGGATCCATCGCCAAGCCATTTCATCTGCCGGCCAAGGGCTGTGTCCCTTTAAAAGTCTCCTGGTCCCCTACACTGGCCAGCCAGCATCCGGCCACCAACCAGCCCCGAGCGACGCACAAGTAGAAACAATATCATTGCAGAAACCGGTTTGGCTCAGTGGATAGAGTGTTGGCCTGCAGAATGAAAGGTCCCGGGTTCGATCCCGGTCCAGGCATGTACCTTGGTTGCGGGCACATCCCCAGTGGGGAGCATGCAGGAGGTGGCTGATCGATATCTCTCTCTCATCGATGTTTCTAACTCTCTATCCCTCTCCCTTCCTCTCTGTAAAAAATCAATAAAATATATTTCAAAACAAACAAAAAAGAATAAACCATTAAAAAAAAAGAAAAAGAAAAGAAACAGTATCAACACGCACGACTGCGTGTCCGGCACCATTCTGAGCCCTTGGAAGGTTTTTTAACCCTGATGACAGCTTTCTGGTTACTAAAATTAGCCCCACTTTACAGGTGGGGAAACTGAGGCCTCGAGAAGTGAGAGTGCCTAAATAAAGCCACAGAGCTGGGGAAGGGGAGAGCTTGGAGTTCAATGCAGGAACGTGGCTCAGAGGCGACCCTTTTGACCCCTAACCCTGGCAGAGAAGCTCTGGGTCATGGGTGCAAAAGTCGCTGCTTCTGTGAAATGGGACTAGTCATCGGAAGCACCTCATCGTGCTGCTGAGATAATTCTGAGATGATCCACACAAGTAGAAAAGAGACTTAATATTAGCCATGTTGTTATTTCTCCTAAACCGGGAACTGCCTTCTCCATGTCCAAAATCACAGAGACGGTCGGAGGGGCAAAGAATGCTTCCTTGTCCTGGAGTTTCACGCAAAGCCAAGGACATGTGTATGTGTATGTAGCCGCATGTCTTATTTGCCTCTTGAGCTATGTCAGGCACGCAGAAGAGGAGAGAATAACATAACAAACACTCGTGTGTTCCACTCCCAGCTTCAGAAGTAAAATCTTTCAGATACCATTTCTCCGAAGGAATTTTCTTTTGTTGTTGTTGTTAATCCTCACTAGAGGATGTTTTTCCATTGCTTTTCAGAGAATGAAAGAGGGAGGAGGGGAAGAGAGAGAGAGAGAGAGAGAGAGAGAGAGGGGTGAGATCACTCGGGTCGCCACGTGCCTGTCTAGTTGTGATTTGTGGCATGTGGCTTTATAGTGTGACCGATGCTCAGACAACTAGACAGGCACGTGGCGACCCGAGCCCATCCAGCAGCACGATGCGCCTCAGTGGGTTCATTCATTCTCCCGTTGGTGCCCCACTGGAGCTCTGAGCCCTCAACATCACAACCGGTGCTGCGGCGAGTACTCCTGCGGGCGGCTCCGTACACGTGGGTAGGAGTTCCTCTGGAGACTGTGGCAGGTGCTGGGCTGTGGCTTGAGATGTGTGTGCCCCTGGAATTTCTCGCTGTTGCCTGTTTGCACTCCAATGTATTGCACCTTTGACCCTTCCATCCACAGGGGCTGGTGGTCCTATTGCTCCACATCCTTGTCAATTCTGGGTTTTGTCAAGTGGCAGCAGTTGTTACTGGTAATGCCTGTGGTCTCTGTGGAGGCCAGGCATGCTTGGCATTGACCATGGAGCTGGACAAGTGACTTGAAGTCTTTCCCGAAAACAAGTCAGCAAGAGCTCCAATCTTCCCTCCTCTTCCAGGCAGTCTTCCATGATGCCTCAAAATGTAATCCAGGACCCCTTTCTGTGCTCCTACAGAATGTAGTTCTCTCACCACATGGTATACCCGTAGCAAAATTGAAATGACCTGCTCATTTTCCCTCCTGATTTAACAGAGCATCATGAAATTAGGACCCGTCATTCACACGTCAGCCCTAGAGCCAAACCCAGAGCATGGCTACGCCCAGCAGGCACTCCGTGAATTTTTACTGAATGAATGACTGACTCAAAACTCAACGTTGTAACCTAGTGCCTGAAGCTTGGTGGGAGGACCCTGCATTTCGTTGAATGAGTGAATGAAGAATGAATGAGTGGACAAAACAGCCGAGATGGCTAGGCCGTGGTCCCTGCCTTTAAGCACCTCGTGGCATGTGGCTTTATAGTGTGACCGATGCTCAGACAATGAGACAGAGATCAGCACCGAGAAGAGAGACCTAACCCAACGGGGGAGGGGAGGCGCGCAGTCTCCCCAGAGGACCCCTTTGGCCCCCCTCTCCCCGCCTTCTCCTGAGAAGCCCCCTCCACTAGCGCCCAAACTGCCGAAGAGGTCAAATCCAGTTGCTAGATTCATGTCTCCTTTACCTTCAGTTTCCCCCAAATCAGAAGTCAAAAGGTCAGCGAAGTGGAGGTGTGAGCTGAAGAGCTTTGGAGCTTGGTCCAGGGAGGCCGAGGAGGAGGTCTGCTCTTTCCTCGGCGGCCACTCAAGAGAGAAAAGACGCGGGGCGGGGCGGCCCGGCTGAGGTGGAGGACAGCGGCTGGAAGCGGAGGGGCAGGGGGCGTCCTGGCCGAGGCTAAAGCAGGCCCGGGGCTCCGGTGTTCGGGTGCAGGCCCAGCCTCTCAGAAGCTCGCACCTCGGGACCTGCCAAGCAGCCTGCAGCCACACCTCCCAGCTCGGGCTCGGCCATAAACCACTCAGCCGGCACTCGCCCCCTTGACTGCGATGGCCCCTTGATGTATTTGCCCAAAGAGAAGAAGTGAAAGGCAGCCACGGCCACGGCACCGTAAATACGTCCCCGGGTCCGGTGACAGCGTCCTCCGTGGCTTAGGAAGTCCCCGCCCCGGGCAGTGGGGCAGGCAGCTCCGAATGACCTGGCCTCCCTCACCGCGGCGCCTGCACCTCCCGCCTGGACTCGCTCTCTGCTGGGGTTTCTGGAGTGAGAACGGCGGAGCTCTGCAGGGAGGCCTCTCCACGGTTCGGGGAGCGGGTCCGCGCTCCGCTCCGTGGGAAGCTACGTCAGGGCCGGCTCTCGCTCTCGTCGTCGGAGCAGAGATGCCTACTTGCTCCTGTCGCGGCCGGTCCCGTGCCTGGCGCCCACTACGCACCAGTAAACACCGATCGAGCGAATGACCCACTGATGTAAGGTTTTGCTGAACTTGATGGCTAAGCGAAAAGGTCGGCGAACCCTGAGATTCTTTCATTTTGTAAAATTCTAGGTTGTCATTCTTAAACCCAGGGTAGGCGTACCCATGGATCAACCTTGCTGGAGGGGAAATTGAAAGCATGTTTCCAAAAGCCCTGAACCCCAGTAATCCCGCCGCTGGGAATTCGTCCTAAAGAAGCAATCAGAACTCCGTGCCGATATATTAGCTGCGAGATGTTGGTTGCAGTGTTATTTGTGATGGAGAGAAATTGGGAATAACTCGGTCCAGCAATAGAAAACGGGTTGATTGGATCAGGCCGCCGTACTTCATGTTTTGGGAAACTGCCTCTAAGAGTGAGGGGCAGTCTGTTTGTAAGTGGGGGGTGGGTCGTTGTCAAACAGTACATACGATATGATCCCAGTTTTGTTAGGAAACACATCGACACAGATGGCTGTATACCACGGCGCCACAGGGACTCTCTCGGGGTGATAGGGTTAGTTTATTTTTTTTCATTGTTTTATTTGAATCCCCAGATTTCTACAATAAACACAACTCCATTGAATAATACATGCCATGGAGAAATCTCAGGGTAAGGGATTGTCAGATGTTCAGGAAAGGGCCTATCTATATATGCGTTCTGCATAGGAAGGGTTCCTATACAGCGGAATGGCTTGTCTTAAAGGTACAGCCCCTTCCTCACAACTCATTCAATCATCTCCTAAGTCGATGTCGGTTACCTCCCTCATGTCTGTCACTTTCTCTCTCTCTGAATCCGCTTACTTAGGGATCATGGCATTTTAGGCGATCTCGAGTTTTCCAAGTCCATCTCTGAGGGAGTCCCATGGTGTATTAGTCAGCTATTCCAAGGATGCTGCCTAACAAACCCTCCCAAAATTCAGTGGCTCAAACAGCAAGCATTTCTTGCTCCAGAGCCTGTCAAATGCTCAGTTGGTTAGAGCTGTGGTCAGTAAACTGCGGCTTGTGAGCCACCTGCAGCTCTTTGGCCCCTTGAGTGTGGCTCTTTCACAAAATAACATGGCCTGGGTGAGTTTAATTTGAAGAAGTGGCATTAGAAGAAGTTGAAGTTTAAAAAATTTGGCTCTCCAAAGAAATTTCAGTCATTGTACTGTTGATATTTGGCTCTGTTGACTGATGAGTTTGCCGACCACTGGGTTAGAGCATCATCCTGGTGGACCAAAGTTGTAGGTCTGAACCCAGGTCAGAGCACATACAAAAAGCAAACAATGATTGCATCAATAAGTGGGACCACAAATCAACCTCTCTCTTTCTCTCTCTCTTTCTCTTAGACTGAAATTCTGCGGATCCAGGCAGGGCTCAGCTGGAAGGGCCCCATTTAAAGCTGTGAGTTGAGGAGGAGAGGCCGCAGGATGGGTTCTGAACAGGAAGCATGTATGCGTCCCTCCACATGCTGTGCACTGGCATTTCATTGGCCAAAGCAAGTCCAGGGCAAGACTCCTGTCGGTGGGTCAGAGACACGTGCTCCGCCCACTCCAGTTGGCAGTCCTGGAAAGTCACGTGGCCAAGGGCCTGGTGGTAGCCGGGGGAGGTTACGAAACACTGCAAGCAACAACTCAATCTACTCGTGTGGGAGGCTGGCACCCGGTAACCGCCCACCGCCCGCTATCACTTTCCCCGTCTTCATAAATTTCATAAAACGTTAGAGAAATCAGAAGTCTCTCCATTTTGGACTGCAGAGGCGTGGCTGCCTGCACCCGATCGGGCTGGGTGCTGTGTCCACATGAGGTCTCTGAAGGGTCCGTGCCCCTCTGCCTGGCTCTCCTGCAAGGCCGCGGAGAAAAGACACAAGACGCTTGCTTGTTATGGATTCCATGATATGCAATCGGCCCCAAAGCAGGTTCTCCCACAGACCCGACCGGGTCCCACGTGGCCATGTGGCGGTTTGTATAGCGTCACCCTGGCTCAGCTGGAACTATGTCCCCAAGTGCCCCCTTGTGTTTGGGTCCAGATCATAGTTGGCCCGAAGCCCGCATGTGGAGGGAAGGATGGAATGAAGCCCAGCCGTTATCCTTGGGGGGCATCTGGGTTAGACGCAGGGACGAACGCTGACCTGTGAGCGCTTCTCTCCGTTCTGTTTCCAGTTCTGCCTCAAACCTGACCCGCAGCAGCCCCAAGCTCCAGCCGCTGTTTGGAGCTGGGCTCCCAGAACTCATGGCCGCCTGGACTGGAGCTCCGTGAACCCTCCCCCCATCACCCCCTCCCCACAAGCTTCTTCTAAGGATCCCACCGTGGCCCCTGGCTGTGCCTGGCTTCTCAGCTGTCTGCTTGGGGGTTCCTTTAAGGGCCTCTGAAGGGCCTCTGCTTTCTGAGCGGCTCCTCCCACCCGGACCTCACATCGGTTCTGCTTCTCAGGCGTGTCCCCACGGGCACGGACCATCTCAAGTGAGAGGGTTGGGTAGCTGCTTCAGGGAGCCACTAGCCAACACATTCATGCTCTCATAAACGGCGCGTGCCTCCGTTTCCTAGATTGCACAATGGGGCTCTCTGTCGCACTGCACGGTTGCAACGATGAAGTAAGTTAATCGGTGTTAACGGGTTGATGCCAACAGCTGGCACTGGGTGCTGCTAGGGCAAAGGGACTCCCTTCCGGTGGCACTGCCTGTGCTTCCTCTTCGAGCTCCCAGATCCCAGAGGTAAGAGGCCTAGTGTTTAACTAGCTGGACACTACGTGCGCAAGGAAAGCTCGGCGGGGAAACCTGCCCACGCTCCATTGTGGGAAACGGGCTCGTACACTGAGACGCTGTGATCATGTGTGTGTGTGGTGGGGAGTTATCAGATGGACCTGCCTTCATTGTCACATTCGGTTTCTTGATTCATCCCAGGAGAGAGGCGGGTCGGAGATGGTTATGTCCATCTTACAGGTGAGGGCCCCGCCAGCTGGCAGGCCTCAGGGCAGATGCTGGTGACCAGCAGGAAGCCACTGCAGGTCAGTGGCTTTTACATGACACCCAGACCACTCTGACACCTGCATTTTGGAGCCTGTGTTGTGTGTGGGTGACTACAGTGAGTTAGTTACTCCTTTATTCCCCAACTCTCTGCCAATTACACTGAGTGGCAGGTTATTATGGTCTCTGAATGCATAATAATCTGGCCACTCAGTGTATAGCCTATATCATAAAAGGCTAATATGCAAATTGTCCTCTTGACCAAGAATTCGACCAGCAGGCAGGCCAGCCAACCACCCTTGTCCCCTCCCCCTGACCAGGATTGCCAGACTCCACCCATGCATGAATTCATGTACCCAGCCTCTAATATACAGTACACACACACACACACACACACACACACACGTACACTGAGTGGCCAGATTATTATGCGTTCAGAGATCATAATAATCTGGCCGCTCAGTGGACATATTAGTATTACTATTCTTTTTAAAAACAAGACTTTTTATTGATTTTTAGGGAGAGAGAGAGAGAGAGAGAAGAGAGAGAGAAACATTGATGGTTGCCTCTTGCACTTCCTCTACCAATAACCCATTGGCAACCTTTCAGTGCACACGGGGATTCCCAACTAACTGACCCACACCAGCCAGGGCTCTAGTCATTTTTTAAAAGTATATTTTTATTGATTTCAGAGAGGAAGGGAAAGGGAGAGAAACATCAGTGATGAGAGAGAATCATTGATGGCTGCCTCCTGCACGCTCCCTACTGGGGACTGAGCCTGCAACATGGGCATGTGCCCTTGACCAGAACTGAACCTGGGACCTTTCAGTCCGTAGGCCAATACTCTGTCCACTGAGGCACACCAGCCAGGGTTCTATTCATTTTTAAATGAGGAACAGGTATTAAGTACTTTGATCAATGGATGTATTAGAAGAGAGACAGAAGGATCTCTGAAGAGAGATTCTATGGGTATGAATACTGACAGTGAAGCCACGTAGAAGGAGAATATTGGGAGAGGCTGTTGATTCGAACACCCAGCCAGGCAAGGTCTGGACCCAGGTACTGATTATGAGACGTGGAGACACACCCATGTCTGCACATCATTTGGGAGCCTGGGAGGTTCAATGAGTAGTCCTGGCGGTTGCATGGTCTGCTGCCCTGAGGTCATATTACACAGAGCATCCTCGCTGCGGTCTCAAGCTGGGTGGGTGTGCTTGCCGCTGGCTCGGCCACGTGACTTGTCTCACCCAATGGGATGCTCGCAGAGTCATGCATGGGGAGGCTTGAAAAGTCTTGTGCAGGTGGCCTTGCCCTGGTGCCCTCGTCAGCCCAGCATGAACCAGACATTCACAAGGGAGCTGTCTGGGCTCTGGGATAGGACACGCGGGCAGGCGCATGCCCCGAGGGTCCTGGCGCCTGAAGCCTAGCTGAGGGGCCGCTGACCCGGGGGTCTGAGAGCTGGAAGACGAGGGGACGCTGTTTTAAGCCCCTGAGTTTTGGGTGGTTTTGCTACGCAGCATCGTGGTGGGAAATACAGGCTCGTACACTAAGATGCTGTGATTATGTGTGTGTGTGTTGGGGCGGGGAGTGAGGGGCGGTGGGAGGGAATGACCATAGTAAGCCCTTGTTCAAAGACAGAGACATGTGGTTGCACGCGTGCGTTCATGTGTGCGTGTGCATGCAAGTCCATAGATCAGATGTGAGCGGTGGTTTTCTGAAGGGATGGGATTTTCAGGGACTTGCACTGTATAAATCAACCAGAGCCATAACGTTCTGTGCTTTAAACCGAAAAACACACACAAAAACTACCTAATGCTTTTGTAATCACGTAGTAAGACTGGTCTTCTTTACAAGACGCAATCCATCTGGCCACCAGGGGACCTGTCACCAGGGGTGACTTTGTCCTGAGGGCAAATACAGAGGCTTCCCGAGGAGGACGCGCCTGAGCAAGTCCTTGAAATCAGCCAAAGGAGGGATGGAGAGCAAACAGGGTTGGTGTCCAGAGCAGTGGGGCTCCATGGGGTGACCTCTCCTCCCAGGATATATTCAGCAAGGCTGGAGACATTCTTTTGTCACCCCGGGGGTTAGAGGGCGTGGGTGGATGCTACTGCATCGAGGGGTAGAGACCCGGATGCTGCTCGGGCATGTGCGGGGCACCCCTTACCCCACAAAGAACCATCCAGCCCAGGAGCCCCTCGGGCTGATGTGGAGAGACATTGGCTGGCGGGCTGCGGGAGCCGTGGGCCCGGTCTTGGCAGGTGCAGAGGCCCAGCGCCTCCAGGGTGGACCTGGAGCTTGTCCTGTGTGAAGACTACGCAGAGCTGGGCCACCCTGAACTCGGGGACAGAGAAGTGAGTAGGTATGTGTTTGGGGAGCTGGATGACACCCCAGACAGGGCTGGCACCCAAGACTAGAGCTTGTGGTGGGTTCAGCGTGCCAAAGGGGCTGTGCCAAGCTTGCCTCGAGGCCAGCAGTCACCGAAGAGTGTGTGTGCCCAGTGTACAAGCTCCTTATGATGCCGTGGGTGCCTGGCTCTGAAGCATCCAGGCCAGTGTCAGCCGAGCATCCCTCCCCCCTCCTCCTTCCTCTGTCCTCCCTCCTCCCTTATCCCTCCTCCAGAGCCTTGGGGCCCACCACCCAGTGAGGAGCCTGAGTTCCTGGGCTGTGGAGCTCTGCCACCCAGAGCGCTGTGCAACCTTGAGCGAGCACCCAGCGTCTCTGAGCCTCAGGAACCCTCATCCGCCAAGTGGGCACAGTCCAGGTCGCTGGGCTGCCCGCTCGCTACAAGAGAGGCGCCTCTGGTGTCTCTCCCAGAAAAAGCAATGACGGGTGTCCCCAGGAAGAACTTCTGTCCTATTTGGGCCGGGCTCTGCTCGCCCCGAGGTTCACATCAGCGGTGACAACTGACAGGCGCGTGTGTCTCCAGTGACAGGTGGCGAGGCCCCGCTGCCACGGTGCCATCAGTGTGCGCAGCCTCATTGTGGGGACCATCTGTGCTGAGGACATGCCCACGAGCCTCCCCGCCCCCCCCCCCCAACTCTCTGGGCTTCGCTTACCCAGCCCTCCGCCTCCCCCCGCCCAACCCCCTCCCTCTCCCAGCATTCCAAGCGGCCGAGGCTGACCCTGTCTCTCTTGATGATTTAGGTTTTGGAGAAGGACCGGAGAGGATTTGTTTTGACATTTAAAGGCAATCCAGGTAATGAATGGCAGGGGCGGCGTCCACCTCCCCGCCCGTATATCTGCGCAGCAGTATCTATTTTTGACGCAGCTGACATGCCATTTCCTTGGGCGGCGCAAGGGGGGCTCGGCTTTAAATTAAACTCGTCTCCGACCCCTCGGATCTGCAGGCCGTTCGGGGCAGACCTGGCGAGGAAGCCAGAAAGGCCTGCTGGCCGTCAGTGATGTATGGAGTGAAGGGGAGCCCCGGGCGCTGGAGCTGAGACCCCCTCTAAGCATTAACGAATGACAGGGGATGTCCCCAAGTCTCCTAATCACCTCTAATGCGCACGTTTAGAAGCGAACTTTCAAGCAGGCGAGATAAGCGGGTCAGACAAAGAAAACAAAATAAAATCCTATCATTGCTTCTCCGGCTGGTGCGGGACGGGGAGGGGCGATGCCTTTGATTAGGAATGACCCTGTGCATTTAAACATATACATGAGTCTACCTGTGAGAGCGAGAGCTCCCTGTCAAGGCAATATATTCAAGAACCATTGTGGCTCAGGGGTTGAGTGTCGACCTATGAACCAGGAGGTCGCAGTTTGATTCCCAGTCAGGGCACATGCCTGGCTTTCAGGCTTGATCCCTGGTGTGGATGTGTGGGAGGCAGCCAATCAATGATGTTTCTCATTAATGTTTCTCTCTTTCCCTCTCTCTCCCCATCTCTCTCTCTCTCTCTCTCTCTCTCTCTCTCTCTCTCTCTCTCCCCTTCCCTTCCTCTCTAAAACCAATAAAAAATAAAAATTAAAAATTAAAAAAAAATAACCACATGGGGACCCTCCGTCTAGGATGTTCAGAAGGGCTTCTGGCACTAAGGAGCAAATTTGGAAAAGAAACCTGCCCAGACCATGTCCATTCTCCAGCACCGAGGATTCCGGGGGGACTAGGTCCCAAGTTCACTGGCATGCTGCTAGGGCAGTGCCCACTTTGGGAGCAAACCCAGGTGAGGTGGGCTCAGAAGCTGGACCGACAGAAGGCACCAGAGGACCACTTTAGAGCAGCAGTCACCAACCTTTCGGACCTCACGGGCCACCAGTGGTCCACGGCCGGCCGGTGGCCGCTGCTTTAGAAGGTTCCTGAGATGTTGTCCCTGGACATAGTGTTTCCGTGATAGCCCGCAGGGCCGTCCTCAGGTGACCGCCTTATACCCTGGCGGGACACATCGCTGTGGAGGCAGAGAGCCTGGGGTGGAGCCCCAACACTGCCACGTAATTGCCGTAGGGCAGTGGTCGGCAAACTCAGTAGTCAACAGAGCCAAGTACCAACAGCACAAAGATTGACATTTCTTTTGAGAGCCACATTTTTTAAACTTAAACTTCTTCTAAAGCCACTTCTTCAAAATAGATTCTCCCAGGCCGTGGTATTTTGTGCAAGAGCCACACTCAAGGGGCCAAAGAGTCACATGTGGCTCTAGAGTCACGATTTGCTGGCCACGGCCGTAGGACTTTGGGGTGAGTTACTTAGCCTGTCAATGTCCTCGTCTACAATACCAGAGTCATCACCGGTCCATCGTAGGCTATGAAATCAGCCAAGTGAAAGCTTATGTTGACATCCTATATCCATACCCGGTCATTTGCAAAGGCAAAATCAGCACGTGGCAAAGCCTTCATGCAAAACACAGACATTAGAAACAGAAGCAAATACATCCTGAAAGTTCACCTCCTAATATACTTGCTACTCCCCTTTGATAGATTTTTCTATGTTTGCTTCAATAAGCATTTATTTTTTAATCAGAAAAAAAGACAATAAACTGGAAACATGAAATATTAGAGCTTGATGCTACTCTTACAACATTCCATGTGATTGCCTACAAGCCAACTATTACCTCCAGCATCCTTTGCTAAACCATAGCAGGTGCAGTACAAGAATTAGGAGCAAGAAAAACTCAGATTTGGGATCTAGTTTCCATCACCCTCTCCCCCCTCCGCCCCCCCACGTCATTATCACCACCACCATCATCACCTCCACAGTCACCTGTGATCATTATCATACCCACTGTGGCCAGCACCACCAGTTATCATCACCACTGCTAACAGCATTCTTTCTATCACACCATCTCCACCACCACCAACATCACCATCACCACCATCACTACCATCACCATCACCACCACCATCACTACCACCACCATCACCACCATTACCCTCACCATCATCACTGCCATCACTAACACCATCACTACCATCACCATCACCACCACCATCACTACCACCACCATCACCACCATTACCCTCACCATCATCACTGCCATCACTATCACCATCACTACCATCACCATCACCATCACTACCACCATCACCACCAACATCACCATTACCACCATCCCTACCACCACCATCACCATTACTACCATCACCATCACCATCACTCTCACCATCACCACCACCATCACTATCACCATCACTACCACCACCATCACCACCACCACCAACATTACCATCACCACCATCACCATCACCACCATCCCTACCACCACCATCACCATTACTACCATCACCATCACCACCACCATCACTCTCACCATCACTACCACCACCATCACCACCATTACCCTCACCATCATCACCACCATCACCACCATTACCCTCACCATCATCACTGCCATCACCATCACCACCATTACCCCCACCACCATCACCATCATCACTATCACCACCACCATTACCCTCTCCATCATCAGGAGAAAGTATGAAGTGAACCTGGGCAAGTCATTTCAGCACTCTGGATTCTATATTTGCATCGCAGGCCCGTCTGTGTCTCTTGGATCAAGTATCTACTAGTACATGACCCTACGGGAACTGTAATGGTCCTTTCTTAAATCACCCTTACCAGGGTCCCAGTGGGCCTACTAGCCATGCAGTGCTAGGTGCCAGCCGCTGAACACGTGCTGACATTGAGATGCGCAGGAACATTCTCTGCAGCCCATACCTTGGCAGCTCTACTGAAGCCTCTTCCTATCAGATGCCGAGCCTCTAAGACCCGTTTCCTTGGAAGCCTGAGCCACACAAGCGCATCCAGGAAAGAGTGGGAGAGCCGCCAGCCGCACAGAGATGACTCCTCAGCCCAGGGCTTGTGAAGCCGGGCTTATGAGCAAAGTTCCCTCTCAGCATCCGGACGGTCTTTGATTTCCTGGACTCCATCCTTGACCTGTTGCCTCATAGTAGAGCGTGTGTCGGGGAGACGCGATCAAGACATTCCACTGAGTTATACCACTTCCAACTATCAGACGGTGCCTTTGAACCCCTCCAACAAACCACAAACTTAGGAACTGACATTGACACAACACTCAGCGGATTCAAAACACAGGGCGGGGGAGACGAGGGGGGAGAGGGGGGCGAGGCTCTTTGATTAAATGTGTTTCTTTCTCTTTGTGCTCTAATGGGGTCTAAAGGTACTGCCTGGAACTTCAAAGTTCTCGCGCTTGCTTTCCAAAGAAAGTCCCCCTCAAGCTCTTAGAAGTTCCCAGCCAAGAGCAATAGGAGAGCTTTGTTATTGGTTTAAATACCCAAGCATTTCGATGGATAAACATTCAAACAAGGAAAGGAAGTCATGGAGGAGACGCGGCTCTGAAGGAAGAAAAGGATGTGAAGGAAATCAAAGTCGCAGCCGTCAAAACATCCCGCGCTCCAGAGAACCCGGCTTATCTGCGCGGCCTCCCCTTGGCAGGAACGCCTGTCTAACCTCCGTGCCACGTTTTAATCCCTCCAAACTGGTTTCAGTTTTTGCCAAGATGGATGTCGGGTCCGAATTAAAACCAGTCATCCATCTTTGCCAAAGCGTTTTCTTCTTCCTCCGCGGTGGAAAGCCACGAAGCCGAGGTGCTCCTGTTAGGAATGCGCCCCTTCTGAAGGGATCGGGCCCCTGCGGTTTGCTGATAACCAGAGAGAGGCACCCTCGCAACCTGGAAACCTCGGAGGGGCAGCGCTCCCGACGACGATGAATGAGGAGGCCATTAAAAACAAGACAGATGGCTTTCCAGCCCGGGGGAGGAGGGAGCCCTTCCTGGACATGGCGCTGTTTTGTTTGCTAATAAAAAGGGGCTTTTAAGAGGCTATGCAACATGATTTCCCCAATCTTGGCTCAAACTCCTGTCTTTGGACCTCCTCTCCAATTTAGGGGAGAGCATTAGAATTCCAGGCACCTTTTCAAGGAAGAGAAAAGCTGGAGGCAACGCTGCCATCTGCGCCCACGTGGCTGGGCCTGGAGGGCATTGTGCTAAGTGAAATAAGTCAGGCAGAGGAAGGGACGTGTTGCATGATCTCAGTTGTATGTGGGCTCTAACAAAAAAAAAAAGGTGCCCGGCAAAGAATGAAAGCACAAACCCCCTGACTGCCAGAGCCGGCCCCCCCCCCCGGGGAGCAATGGGTAAGGGAGGTCAAAGGTACCACCTTCCAGGGGTCAGATAAAGAAGTCCTAGGAGCATACGGTAAGGCGTGGTGACGCTAGGTCCCCAGGCTGTCTTGTATTTGAAAGCTGCTAAGACAATAGATTTCCAAAGGTCTCATCATAAGAAAAAAATGTATAGCTCTCGGTAGCAGAGTCATAACTTTTTGGTGGGTAGTATAGTGCTCCAATCAACTGAGCCACCTGGCCAGGGCATGATGTTATATGTCAATTATAGATCTCAATTAAAAAAAAAATCTATCTATATCTATATCTATATCTATATCTATATCTATATCTATATCTATATCTATATCTATATCTATATCTATATCTATATCTATATCTATCTATCTATCTATATATATATATAAAAGCCCAGCAATCAGAACAACCATAATAACTAGTGGCTATGACATGCACTGTGGCAATCAACCAGCCTGATCTGGGCCCCAATTGGCCCCCAAAAATCTGATTGCTGTGTGGGGCTGACCAGCATGTTTACAGCCTCTCCCCGTGGCTGCTCCTGATTGGGGGGCGGGGCCTGCCAGCCAATTGCTCATGCACGAATTTATGCACCAGGCCTCTAGTATATATTATAAACAGAAAAGAATATGCTTGAAAAAGCCAGGAAGCCATTTAAAGCTAATGACTGATGGCTTCCTTTCTTTGCTGAGGAGATGGTCTTCCTGGGAGCAAGGGTCTGAATCTGCAACCTTGTCCAGAGGAAAACCCAGCCGGCTGGTGTGGCTCAGTGGCTGAGCATTGACCTATGAACCAGGAGGTCATGGTGCAATTCCTGGTCAGGGCCCATGCCTGGGTTGCAAACTGGATCCCCAGTGTGGGGTGTGTAGGAGACAGCCAATTGAGGTTTCTAACTCACCGACGTTTCTGTTTCTCTATCCCTCTCTCCCTAAAAATCAATAAAAACATTTTTTAATAAAGAGGAAAACCTAGAGACCTCCTGGAGGAAGCAGGGTGCGCTTCTGAGCAAGGGTCTTGTCAATGGCGACCAGCACACTGGCATTTGGGGTGCTGAGAAAGCACCCGTTTCTTACATCTGCTGCCAGGCCGGGCCCCTCTCTCAGCTCCTATTAGTCTGGGAATTCGTAGTTGCGTTCTGGGGTCCACGACTCAGAGCATCGTCGATGGGGCTGCCTCGCGCACGCTGGTGCTACTTCACCTGCATGGCCCACCACCTCGGGCTGCTCCAGCCACAGGCGCTAGGCTGGCTGGCTACCCAGGAAGCTGTCAGGATTACTACATTCCTCCAACATGAGGGCACCAACATCCATGAGTACCTCATCCGAGGCCGAATGAAGCAGAGAGGGGAAATTAATGAGTGGCATGTCACTCGGGGGTGAAGCTGACTCATAGGAAGTGGAAAAGTCATTAAGAACTTAAAAAGAAAATTATTTTGAGCGGCCTCCTTTTCCCTCGGATGCCCAGAGATGTTCCCCTCATGGTTTAAAGCTACCAGCTGTTTCACAGAAAATAAAAGTTCTCAGGGTTTGGAGGTTGGAGGGCCCCTCCCAGCGAGGGTCCAGGAAGCCCAGGGCCATCACCCCCTTTTATCTCTGGGAGATAGGCTCCAGAACAGACAGCCCAACCCCAATTCCCACAGCCCGGGTGATGGCTGGAAATATGTGTTGTGAGTGCCCTCTAGTGGCCAAAGCTTGGCTGAACATGAAAAGAGCTTTTCACCCTGAGCTGGGTGTTGAGTGCTTTTGAGAAGCTATTTTGCAACTTGTCCGTGGCCTTGGTGCTCTGCTAATCATGGTTTTCAACTCCAGGGCTCGGGTCTTTCATGCGCCGCCTCCAATCCTCCTGGGGAGGCGGGTGAGTTTGAACTCAACTTCGGTTTTTGAAACTGGCAAATGGTAATTTTTCTGAGAAAAGGGGTCAGCCTCCAAAGCAGACGGTTCTTTGTCTGTGTGATTTCCTCCGGATGCCGAGCCCCGAAGCGGCACCTTCCTACTTGCAAATGTCGTTGATTGTCCCAGTTTCTCTGGCAAAATCATGTTTCTCCTTCATGCTCAAGGCGGGCCTCGCAAAGGCGCTAGGAAGGAAGCAATTCCCTGGAGGAATTGTTCCGAAGCGATCACCATGGAGATGAGGAAGCTTGAGGATAAGCTGGTCGTTGAAGGATTTTTCATGACAAAGAGAAAACATCCCCACAAACCCCCTAAGTGTCCAACAGGGTGGAACTGATCTCCGAGTTCAACCAGCAAAGGGAGTGAAGTGTTGTAACCAAAAGGGACTTGGGACTGTGGAGAGGATCCTTTATGCCAACAGATTGGGACACGGAGGTCAGGAGAGGGTGAGCGGCTTCCCTGGGGTCTCACATAAACCCGGTGATGGGTATGTGACTGTTCACTTTGGGAGGAGTCTCTGAGCTGTCCCTTTTCTGAATAAATTTAGTTTAAAAAGTTTTTGGTGGGCCCTAGCCGGTTTGGCTCAGTGAGTAGAGTGTCGGCCTTCTGTTTGAAGAGCCTCAGGTTTGATTCCGGTCAAGGGCACATGCCCGGGTTGCCAGCTTCATCCCCAGTGGAGGGTGTGCAGGAGGCAGCCAATCAATAATTCTCTCTCATCCTTGATGTTTCTATCTCTCTCTCTCTCCCTCCCTCTTCCTCTCTGAAATCAATAAAAATATTTTTTTTAAAGTTTTTGGTAGGATTTTTTGTTCTTAATCCTCACCTGAGGATATTTTTTCCATTGCTTTTCCAGAGAGAGTGAAAGGGAGGGAGAAAGAGAGAAACATCGATGTGAGAGAGACACATTGATTGGTTGCCTCCTGAATGCAGCCCCACCCAGGGTGGGGAAAGAACCCAAAACCCAAGTACCTGCCCTTGACCAGGAATCAAACCCCAAACCACAGGCCAATGTTCTAACCATGAGAAAACCCGTCCAGGGCTTAAAAAAAAAAAAAGAAAAGTTGTTAAGCCAGGTATCTTAACTCATCATCGAACAGTCTTCTGACCCTGTGCTATCCCCAGCAAGCAAGGGAGAGGTACAAAAGAGAGGACAATGGAAATGAGGCCTCCAGGAACTAGATTTTAAAATTGCATTTAGAACATTCAAATGATGAGCCTAGATTTGCTTGCAAAGCGCTTTGTCTTTGCTGAAATGGAAGATGTTGTAAAACGAAGTCCACAACTTGTTAGCAGGCCCTGAAAACAACCCACAGACAATTCTTGGCCCCTGGGTCTGAGAGATTACCAGGGAATTTCACTAACTCATGTCTTCATTGTCATAGCAACCGTGAATGGCCATCTTGCTATTGTTTTAAATCCCCATGGAAGATTGAGAGAGAAGCAATTGACCCACCTACCAATGTAACTTATAACTCCTCTCCTCCGCATCTCTATGTCAGAAGCAGAGAGATGCCCAAATCATTTCTGAGCCCCGTTTAATACTCACTTCTTTTGTGTCTGTCCCCAGGAGACAATCATGAAAAACAACTCAGTCCCCGACCTCCCTGAGCCCTCCTTCTGGCCAGGAGGAAGTTTACATCCATGAAAACAAAATTTGAGACCAATCGTAGGCAAGTGAATGCACAGTGCATACTCTAAGTGTTATGAATAGTGTCAGGAACAAAATCAAGAGACAGGAATGGTGAGTTGGGCTAGTCTGGGTACATGTTGGCAAGGACAGGTGAGTGTCAATCTATGCAGCTCAGTTTTCCTACCTGCAAAATGGGCGCAATGCTAGTATCTCCTACTGTGAAGAGTCCATGAGACAGGGCACATGGCTAGAACAGACAATGCTCAAACATGCTCATTGAATACTAATTATTTTTATTAACAACTGTCATCAGGTCTGGCCAACCAGCCGGCACAGGTGGGACTTCTGGCTCCTGCGTGAGGCTTGGTGTGCAGGTTTAACCGGGAGAAAGGCTTTCTCGTTTCTTCTCCTGGGGAACAGCGCTGCGGGAGGCCCCGGGACCCTGGATGGGAGGCGTGGCTTCTGTGGAGGATTTGGTGGCCGCATTAGGGCCCAAGTTGCTGCCAGGGTAGAGGCCGAGGCCACAGAGCTGGTGGAAGCGGGCCGAGGACAAGGAGTGGATCCCCGTCACCAAGCTGGGCCAGGCGACATGCAGATCGAGTCCATCGGGGCATCTGAGTCACTGACTTTTTCCCGGGGCCTCCCTCGAGCAGGAGGTTTCGAAAAACAGTGCGAAAGCAGACACCGCTGGCCAGAGGGCCCGGTTCGAGGCAGTTACACCACAGGGGGCTGCAGTGGACTGTCGGTTTAGGTATTAAATGCTGGAGAAGCAGCCACGGCCGCCGTGGGCCGTCCTCCTGCCAAGCTCTCTGCATCCTTGTGTGGGGAGCAGGATGGCAAGACGTGGGGAGCCGCTACAGTGTTCGGACAGGTCCAAGCCCCAGACTGGTGAGAGGGCACAGTCCTCTCATGGCCACGGGCAAGTCCCAGGACAATGATAGCCAACAGCTGTGGTTGTAAGTATAAACCTATGGTCCGCACACTGGCCCCACGTGCCTGAGTGATAGAGGCTGCAGGGAACCAAAGCTGGATCAGGTGCATGTAGTCGAGGAGGATGGAAACCCATAAGAATGTAAACATCTTGACCATGCCCTTACTTTGTCTCGTGGCCTCTGCTATAAAATAAAGACACGGCTTATGGGTGCTGGTGCTGTCTCTCAGGAGCAGCGTCCCCACCGAGACCAGCCTTCATTCTCGTGTCTGTCTTTTCTAAGCCTTTCACCACCCCGTCTCAGGGTCACCCTTGGCCGTGCCAGTGCGGCACTGCAAGCCCCTCACTGGGCCCTGCAAAGTACGGCCGCTGTAGCTCTGCTGGTGGCCTCATCCCCGCCCGCAGGGCCACTGGCATCGTCTGAGCCCCTGTGCCCAAGATGCTGCTGCCAATGGCCAGTATGGACAATGGCCGCCCCAAGGCCACCTTCATGCCACCTCTAAGACCATAGCTGTCTCGCCAGCTCGGGAAAGAGACCATGTTTACCAAGCCTCCCTCGCAGGAACTCACTGGTCACCTTGTAAAGAGCAGAATCTCTGCGCAGAGGACCCAGGCTCCCACTGTGGCCACCACATCATTTTACGCTAGAAAAACCAAGTGAATTAAGCCTGTTTAGGAAGGAAAGGAGGGAAGAAGGGAGATAAAAGGAGTTTCTCCCGCTGCAATAACAGAGATGCCTGAGAAGGCTCTACCTCCACATTCTTTACCAGTTTCTCTCGGTAGGTGGCGCCCTTGAGACCTCCGCCCACAGGGATTTTTTTTTTTTTTCTATTCCAGAGAAAGGGAACCAGTTTTCCAGCCAAGTACAAAGTCAGAGGACAAGACATCCAATTTAGCTAATTTGCAAAGATCTTAATTTCCCAACACTGTCACCACAGGCTGCGTTGCTCAGGAAATACAGCCACGAATAAATGAACGGGAGGCCGGAAGACGCGGGCCCTGGTGCCTGGAGAACTGGCTTTGAATCCTGGCTCTGACTCCCCCTGGCTGTGTGACCTCAGGCCTGCTACTCACCTAGCCCACCGTGTCTACTTCCTCCTCCATAAAGGGAGAGAGCCCGGCTGGCATGGCTCAGTGGTTGAGCATCAACCAGTGCGGTGGTCGGCAAACTCATCAGTCAACAGAGCCAAATAGCAACAGTACAACAATTGAAATTTCTTTTAGAGCCAAATTTTTTAAAATTCTTCTAACGCTAATTCTTCAAAATAGACTTGCCCAGGTCGTGGTATTTTGTGGAAGAGCCATACTCAAGGAGCCAAAGAGCCGAGTGTGGCTCGCGAGCCACGGTTTGCCGACCTCTAGACCAGTGAACCAGGAGGTCACCTAGTCAGGGCACATGCCCAGCTTACGGACTCAATCTCCAGTAGGAGGCATGCAGGAGGCAGCCAATCAATGATGCTCTCTCTTTCTCTCCCTTCCTCCCTGAAATTAATAAAAATATAATTTTTTTTTTTTTAAAAAAAGGAAGGAAGGAAGACAGAGTGACCCCAGGCATGGGTGGGCAGTGGCAAAGCCAGGGCTGGGATCCAGCTGTCTGACCCTTGGCCAGAGCTTGCCTGCTCCCACGCCACGCCCGCCCGTTTCTCAAGCTCTCTGGCCCTGCTTCCCCGGGGAAGTCCCACCAGGCCGGGCGCCTGCACAAGAGGCCAGGGAGCACAGAGGAGTCCCGAGCAGGAGGAGAGGCGGCGCCCCTGCAGAGAACCCCAAGTCCTTTCTGTAGCCGCTCTGCCCTAAGGCAGGTCCGAGCATCGCGACTTTTTTCTGAAACCGCAGTGCGGGCTGTGAACAAAGACTGGCTCTGGAGTCGGCTGGAGGAGACACCTGCCCGTGGCACCTCAGCCAGGTCACCGGGTCACCGGGTCACCGCCAACGACCGCCAGTCACGCATGCCCCCTTGATGGCAGGTGCTGAGGGTGACACTTCTGTGTACTTCCTCCCCAAGTCCTGGAAAGCCAACCAATCAAGAGAAAGGCATCAGAGAAATTCTACCTGGGCACCTCTTACCCCCACCCGGCCAGAGCGCCTCAGCTGACAAGGTTAGTGAGAACAGGGGTGTCTAGAGCCTGGCCCAGCCCAGAGCCCTGGGAGGCATGACCACTGAGGCAACGGGGCGTCCTGGGTGAGACCTGGGGCAGAAAAAGGACAAGAGGTCAAAGCTAAGGAAGTCTGCATGAAATGTAAACTCGAGGTAATAATATTGCTGCAGCCCAGTGGACGAGCATCAACCTAGGAATCAGGTTCGATTCCCCGTCAGGGCACACGCCTGACTTGTGGGCTCCATCCCCGGTGGAGGGGGCGGGGCATGCAGGAGGCAGCCGATCAATGATTCTCATCAATGATGTGTGTGTCTCTCTCTCCCTCTTCCCTTCTCTCTGAAATCAGTAAACAAATATTTAAAAAAAATAAAAACAATTCCAGCCCTAGCCAGTTTGGCCCAGTGGATAGGCATCGGCCTGTTGATCAAACGGTCCCGGGTTCACTTCCGGTCAAGGGCATGTACCTCAGTTGCAGGATCCTCCCCTGTCCAGGCCCTGGTTGGGGCTCATGCAGGAAGCAACCAATTGATGTGTTTCTCTCATATAGATTGTTTCTGTCTTTCCCTCTCTCTTCCATTCTCCCTAAAAATCAATGGGAAAATATCTTAGGTAAGGATTTAAAAAATAATAATAAAATAATTCTACAGAAGTTGCAGTAAATTTTATTTGCATATTAATAATAATTAATGTATTAATACTGGTTCAATTGCTGGGACAACTGTGTCCACCAGAGTAATATAAGATGTTGACAGCAAAGGAAATAAGAACTGAGAGATACGGAAACTTGTGTTTTTTTTTTTGCAACTTTTCTGTAAATCTAAAATGATCATAAAATAAAAAGTTTATTTAAAAAATAAAGCCAAAAGAAAAAAAACACAAAGCCACATGGCCAGCCTGCTCCCAGCTGTGTGGGAGCCCTGTTCGTATCTTTATAGGGCGACGTCTTTGTTTATATCGGCATAGCTTCCCTGGTCCTCCCAAGCTCTCTCCCTGCAACAGGCCAGGGTGTAGAAAGAGCACAGGGTGGAGGGCGGAGGTGAGGGCGGGAGGGTGCGGGGAGATGGAGACACTCAGCCTGCTGTTTACTGGCGACAGGAGCCTGGGTCAGGCACCCAGTCCTGCCGAGCACAGAATGCAGAAACTTCTATCCCACTCTGACTGACAGCATTAAATGAGTCAGCACGTTAAAGCACTTTGGAAAATATGAAAGCACTTGGCTCTTACATCTAATATAAAACCTGTTTTAAACATGCACTCTCCCAATGGGTACACTGAGATACATAATTTTATAGATATTCCCGGTGTGGTCATACACATGCTTTGCATATGGTGTGCATGGCTTGCTTTTTTCCTGTTTTACGTGGAAATCTGACCTGAGTTCCACCCCATAACTGCGGATCTTCTGCCAGTTGTGCAACCTCTCTGAGCCTTACTTTCTCCCCTGACAGTGGGGATCAGATGTCTACTTGGAATGATTAATTCAAATCTACCTGGATAGCTTCCTTGCTGGTTGATAAAATGATTAAATAAGGGGACACGTGCAATTTGCTAAGCACAGTGTCTGATATATAGTAGGTGCTCAATAATGGTTCTTGTGATAACACTACAACTAATAATTATTACTGTCTTTGGGGCAGTTAGTATACACTGAGTGGCCAGATTATTATGATCTCTGAATGCACGTGCGCGAGAGCGCGCACACACACACACACACACACACACACACACACACACACTAGAGGCCCGGTGCATGAAATTCATGCATGGATAGGGGGTGTCCTTCATCCCAGCCTGCTCCCTCTCCAATCTGGGATCCCTTGAGGGATGTCCGACTGCCCATTTAGGCCTGATCCAAGTAGGCCTAAAGGGCCTCTCACAATCTAGGACTGCTGGCTCCCAACTGCTCACCTGCCTGCCTTCCTGATTGCCCTTAACTGCTTCTGCCTGCCAGCCTTGATCATCCTCTAACCACTCCCCTGCCAGTCTGATTGATGTCTAACTGCTCCCTTGCCAGCCTGTTTACCCCTAACTGCCCTATCCTGTGGGCCTGGTCACCCTAACTTCCCTCCCCTGTAGGCCTGGGTCCCCCCAACTTCTCTTCCCTGCAAGCCCAGTCGCCCCCAACTTTCCTCCTCTGCTGGCATGGTCACCCCTAACTGCCCTCCCCTGCAAGCTTGATCACCCCAAACTGCCCTCCCTTGCAGACTTGGTCCCTGCCAACTGCCCTCCCCTGCTGGCCATCTGTGGTGGCCATCTTGTGTCCACGTGGGGGCAGGATCTTTTGACCACATGGGGGCAGTCATCTTGTGTGTTTGAGTGATGGTCAATCTGCATATTGCTCTTTTATTAGAGTAATATATTATGTATATTAGAGGCCTGGTACATGAATTCATGCATGAGTGGAGTCCGGCCAGTCTGGCCAGGGGGAAGGGACATGGGCAGGGCGGCCAGCCTGCCTGCTGGTCGAACTCATGGCTGAGGGGACAATTTGCATATTGGCCTTTTATTATATAGGATATACACTGAGTGGCCAGATTATTATGCGTCCAGAGATCATAACAATCTGGCCACTCAATGTATATCAAGCATGTTGAAAATACGTTACCTTTATTAACTCAATCTTCCCAATAACTCTGCAAGATGAGTAGTATTTTTACCTCCATTTAACAGGTAAGAAAGTAGACTCTGTGAGGTTAAGACACCTGCTTAAGGTCACACAGCCAAGATGAAACAACAGTGAGGCAAACTGCCCAGCCCAGATCCTGGTCCCTGGTGCTCAACCCCAGCCAGCCCAGTTCTCCTTTAACAATTTTGTTCAAACTTCTGAGGCACCAGCGTGCCTGGAGGTGGGCTTTGGGTTTAATGTCCACTTCTAGCTGCGTGGCCTTAGGCTAGTGCCTCAACGTCTCTGTGTCTGGAAGATGGGTAGTATCCTAGTGCCCACCTTTAGGGGCATAACTGAGTTTTGAAGAGTCACAAATGGAAAGAAGTGCCTGTCATCTAAGAAGTTCTAAAAAATGTCAGTGATCACCATGACGACGACGGTGCCTTGATGCCTCTCGGCTCCCAGGCACCTGGACACGCCTGTCGTCCAGCCAGCGGACCGTTACAGTAGCTTCAGACACAGAAGTTCGTTAAAGTGAAACAATCTTTTCATTCTGACTTCTGCCCACACCGTCTGAAAATGCAACCGCTCCCTCTTTCACGAGCTGCTCATCTGCCCTGGGAGGTGGGTGGCCACTTGGCTGAGATGGCTTAGATGGGAAGCAAGATGCAGATAAGCACACTCTTGCACATCCGTGTACACATGCGCACACGCACAGAGTTAGTGCTGTCAGCATTAGCTGAAGTGTAGTGAGGGGCGCGGCTACAGTGTTTTGACAGGTTCAAGCCTCGGACTGATGAGAGGGCACAGTCCTCTCATGGCCACGTGCAAGTCCCAGTTGGAGGGCAGAGCCTCCCAGCACAATGATAGCCAAGAGCTGTGGTTGTAAGCTTGAGCCTATGGTCCGAACACGTGGCCCCACGTGCCGGCATGAGGTGGGCTTGATAGAGTTAGGTGCATGCAGTCGAACAGAATTGAAACCCACGAGAATGGTGTAAACATCTTGACCACGCCCTGACTTGGCCTCGTGGATCTGGCTGTGAAATAAAGACACGGCTTATGGGCGGTGGCGCTGTCTCTCCATGAGGAAGCCGCGTCCCACCGAGACCCAGCTTTCGTTCTCTTGTCTGTCTCCTCTTCAGCCACCCCCACCCCGGTTCGCCCTGGGCTGTGCTGGCACAGCACAGTGTAGCCCGCTTCAAAGATGTTTTACTGCCCGGCCGGTATGGCTCAGTGTTTGAGCATCGACCGAGGAACCAGGAAGTCGCCGTTTGATTGATTCCCAATCGATGATTCTCTTTCATCGCTGATGTTTCTCTTTCTTCCTCTTTCTCTGAAATCAATAAAAACACATTTAAAAATAATAAATTAGAAAGTAGGGCAGGAAACTCACCCCAAATGGAACACCCCAAGTTTAACACTCGACTTGGTGGGATTCCAAGTGCTTTTACTCTTTCCTTGACACTCCCACCCTCTCCCTCACCCCCACCACATGTCATCACATAAATACACTGTCCACTATTTCCAGCGTTTAAAGGCAGAACTGAAACGCCTCAGCCGGTTGGAGACTGCGTGCCTCGATGGTAAGCGCCAAGTCTCCGGGCTCCCCCTCTGTAAGGTCAGCTCACCGCTTGCTCACCAGTTACATCTCAAGCAGGAAGCGGCTTCCATTACAACACGGTGTTTAAGGAGGAGCTGATGTCCTGGTTAGCACGGAAGCAGTCCTGTCTAAGCCCCGGACGAGTTGACCATTGCTTTCCAATTTGCCTTCCAATAACTCTGCAAGAGGAGTAGTATTCTTAGCTGGAACCGTCCGGGCCACGCGTGAAATCTGAGACACCCTCGAGGACAGGATGGGGAGCAGCCTGCTTGCCTCGGGGGAACATGTCTGTCTTCCTCCCAACTTGCCATCGACACCAACCTTCATGCCCCAGCAGGCAGCTAGCACAGGCCTGAGGAAGGAACAGGAGTGAGGTGTTACCGACTCTCTATTAATTACCTTCTTTACAGGAAGCCACTCCCTTCTCTTATCTGAGGATCTTAGGTCCTGTTTGCTCACTCGAAGCTGAACCTCTACTTACAGAAACTTAGGGGAGCTTCCCACAGGCTCTGGACAGTCGCTGCCAAAGAGCCAATGCAATAAAAGCTTAACAGGGTTTCTTTTTCTTATTACAATTTTCTCCAATTCTTTTTCTGCAGTTCTCTCGGCAGTTCTCTCTAGTAATGGCCAAGAAGTCCCAGGTTTTGTCTACAACAAGAAAATAACCTTGGCCCGCCGGCACGGCTGAGTGGTTGAAGGTCAACCTATCAACCAGGAGGTCGTGGTTCAATTCCCAGTCAGGACACATACCTGGGTTGCAGGCTCAATCCCCAGTGGGAGGCATACAGGAGGCAGCCGATCAATGATTCTCTGTCATCGTTGATGTTTCTAATCTCTCTCTCTCTCCCTCTCCCTTCCTCTCTGAAATCAATAAAAATATATTTAAAAAGAAAATAATCGTTCTTTTTTATTTTTTCTCCAGCTAAAATAAACAGCCACCTTTTCCCTGACTGGGAGGGCACCAAACAAAAAGCATCTGTGTCTTTAGAAAGTCGCCTTTTCTGTGAGGGACAGGCCATGGGATCTGAGTCATCCTTCAGGGTGAACAGCCACATGGATTTCAACATGGGGGTTGCCTGTGTCTGTTGCCACCAGGGTCTTAGAATCTTCCTGCCTAATTCCTACATTTTTAAATGGTCGTCAAATGCTTCTGCTGACGCTGCAGGAAAGCTTTGTGTAAGTGAAATGCATCAAAGAGACGGGCAGCCATGGACACGGGGCTCCAGGAATCCTGGGCAGCAGCCGGAAGGGACCCGTCGCTAAGCCCAGCGGCTTTGACGGCACTCTGGGCATCCCGCTGAGTGAAACAAGCTTCTCTCAAGAGGTCACTTGCTATGTGGTCCCAATTACATGACCTCCCTGATGTGAGCAAGCCACTCCGAGAACAGATGAACGGGTGCCAGGGGTTAGGGAGGCGGGCGGGAGGGGCCTTTGAGGTGAATGCTTTGTATCTGGACCGTGGCGATCGCCAGCGTCCACATGAGATAAGACTGCATAGGACCCAATACACAGTCGTGCAAATGAAACCTGAGCGAGGTCAGTGGATTGTCTCAATGCTGCTGTCCTGGGTGTGACAGTGTATAGTTGTGGGGGAAGTCACCAGGGGGGTCGAGGGAGGTGGGACTGGGGGGAGGGGCGTGGCACCTCTGCATTATTTATTGCAATTGCATGAGACTCTACAAGGGTCTTTGAAAGTGTGGCGTTAGGAGCTGCTTTGGAATTTGGAGGCAGGTGACTTCCTCCCTCAGCCCCGCTCCCCTGGGAGTGGACCTGCTGAGCGTAGAGGAAATCCAGGGCGAGTCCAAGGCCGGCGTGTGGCAGCAATGAGCTTGGAGGTGCGGCAGCCTCATCTCTCACCTCCAGATGTTCAGCCCAAGGCTCTCTCTCCTTATCTCTCGCAGTGATGGGGTGCGTGCTAAGTATTTGCCATGGAGATCCACTTAGCTAAAGAGAGAGAGGTGATTTCAAATAATTAATACTGTTGCCCTAACAACCAGTTTGGTTCAGTGGATAGAGTGTCATCCTGCAGACTGGAAGGTCTCAGGTTGGATTCTGTTAAGGGCATGTACCTTGGTTGTGGGCACATCCCCAGTAAAAGTGTGCAGGAGGCAGCTGATGGCTGTTCCTCTCTCATCGATGTTTCTACCTCTCTATCTCTCTCCCTTCCTCTCTGTAAAAATATCAATAAAAAAAATAAAAATGTTAACATAACGAATACTGTTGGCTAATGAAGTCTTGGTAAAGCAGATCTGACTTTCACTGCCTTCTTGGTCCTTAAAATTTTTCCTTAGCCATCTATACACATGCCTGTGCATCAGAATCAATTATTCATGCCCTGCCAATATGGCTCAGTGGTTGTCAGCCTATGATGCTCAGCAATTTTATATGGTTCAAACTAATCAGATTATTTAAAAACTAGTGACCCAGTGCATGAAATTTGTGCACATTCAAAGGGGATTAATCAGAGGATATAATTTAATATTGCTATTTGCCCTTTCTCTATAATAGAAGTGTCAGAGATGAAAGAAAACTAGTAAAATGTATATGAAAACCTTCCTCCTGCCAGAGTCTGGGGCACACCACAGGACCCAGAGTCAAATCCCCGCCCTCCCACATGTGCCTCAAAATCGCGTGAGACCCAGACCCAGCTGCAACCCCCCCATTGGACTAGATCCAGACCCATCCAGTCCCATTCTTGTCAAGCCCTGCTGGACAGAGTGTGTAACCTCAGATCCCCTGGCCTGGTGCCAGGCTGGGGGGCATGGCCTGAGGTCCTGTGTCAAGCCCTGCCAGATGGGGGACACAGCCTGAGATCCCCTCTCAAGCCCTGCTGGGTGGGGGAATCATGGTCTGAGGTATCCCATCCAGCCCTACCAGGCAGGGGGCTCAGCCTCAGGTTCCCTGGCCCAGAACTGGGAGGGGGGCGCAGCCTCAGGTCCCCCATCAAGCCCCACTGGGTGGGGGCGTAGCCTGAGTTTCCCCAACCCAGCGCTGAGGGTGCACCTTGAGGTCCCACATCAAGCCCTGCTGGGTGGGAGGCATGGCCTGAGGTCCCCTATCAAACCCCACTGAGCAGGGGGTGGGTGAGGTCTGAGGTCCCCCGACCTGGTGCTGGGGCAGGGGGGAGTAACCTGAGGTCCCCTAGCCCAGCACCAGGATGGAAAGTGCACCTTGAGGTCCCCTGTCAAGCTGGGTGGGGGCATGGCCTGAGGTCCCCTGTCAAGCCCTGACAGGTGGAGGGTGCAGCCTCAGGTCCCCTGTCAAAACCCATGGGAGTTGGAGAGGGTGTAGCCTCAGGTCCCTCCTGATTGCTCATTAAGGCTCCTTATGGGAACTTGGCCTCAGCTGTGGGTACAGCATCTTTGTGACAGAGTGATGGTCGATTTGCACACTCCCTCTGTATTAGATAGGATTGGGAGAAACTGACAGAAGAATCAATATGCAAAAGGAGGGAAGGCTCTTGACACCAAGGAAATTCCGGTGCTCTGACTTGCTGAGATTCTTGGCCAATGTCGTGTCCTGTCCCTCAGCCCTCCCGGGGCTGGCTGCTCCCTGTCCCTCCCACTCTCCTCTCTGCACAGTTGGACCCCCAACCCCGACGTGAGGCAGTGCCAGTAGCTGACGACCTGCTTTTACGCAGCAGTAAGGACGCCCTGGCATTCCGCGGTCAGTAAACTTCACACCTTGTTACCAAAAAAAATTTTTAATAGAAACTTCTGTGTGAGTTCATTGTACAGCACTTGTAACTTGTAAGGGTCCCTGGGAGACAGAGTGTGGAGGGTGGGTGAGTTCCAGTCAGAGATCAGATTTTAATTGACCAACAGGCTACCCCTGCGTAGGTCAAAGGGCAGCATGGGCTCCTGGGGCAGAGGATGGGGAAGGAAATAAGATGCTGGGTACCAGCCCTGGCCCTGGTAGCTCAGTGGGTTGGAGTATCGTTCCGTACACCCAAAGGGTCCTGGGTTCAATTCCGGTCAAGGGCACACGTCTAGGCTGTGGATGTGATCCCCATTCGGGCTGTGTGCTGGCAACCACCGATTGCTCTGTCTCTGTCATGCTGAGGTTTCTCCTTTTTCTGTCTGTCTGTCTATCTCCCTTTTTTTTTAAATATATTTTATTGATTTTTCACAGAGAGGAAGGGAGAGGGATAGAAAGTCAGAAACATAGATGAGAGAGAGACATCGATCAGCCGCCTCCTGCACACCCCACACTGGAGATGTGCCCGAAAGCAAAATACACGCCCCCAACGGGAATCGAACCCGGGACCTTTCAGTCCGCAGGCCGACTCTCTATCCACTGAGCCAAACCGGTCTTGGCTATTTATCTCCCTTACTCCCTCTTGAATATCAACTTTAAAAAAGATACTAAGACTTTTAGGTTCGAATCTGTGTCTCGCCCTGCCTCTGACCCTCTGACTGTGGGACCCCAAACAAGTTTCTTGTGCCCTTGGAGCCTTTGTTTTCTCTTCTGCCCAACGGAATGGAAACTAAAACCGCAAGGGGCAGTGGAAAGCGGGGACTGAGATACTCGTGCAAATGACCAGAGGTAGCATCCATACCTGGCGTCTGATGGATGCCATGCCCCGTGCCAGGAACTTCATATGCATTTGCCAATGATTCCTCACAGCAAGTCCGTGAAGCAAACCTATTTATCTCCATCCTATGTAAAGAAACTGCATTCAGAAAGGTTACGTCACCTGCCTGTCTGAAATCACAACGTGAGAAAGAGTGGCAGCTAGAACTTGAATCATTGAGAGGTTTGGACAGTTGGGAGGGTGAATATCCATTGCTTCTCAGTGAGCTGTCTCTTTAAATGCTGTCTCTTTTATTTGTATTTTTAAGTTCCAAAAATACAAATAAAATGCTAGTGCTGGTTCAGCAACACACTGGACAAAGGTTCTGTACATCTAAGCTCCCTGCCAGTTGCTCATCTAAGTGGATCCCATTTTCAGCTGCTAGGACTTCTGGTGGGTTTTGATTAAAATGTAAAAAATAGCTGAAACCATTTTTGGCTCGGTAGATAGAGCATTGCCCTGCAGACTGAAGGGTCCCAGGTCCGATTCGGGTCAAGGGCATGTACCTTGATTGTGGGTACATCCCCAGTGGGGCATGTGCAGGAGGCAGCTAATTGATATTTCTCTCATCGATGTTTCTAATTCTCTATCCCTCTCACTTCCTCTCTGTAAAATATCAATAAAAATATTTTTTAAAAAATGTAAAAAATAGACAAAGAGCCCGGCCAGTGTGGCTCAGTGGTTGAGTGCTGACCTATGAAGCAGGAGGTCGTGGTTAGATTCCCGGTCGGGGCACATGCCCGGGGTTGCAGGCTCGATCCCCAGCAGAAGGCCTGCAGGAAGCAGCCGACCAATGATTGTCTCTCATCATGGATGTTTCTCTTTCTTCCTGTCCCTTCCTCTCTGAAATCAATAAAAATATATTTTTTAAAACTAGACAAAGAAAGACAGTGTCTAAGCAAGAAGAAGTGTGAGGAATGTCCCAATTTATTTCCAGAGCCTGAGCTGCAGGAGAAGTCTTCCGGAATGTTCTGGGAAGGCAGAGTCTGGTGCTCTCAGCCACTCACCTGCCCTCCGCAGACAGACAGGAACGAGTCCCCGGCTGGTGGAGGGACTCGTAAGTCTTATGAGCTCGGGTTTATAGGGCGTGCTTTGAGTTGGCTCAGTCTACCTGGTTGCTATCCATGTGGCTGTGCAGACCCGGGGCACCGGGCGGCCGTTAAGGGAGGCAGCCCAGCCCAACACAGGACTAAACCAAGCGGAGACACGCAGCTAACGCTCCTGCCTCGCCCCCCACTTCTCACACCTGCAAAATTACGACCCAGAAACAGCTGACTCTTCAGAGGTGTGGGAGGAGGAACCACCCACAGACGGAAAAAGCTTGTCCCGCCTGGAGCTGGCCCGCCACCTCCGACCCCATCCCGGGCTCCCACACAGGGAAAGGCATGAACCGGTTGTGAGTGAGCTCTCCTTTGGCCGATGATTCCGGAGCCTTCCTCTGCAGCACGAGGGGGAGACCCTGCCTTCGGCCCGGGAGACGGGGCCATGGGCGTGCTGCAGTGGTTCACGCCCTTCCTTAGGCATATTCCTAAGGAGTTTATTATTTTTGATGCTGTCAGAGATGGGATTGTTCTTAACTTCCTTTTTGAATAATGAATTGCTAGTGTTTAGAAGCACCACTGATTTTTGCATGTGGATCTTGTCTTGCCACTTGACTGAATTTGTTAATTCATTCGAACAGTTTTGGGGGGAAGTTCTTAAGGTTTTCTTTATAGAAGATCATGACCTCCGCATGCAGACATCATTTTACTTCTTTCTTTCTCACTTGATTTCTTTTTCTTGCCTAATTTAATAGCAAATAATAAAAATAGCCTGGCCGGCATGGCTCAGTGGTGGAGTGTCGACCTATGAACCAGGAGGTCATGGTTGGATTCCCAGTCAGGGCATGAAGGAGGCAGCATGAAGGAGGTAGCCAATCAATGATTCCCTCTCTCTCTCTCTCTCTCTCTCTCTCTCTCTCTCTCTCTCTCAAATCAATAAAAATATTAATAATAACCCAATTAAAAATGGGCAAATAGCTTGAATAGACATTTCTCCAAAGGAGACATACAAGTGACAAACAGGTATGTGGGAACATGCACCACAGCACAAATCCTCAGGGAAATGCAACTGAAATGCGCATGAGCTACCCCCTCACACCTGTTACGGTGGCTGTGTTTTCTTAGAGACAGATAACAAGAGTTGGCCAGGATATGAAGAAAAAGGAACCCGCGGAGACACTGTAACCCTCAAGGACTGAAAGTCATGACTGTTATGGAAAACTGGTTCAGGTGTGCACAGACATAGCGACAGGTTGCCAGTTCAACTCCTCTCAGGGCACGTGTCTGGGTTTTGGGTTCCATTCCCAGCAGGTGGCGTGCAAGTGGCCGTCCATTGATGTTTCACTCTCACATCAACGTTTCTCTCTCTCCCTCTCCCTTCCTCTCTCTCTTAAAACCAATTGGAGACATATATATGTGTGTGTTTGTTTTTTAATTTAAATCTTTATTGTTCAGATTATTACATTTGTTTCTCTTTTTTTCCCTCCATAGCACCCCTCCACCTGGCTCCCACCCCTACCTCTACCCTTACTTCCCCCCAGCATTGACCTCATCCATAGGTGTATGATTTTTGTCCAGTCTCTTCCTGCACCCCCCTCACCCCTTTCCCCCTAAGAATTGTCAGTCCACTCCCTTTCTGTGCTCCTGATTCTATTATATTCACCAGCTTATTCTGTTCATCAGATATTTTATTCATTTTATTTTTATTTTTATTTTTTTTAAATATTTCTTTATTGATTTCAGAGAGGAAAGGAGAAGAGAGAAATAGAAACATCAATGATAAGAGAGAATCATTGATTGGCTACCTCCTGCCCGCCCCCCACTGGGGATTGAGCCTGCAACCCAGGCATGTGCCTTTGGCTGGAATCGAACCTGGGACCTTTCAGTCCATAGGCTGACGCTCTATCCACTGAGCCAAGCCGGCTAGGGCTTATTTGAGTGTTAATGCACTTGTTGATAGATATGTATTCATTCTTCATAATTTTTGTCTTTATCTTTTTCTTCTCCTTTCTCTTCTTAAAGAATACCTTTCAGCATTTCATATAATACTGGTTTGATGCTGATGAACTCCTTTAGCTTTTTCTTATTTATGAAGCTCTTTATCTGCCCTTCAATTCTGAATGATAGCTTTGCTAGGTAGGGTAATCTTGGTTGTAGGTTCTTTCTATTCATCACTTTGAATATTTCTTGGCACTCCCATCTCTCCTGCATACTTTTTGTTGAGAAATCAGCTGACAACCTTATGGGTGCTCTCTTGTAGGTAATTAACTGTTTTTCTCATGCTGCTTTTAATATTCTGTCTTTGTCTTTTGCTCTTGGTATTTTAATTATGATATGTCTTGGTGTAGTCCTCATTGAATTCCTTTTGTTTGGGGTTCTGTGTGCTTCCTGGACTTGTAAGTCTATTTCTTTCATCATATATGGGAAGTTTTCATTATTTTTTCAAATAGGTTTTCAGTATCTTGTTCTCTTTCTTCTTCTGGCACCCCCATAATTCTGATGTTGGTACACTTGAAGTTGTCCCAGAGGCTCCTTACACTATCTTCACATTTTTGGATTCTTTTTTCTTCTTGCTTTTCCAGTTGAGTGTTTTCTGCTTCTTTGTATTTCAAAGCTTTGACTTGATTCTTGCGTTCCTCTTAGATCTCTCTATAATATTTTTTATTTCAGTCAGTGTATGTTTTATTTCTAGTTGGTCTTTTTACATCTCTAGTTGGTCATTTTTCATCTCCTCTTGGGTCTCGCTAAATTTATCCATCTTTTCCAGGAAATTCTTGAAAAACCTTATAACCGGGGTTTTGAACTCTATATTGAGTCATTTGTTTTCCTCCATTTCTTTTGTTTGTGATCTGTTCCTTTGTCTCCACATTTTCACTATGCCAAGAGAACTTCTGTGTTAGAATCAGCCTTATGATATAAGACTTGCAAAACTACAAAAGCCTCTCTGTTGAGCTTGGGAGGGGTGGAGTCTCAGGGCTTATCGTACTGCCTTGCCTTTCAGTTAGCCCTGCCCTATATGGTCCCTGGGTCTCACATGTCTTTCAGTAATCGCTGGAGCTGTCCCTGTGCACATGCGCATGGTGCCTCTAGACTGCTGCCTTTCCTTGCGCTCCAGGATCCATATGAGTCTGGGTCCTCAGGGTCTCACCCGAAACTGGGGTTCAGTGGAGTTAGAAGTGGTGCATTTGGGAGGCTCTGTCTCCCGCCCACTAGAGAAAGCCAGCGGCACAATCAGCAGTCCATCTTCTGCACACAGTGGTGTGCACGCCCCCAGACTTCTGTCCTTTCATGACTCCCTAGATTTCCATGCACTTCTTTCGTTTCACAGTCCAAACTCCCCCCATATGAGTCTCACTCATACCTGGGGTTCAGTGCTGTAGGATAAGGGGTGCAGTGCAGTTGAGAGTCTTCATCTTCCTCCTGCCAGAGAAAGCAATCCAGGCACACCAGTGCCCACTCTCTCCATGCACATGTCTCCATACCTCAGCTTTTTGCAGCTCCTCTGAGTCTCCGTGAGCCCCTCTCTTTCCTCCTAGTTGTAGAATTTCCACTCAGCCAACATTCCTGTGGTTCTGGTTGTTGTGCGTGAGAAGAAACCAAGATGGTGCCATAGGTGAATATTTAAACTGCTGCCTCGCACAACAATTTCAAAATTACAACTGAAAGACAGAACAGACACCATCCAGAGCCACAGGAAAGCTGGCTGAGTGAAAATTTTACAACTAAAAATAAAGAGAGGAGCTCACGAAGACTCAGAAAAGCTGTTAAAGGCTGAGGTACGGAGACACGCTTGTGGAGAGGATGAGCAGAGGAGGATCTGGCTGGCTTCTTCTAGTGGGAGGGAGATGGAAAATCCCAACTGCACTGAACCCCACTTCTGACTGCACTGAACCCAGTTTCAGTCAAGACTCATACAGGAGAGTCTGGACTGTTATGAAAAGGAAGGAGTGCAGGGAAACTTAGGGGAGCCATGAAAGAGAGAGGTCTGGGGGCGCGTAAAAGTGTGTGCGGACACAGAGTGCTGACTGCTAATTGTACCACTGGCTTTCTCTAGCGGGAGGAAAACAGAACCTCCCAACAGCACTGA
>JAAGEH010000417.1:11102761-11139710 GCA_011751065.1 Lasiurus cinereus | reverse complement strand
GACTGAAATAAAAAATATTATACAGAGACCTAACAGCAGACTAGAATAACGCAAGAATCAAGTCAAAGCTTTGAAATACAAAGAAGCAGAAAACACTCAACTGGAAAGAAAAAAGAAAAAAGAATCCAAAAATTGGAAGATAGTGTAAGGAGTCTCTGGGAAAACTTCAAGTGCACCAACATGAGAATTATGGGGGTGCCAGAAGAAGAGAGAGAGCAAGATACTGAAAACCTATTTGAAAAAATGACTGAAAACTTCCCATATATGGTGAAAGAAATAGACTTACAAGTGCAGGAAGCACACAGAACCCCAAACAAAAGGAATTCAATGAGGACTACACCAAGACATATCATAATTAAAATACCAAGAGCAAAAGACAAAGATAGAATATTAAAAGCAGCATGAGAAAAACAGTTAATTACCTACAAGAGAGCACCCATAAGATTGTCAGCTGATTTCTCAACAAAAACTATGCAGGAGAGATGGCAGTGGCAAGAAATATTCAAAGTGATGAATAGCAAGAACCTACAACCAAGATTACTCTCCCCAGCAAAGCTATCATTCAGAATTGAAGGGCAGATAAAGAGCTTCACAAATAAGAAAAAGCTAAAGGAGTTAATCAACACCAAACCAGTATTATATGAAATGCTGAAAGGTATTCTTTAAGAAGAGGAAGAAGAAGAAAATGGTAAAGGTAAAAATCATGAACAACATATCTATCAACAAGTGAATTTAAAAATCAAGTGAACTGAAAATCTGATGAACAGAATAAACTGGTAAATATAATAGAATTAGGGCATAGAAAGGCAATGGACTGATAATTCTCAGGGGGAAAGGGATGAGGGGGGTGCAGGGAGAAAATGGACAAAAATCATATACCTATGGATGAGGACAGTGGGGGGGAGGTAAAGGCAGAGGGTGGGGTGAAAAAAAAAAAAAAAAAAAAAAAAAAAAAAAAAAAAAAAAAAAAAAACTAACAATAAAAATTTATTAAAAGAAAAAGTTCTGGGGAAAAAAAAGAAATTGTTGAGCGAGGCAGCAGTTTAGGTATTCACCTATGCCGCCATCTTGGTTATATATATATTTATTTATTTAAATTTAAGTTCCTTTGTATCAGGGGAAGGCTGATGCACTTACCATGGGACCTGGAGGTTGGAAGGGTGCTAGAGGTCAGGGTTCAACACAAAGGAGGGCTGACTCACTCCCTGGCCCACTCCCTTGACCTCTAATGCCAGCACCTCCCAGGAAGGAGAGGATGCGGGTAAAAACAAAGACAATTGTCACTAGTAGCCCAGGTCCCTCTTTGAGGTGGCAAAGAAGAAACAATGAGACTGAGACCTCAATGGCTGCATGACTGACTGGTTATAGGCAGCATTAAACCAGGAATAAAACTCAGAAATAAGGTCCTGAGAGAATCGATAGTCCTGGCAGCTGGAGGTGCATGGCTGACAGTGATTTCCTTCCTGACTACTCTGACCCGCCCACAGGGGTCTCTTAGGATCTCCTCCCACATTCACCTTGACATGGGAATCCCTGTCTCCAGGTCTGCTCCTGAAAGAATGCAAGCTCTGAGGGTTCATAAACTGGGAGGAGGGAGGCTGAGAGAGACTTAGGGTGCACATCGGAGCATTTCTAAGGAAGTTTTTGAAAGTCAAGAAATGGGGTTAAGGACATTGGGATTAGGGAGGACGGGAGGAAGGAAGAGAGGGAGAGATGAAGAAAGAACTGGAGAGAGAGGAAGAAGGAAGGAAGATAGGAAGGAAAGGAAAGGAGACAGATGAATATGAGCCCATTGGTTGCCTGGTAATAAAGTCACACTATAATGTATATTGAATAAATGGATGAATTCATAAAGAAATGAATGACTACGTTAATTAAAGGTCCTTTCATTTTATCTTCGTAAGGGTTAGGCCCCTTATGTTCTTTCCCAAACATTTTAACGCAAACAATTCAGAAGAAGCGCTAGATAAAGTTACGCCAATTCTTTCACATAGACACACTTCTTAACATTTCATTGTTCTCCTCTGCAAAGTGGTGATCGGTGGTGATCAATAAAGAGAGGAGACCATCACCGACCCGAGGGCCTATGAGAGAATTAGAGGCCTCGAGGCTCTGCCCTGGAGAAAGGACGCTCCCGATAGAATTCTTTCCTTTGCTTTTTGTTTTCTTTGTAATGGGAATGTGTGCTGTGATGGCGGTGAGAGCTGAGCTGTCGCCATGAGGACGACGGCAACAGGCACTGCAAGCTCCCTGCCCAGGGCCCACCTCGGAGCAGCGGCCCAATGAACAGCAGGCGAGTAAGCGGATGACATCACAGGTGGCTATTGTGTCTTTCGAGTCTTTTACTGCCCAGTAACTCAACCCCCACTCAAGGGATCACCGACCAGACAGCCTGTCCTATTGGAAATGGCGACACACGGCCCGACTGGCCTGGCTCAGTGGTTGAGCTTTGACCTATGAACCAGGAGGTCACAGTTCAGTTCCCAGTCGGGGCATATGGCCAGGTTGGGAGCTCGATCCCCAGTGTGGGGCATGTAGGAGGCAGCTGATCAATGATTCTCTCTCATCATTGATGTTTCTACCTCTCTCTTCCTCTCCTTTCCTCTCAGAAACCAATATTTATTATATTATAATAAATATAAATATTTATTATATATAAATATATATATACTTTATTATTTTTTAAATGGTGACACCTCCCCACCTTCCCTGGGATTCCTCCTGTGGAGCTGGGAGGTGGTGGCTGCAGGTCTCACAGGCTAAGGCCCTGCCCTCACGCCCATCTATTGTCGTGGGCACCACGTGCACAGACACTGCCCCTGGGTGCACGCCTGGGAAGTGGGCAGGCGCCGGGGTCCTGGAGGGAAAGAAGGCTGCAGGCGTTTGCTGGCCGCTCCGGGCATGGCCCCGGGTGCGCCTCATTCCTCGGCAGTGAGCACAGGCGAGTGGGTGGCGTAAATGTTTATTCTAAGGGGGGAGTCATTTATTTTTCAGGCAGAACGTTTATACAGCTTGAGAGAATTATTGGGAAGGAAATGAAACCCTTGGCATGTGACGGTTATGGGGCCGGCCGCCTCCCTCCGCTCTGCCCAGCTATGAAAACGAGAAGGCTGACACTCCTCTCCCGGCCCCTCGCACCCCTGCGTCTCCCATCAGGAGCCTGACAACAGACCCCCATGCTCCGGGCGGCTGTTGTCGGGAAGGGCTTCGTGTCGGCCTCAGTGGTCCCCGCTGAAGGGTAAGCTGAGCAGGTGCGGGGCAGGATGAAGCTGGCCCATGAAGGGAGGGATCGGAGACGCGAAGTCAGAGGAGCCTGAGACGCAACGCCCAGCCTCAGTTTCCCCACTCTTCCATAAGTCGGTGGACTCAGTGCCCCCAAGGCCAGTCCCTTCCAACCCTAATGTGTTTCAGGAAAGTCGCCACTCCATGTGGCAAAAGTCCTTCAAGTGTCTTATATTCGCCGCTCCCATTTCTGCTGGAATTCCTTTCCCAGCTCTCCCTCCCTTATCCGCTCATCGGAAAAGGATTCGTAGCCAGTTCGGTGAGCAGGCCAGGCAGTGCGCGGGGCCTGGGATGCAGCCTCGACAAGACAGGAACTTTCTCCAGAGGAGACTCCGTTCTGATGGGAAGGCACCGGACGGCTACGGAAGCAGGTAGATAAGGCAGCCGCCCAGGCCCTGCCGGGAGCGCAGCTGGTCAGAGCGCTGACCCGACACCCAGGGTTGTAGGTGTAATCCCCGGTCAGGGCACATACAGGAAGCGACCAATGAATGCGTGAATACGTGGAACCACAAATTGATCTCTCCCTCTCTCAAATCAATCAATAAAAACAAATTAATAAATAAAACAAAGCAATGCCAGGTCATTCGTTCATGCTAATCTAAAGGCCATCGCGTGTAATTGTGCCTCGGTCTGAATCCTCACTGATGCAAGCTATTTCACCGCCTCTGGATCCCAGTCTCCTCATCTGTAACATGGGGATGACAACAGTGTCTGAGACACACAGGGCTTTTAGAACAGGGCCTACAGAAGCCTTAGCTGCCATATCCTCCCTCCTCTCCCCTCCCCTTCACCACCATCACCATCATGGACCTGCCATGACTGTTATCGATTCTTCTCCACTTCCTCTTCCTACAGGCCCTGGAGGCAGGCAGGCAGGTCCAGGTTCAAATCCTCCTAGTTATGTGACCTGAGGTAAGTCACGTCAACACTCTGGTCCTTAGTTTGTCTTATGTGTAACAAGGGCATGACAATAGAATCATAACAATCATGGTCATAATAACAATTCCTTCACAGAAGGATATGGTGAAGATTAAATAATGTAGAAAGTTCTGGCACATAGTAGATCATAATAAATATCTGCCTTCATCTCTCTCTCATACTTATTCCTATTTACAGAGTTTTTAAAGTGTTGATGACTACAGTTTTTCAAACTTTTGATGCCTTTTTAAGTATAATTTATTTTCTTCCTCAGTGTTTTATGCATTGAAACCCATTCTTCTAATAGGAGCAGAGCCTCCCCAGACTGCCAAAGGGGACTGCAGTCCGTGGAAATGTCTCAGGCGTGGCCAGTGCAGAACTTTCTGGTGGCAGCTTATGTCTTGTTACCTCTTCCGGAAGTTTCTTCAGCCGTAAAAGTCCTTCATCAGGTTGGCAAGAAAAGGTCCCCTTGACATAACCATTTCTCTGGCAGCCTCAGTCTTCGTTTGCTTCTCCCAAATCCCGGGGTCTGTCTTTTTGTTGTGCTTTGGGTTCAGAAACATACTCATTGTCCCATGGCATCCTTGTGATAGATGGTATATCGCATAAGATGTGCCATCTTACCCATTCTAAGTGTGTAGTTCAAGGGCATTGGGTACATTCACATTGTTGTGCTACTATCACCACTGTCCATAAAACTCAAACTCTGTCCCATTACACACCAACTCCGCAGCCCCAGCCCCTGGCAACCCCCTGCTACTTCCTGGCTCTATGAATCGGCTCCTCTAGGGCCCTCACCGAAGTGGAATCAAACAGTAGCTGTCCTTCTGTGACTGGCTCGCTGCACTGAGTACACTGCTCTCAAGGCTCGCGCAGGTTGTAGCGTGCGTCACAACTTCCTTTCGAAGGCGGAACACTCTTCCACTGTCTGGCTAGGCCACAGTTGGTTTATCCATTCCTCTATTGATGGGCACTTGGATTCCTTCCATCTCTGGCTACTTCGAATGCTCCTTGCTTGGAGTATACACTGAGTGGACAGATTATTATGATTTCTGAATGCATACTAATCTGGCCACTCAGTGGATAGCCTATATAATAAAAAGCTAATATGCAAATTGTCCCCTCTACTAGAAGTTCGACCAGCAGGCAGGCTGGCCAACTGCCCATGTCCCCTCCCCTGGCTAGGCTGGCCGGACCCCACCCATGCACGAATTCATGCACCGGGCCTCTACTATCTATATACAGTGAGTGGCCAGATTATTATGCATTCATCAGAGATCATCATACTCTGGCCACTCAGTGTACATCCAGAAGTGGAACCGCTGGGTCATGGCTGATTCTGTTCAGCTGAGGAACGGCCATACTGTTCCATAGTGGCTGCACCGTTCTATGTTGCTACCAGCAATGCACAAAGGCTCCCATTTCTCCACACCTGTGCCAGCACTTGTTTTCTCTGTGTGCGTGTTAACGGTAGCCATCCTAACAGGTATGCGGTGGCCTCTCACTGTGGTTTCCATGAGCATTTCCTGGACCTTTCATGCACTGTGGCTTCCTTTTGTCCAATCAACAGCAATTGCCTTTACGAGGTCACAGAGGGGCTCGCATGGGGGCAGGGAGAGCTGGGTTCAACTCCATCACGTACCGACCAGATGTCATTGGGCCGATAACTGCCCCTCTCTAAGCTGTCATGTTTCCAGTCATGAAACAAAGCTGCAAATCCATGAATAGGCCCAGTGAGGAGACACCGCGAGCACTGGCCCTGAACCAGGCTGTTCTTTCATTCCCAGGAGCATGACAATGGCCGTGTGACCTTGGGCAAGTCTGTTTACCTTCCTGGGCTTCAGTGTCCCCCTCTGTGAGCGACGGTGAGAAGAGCGGCAGTCACCCATCGAGTTGGGGGAGGATTAAATCCATTCTCGCAGGAAGGAGTTTAGAAGAACGTTGGACCGAGTTTACTGCTCAGCCCCTGTTATTATAATCTCTCGCAGTTTTACAGGGAGAATTATTTTTAGTCCCCATAAATTGCCAGACATATTAAAGAGTTGAAAAGTTGCTGGCTGTTGTTATTAATAACCGATTCCGTTCCCTTTCCCAACGGAGGTGGTAGAAGTCCTCGTTAAACCACCGCAACTGGGAAGCAGCTCCGTCTCCCTGCCCCGGCCTCCTTTAAACACGGGGTGCGTTTGAAGAGGCGTCCTCTCTCTGCCCACTTCATACTGGCTTTTATTGTTTTAATCAATAATCCAGATAACATTTTACTATGAGTTTGCCTTTTCTGCCCATTTTAATTTGTTCTGCTTTTTTGAATTGCACAAGAAATGCAAGTTTGTTAAAGGTGAAACAGAAAGTTCAAATATGCAGTTAGGAGAAAAGGGCCCTTGAAATCCCATACCCAGATACAAGCACGATTCATATTTAGACCAAAGGCCTTTTAGATGTGCATGTGTGCGCACATTTCTTATAATAATATTAATATCCCATCTTCCAGTGTGGCTGGGTTGCTCAGGGGTCGGACACTGACCCATGAACCAGGAGGTGGAGGTTTGATTCCCAGTCAGGGCACATGCCCAGATTGCAGGCTCGATCCCCATGCAGGAGGCAGCCAATCCATGACTCTCTCTCTTCCTCTCTGAAATCAATAAAAACACATACACATATATATACATATATATGTGTATATATATATATATATATATGCACACACCATATATACACACATACATATATATACACACACAGACACACACACACACACATATATATATATACCATCTTCTAATCAACATTTTTATTATTATTATATAAAATATTACAGCTGTCTTTCCAGGTCCATAACAAAGGTCCAAACCATTTTGCGGGGGGGCCAGTAGACTTCACTTCCTCCGCTCCTGCTGGGCAAACGGGATCGGCGTTCTGCACACCTGCGGTCAGCCATGAGTGGAATGTTCCCTTCGCACTGGCTTCCTCCTAGCCTCTGAGTGGCTCCCAGGTCAGGCGGGGTCGCAGGGGCCCTGCGTGGATGTCCACATTGAATGAATTAAGACGTTGGGCTCTGGTCCCACCGGAGGCCCCAGTGCCAGTCTGGAGAGATTCCCGCCCCCACCCTCCGTGAGCTCATGGCCACTGTGAAGATGGGAGGTCATAAAGAGGTCACGAGAAGGCATGGGATGATCGTACCTGGGGGCCTGTTGACTTCTAAAAGCGGAGAAGGGATCATTATTTACGGGTAACCTGCCATTTCCTGGCGGTTCCCAGCATGCCGTGCTCCCTGGGTCGGTGCCCCGGATATTTACCAAAATGATATTTACTATAATGATATCTACTATAATGATATTTACGCCCTGAGGTTGCCTCGCGAGGGAGGAAAGCAAACGTGTCACGCAGGACGATTTTCTCCTTCTCAGTCACCCACGTTACTCCGGTTCCAGGAACCCTCCCATGCCCTGCCCCACGGGAGGAGAAAGGACGCCCGGGGTCCGTGCTGCAGGTCCCACGGGTCCTGCCACCCTCCACCTGCCGGCCACCCCCGGAGCGCTCCGTGCCACCCCAGGACACGCCGGAGCAGCCCTGTGGGGAAGGAAGGCCATCTGCCCTCAGCGACAGCGTGGGAGTGCAGCTGAGGCCATCGTAGGCACCGAGTGCCACGCGCCCCTTGCACACAGCATGTCCGGGGACACGCTCAGAGCCCGAGGGAAAGCAGTGTGGGGCGCGGCTACAGTGTTCGGACGGGTCCAAGCCTCAGACTGATGAGAGGGCACAGTCCTCTCGTGGCCACGGGCAAGTCCCAGCCTGGAGGGCAGAGCCTCCCAGCACAATGACAGCCAACAGCTGGAGCTGTGAGCTTGAGCCTATGGTCCGAACACGTGGCCCCACTGCCTGAGTGACATAGGTGCAAGTAAACAAAGCTTGATCAGATGCATGTAGTTGAGTGGGATGGAAACCCATGAGAATGTTGTAAACAACCACGCCCTTACTCTGCCTCGTGGCCTCTGCTATAAAATACAGACACGGCTTGTAGTCCGTGGTGCTGTCTCTCCATCCGGGAGCAGCGGCCCACCCAGACCCTGCACTCATTCTCTTGTCTGTCTTTTCTAATCCTTCACCGCCCCTCTCAGGGTCACTGAACCCAGCTGAGCTGTGGCACATAAGGAACCCTGGGCTGAGTATGCCAGGGCCGTGCCGGCTCGCCACAAAGTAGTATTGTTCCCATTTTACAAAAACAAACAAAAAAAAAAAACAGAGGCTCGCGTATCCCAGCACCCCATGAAGAGCAAGTGGGGGCAGGGTTTAAGCCCTGGTCCTGAGATCTGGGGCTCCCGGCTATACGTCACTCCCCTCTGAACCCCGCTGGGCTGGGATTGAGGTGGCATCACCACCTTCCGGATGTCCCATCCCAGAGGGTTAACCTCACCCTCAATCAGCTCAGGATCGCCAGGCGGCACATTTGAAAGGCAAATGACTTGCCAACCCCTGGCTCAGTGGTTGAGCACCAACCCATGAACCAGGAGGTCACAAGTTCAATTCCCTGTCAGGGGCACATGCCCGGATTGCAGGTTCCTTCCCCAGTGGGGGATGTGTGGGAGGCAGCCAATCAATAATTCTCTCTCATCACTGATGTTTCTATCTCTCTCCCTCTTCCTCTGAAACCAATAAAATATTTTTTTAAAAAGAAGGGCAAGCCGAGACCAGTTTGGCTCAGTGGATAGAGCATTGGCCTGCGGACTGAAAGGTCCCAGCTTCGATTCCGGTCTAGGGCATGTATCCTGGTTGCGGGCACATCCCCAGTGGGAAGGTGTGCAGGAGGCGGCTGATCGATGTCTCTCTCTCATCGATGTTTCTAGCCCTCTATCCCTCTCCCTTCCTCTCTGTGAAAAATCAATAAAATATATTTTAAAAAAGGGCAATGACATAATTGCAGATATACATATACAATTTATATATCTATATGCACATACATATACTGTATATACATATGTACATTTATAAACATAGGTAAACTTTCATTTCTGACCTGATTCTTCATACATAAGTATTCCTATATTCTTCATATAAACTCACACATATATCAGATAAAGGCATTAAATACATTGTGTGTTCACATATAAATAAATATATGGTAAATTATCTTTTCCCCTCATATAGGTCCTCAGTGACTTGTCTGACATTCTTTTTATTTTTTTTAAGTTTTGAGAAAAATATTTATTTTTTAAATTTTTATTTTTATTTTTTTAATTTAATCTTTATTGTTCAGATTATTACAATTGTTCCTCTTTTTTCCCCCCATATCTCCCTTCGACCCGGATCCCACCCCTCCCTCTGCCCTTACTTCCCCCCACACTGTCCTCATTCACAGGTGAATGATTTTTGTCCAGTCTCTCCCTGCACCCCCTTACCTCTTTCCCCCTGAGAATTGTCAGTCCACTCCCTTTCTATGCCCCTAATTCTATTAATTCACCAACTTATTCTGTTCATCAGATTTTTTATACACTTGATTTTTAGATTCACTTGTTGATAGATATGTATTTGTTGTTCATAATTTTTATCTTTACCTTTTTCTTCTTCTTCCTCTTCTTAAAGAATACCTTTCAGCATTTCATATAATACTGGTTTGGTGGTGATGAAGTCTTTTAACTTTTTCTTATCTGTGAAGCTCTTTATCTGCCCTTCAATTCTGAATGATAGCTTTGCTAGCTACAATCTCAGTTGTAGGTTCTTGCTATTCATCACTTGGAATATTTCTTGCCACTTCCTTCTGGCCTGCATAGTTTCTGTTGAGAAATCAGCTGACAATCTTATGGGTGATCCCTTGTAGTAACTAACTGTTTTTCTCTTGCTGCTTTTAATATTCTCTCTTTGTCTTTTGCTCTTGGTATTTTAATTATGATGTGTCTTGGTGTGGTCCTCTTTGAATTTCTTTTATTTGGGGTTCTGTGTGCTTCCTGAACTTGTAAGTCTAATTCTTTCACCAGATATGGGAAGTTTTCAGTTATTATTTCTTCAAATAGGTTTTCAGTATCTTGCTCTCTCTTCTTCTGGCACCCCCATAATTCTGATGTTGATACACTTGAAGCTGTCCCAGAGGCTCCTTACACTATCTTCACATTTTTGGATTATTTTTTTCTTTTTGCTTTTCCAGTGGAGTGTTTTCTGCTTCTTTATATTTCAAATTTTTTACTTGATTATTGCCTTCCTCTAGTCTGCATTAGGTCTCTGTATAATGTTTTTTATTTCAGTCAGTGTATGTTTAATTTCTAGCTGGTCCTTTTTCATCTTCTCTTGGGTCTCACTAAACTTATCTATCTTTTCTAGGAAATTCTTTAAAAACCTCCATTTTCCTCCATTTCTTTCATTTGTGATCTGTTTCTTTGTCTCTGCATTTTTGCTGCTTCCCTGAGTTGGTAGAGTAGCTTTGTGTGCTAGGTGTCCTATATGGCCCAGTAGCTCCGCCTCCCCAGTTACCTGAGGTGGACTCTCTTGGTGCACCCCTTTGTGGACTGTGTGGACAGTCTTGTAGTTAAGTCTTGATTGTTGTTGGTATCACTGGGGGGAATTGAACTTCAAGCCAATTGGTTGTGAGAATTGGCTGTGTCTATGCCAAGAGAACTTCTGTGCTTGAGTCAGCCTTGTGAGACAAGACTTGCAAAATTGCAAAACACTCTGTGCTCAGCTTGGATGGGGCGAAGTCATCCCAGCAGACACCCTAGGCTTCCAGTCAGTCCTGCCCTACTCGGCCCCTTGGTCTCAGTGCCCCTCGGTAATCGCTGCAGCCCTCTCTGTGTGCACTCGCGCTGGTGCACCTCCAGACCTCTGCCTTTCTGGCTCCTCAGAGTTTCCATGTGCTCTGAGGACCCATATGAGTCTGGGTTCCCAGGGGTCTCGCCTGAAATTGGGGTTCAGTGCAATCACAAGTGGAGAGCAGCAAAATTGGGAAGCTCTGTCCCCCTCCTGCTAGAGAAAGCCAGCAGCACAATCAGCAGTCAGCCCTCTGTGTGCGCACTCAACTCCAGACCTCTGCCTTTTCGCTGCTCCCCTGAGTTTCCATGCACTTGCCCTTTTTTCAACAGTCCAGACTCCCCCTGTATGAGTCCCTCCCAGAACTGGGGCTCAGTGCAGTCGGGAGTTTCTGTCTCCCTCCCACTAGAGGAAACCAGCCAGGCACTCAGCCACCCATCCTCTCCACGTGTGCATCTCCGTACCTCAGCTTTGTGCAGCTCCTCTGAGTCTCTGTGAGCCCCTCTCTTTCCTTCTAGTTGTAGAATTTCCACTCAGCCAGCTTTCCTGTATTTCTGAATAATGTCTGTTCTTTTATTTTTTTAAATATATATTTTTATTGTTTAAAGTATTTTAAATAGTAGTACATATGTCTTCTTCTTTTTTTCCCCTACTGCCATCCCCCTGGCCCTCCCCACACCCCAATGCCCTGTATCCACTGGCTATGCTTACATAGATGCATACAAGTCCTTTGGTTGATCTCTTACAGCCCCTCTCCACCTCCCCTGCCTTCCCACTGTAGCATGACAGTCTGTTCATTGCTTCTTTGCCTCTGATTCTGTTTCCTTCCTCCCCCGCCCCCCAACCCGATTCTTGTCTTTAAAAACATCCTACCTTTGTAGGCTAGAAATAAACTTATAAGAGCAAGAAAATGTTTGAGTCCCAATTTCAATGTCCAATAGTTCTGAGTCCCAATTTCAATGTCAAACAGTTTCTTGTGTGTACATGCCAGCAATGGTATCTGGATGGTGGACAAATGGTGGCAATGCAGGTCCGACCCTCTCTGGTTTGGTCCTAGGCAACCCATAGCGATGCACAGCTGCTACCTGCTCCCATGGCAAGGCGTAGTGTGCATCTTCCATCTCTGGACTGTTTCTCCTCTTGTCTTCGTGGTTGGCGCAGACCTGTCAGTTCCTCTCTGTTGCAGGAGTCCACTTGGTCTTGGAGTTGTTTTCTGTTGTCTTTTAGTTGTAATTTTGAAATTGTTGTGCGAGGCAGCAGTTTAGGTGTTCACCCATGCCACCATCTTTGTTTCCTCTGTCCCTGACGTTCTAATGAGAATTGTTGGAAATGCAACCATTTCACACCTCAAATTCTCCAATTCGTTGCAAATTATTTCTTCAAAATAATTCAACTGAAAAATTTTAAAAATGATATCTGTAGAAAGAAGTGGCCATGTCTGGTACTGAGGATTCGAGTTCTGAGTCCCGGTTCTGAGTGTGGGAGCAGAAGTGGGGCGCAGCCTGGTCATCACAGCGGCCACCTTGAGGCGGAGCTGGGCTGCCCACAGGTGACAGCGGCTCGTCCTACCTTCCATGTGGTCTCGTAGGGGAGGGCCGACGCCGCTCCGAGGTCTTTTCTCCACATGATGAGGGCCATGGGTGTCCACGGGTCAAGGACGAGAAGGGGACACTTTCCAGCGGGCACATGGGACGTGCCTCTCCCTCCTGGGCGCACCACAGCCCGCGCCCCTCCCGCTGAGCCCGCGGGGAGGCTGACCTCTGTGGCCCCTGCCCCTGGGCCGCCCTGGCCAGAGAGCCGGTCCCTTCCGCTGGTTGCGACAGGCCGCCGCCTCCTGCCAGACACTCGGCCGAGAGGGCCCTGTCCCTCTGTGGGAGGGTAATTGCTGGTCCCCAGCAATAATTACACCCACGGGCAGGATAGGAAGAAAGCAACAAATTTCCGCATCGCCCGGCGAGAGGCCACGGGAGCCCAGAGCCTTCGAAACCCAAGGCCTGTCCGGCTGCCTAGGGCTCCGTGAGCCCCGTCTGTAGGGAGCCCTGGCACCCCAGGTGATACAGGAGGTGGCAGGTCCCCAAAGAGCTGGTGGCCGGGTCTGCTCAACTCCAGCCCTCGGCAGGGGGGGGGTGTCGGGGAGGCCATGAGACCATGCATCTGCTGTTTGACTCTGGAAACTTCAGTTTGGGTCATGAGTTCCTGTCCCTGGAGGTGACTCCAGCCTTCTATGCATATGTTGATTGATTGATTTTAGACAGAGGAAGGGAGAGAGAAACATCGACTTGTGTTCCACTTACTGATGCATTCATTGGTTGCTTCTTGTAGGTGCCCTGCCTGGGGGTTGAACCTGTGACCTCGGCCAGTTGGGATGACGCTCCCACCCGCTGAGCCACTGGCCGGGGCTGCGTAGTGTGGGGTATTTCAGGGGTTGTGGCTGAGACCAGGCCCAGCTGCCGAGGAAAAGGCCTTCCTGTTGTTAGTCACCGGTATCTGCTCAGCTGTTTCCCAGCAACCTGATGGGCCCTCTCTGGGCAGGGAAATGGGGAGCCATAAGACGGGCCACAGATTGCCGAGGTATATGTCGTGGGTGCATGGAGTTTTATGACTCTGCTCTGCCCTTCTGTATGCGTTTCAAACTTTCCTGTTAGCAAGTCTCTCTACATGTTTCTGGTGAAAATAGGATTGCTATAGTATAACTGATGAAAGGATAATTTTCTAAGCTGAAGAAATAAAATCAAAAGCAAGAATTAAATTAAGGCATTTAAAAGGCATGTCGAGCCAAAACCGGTTTGGCTCAGTGGATAGAGCATTGGTCTGCAGACTGAAGGATCCAAGGTTCGATTCTGATCAGGGGCATGTACCTTGATTGCGGGCACATCCCCAGTAGGAGGTGTGCAGGAGGCGGCTGATCGATATCTCTCTCTCATCAATGTTTCTAACTACCCCTCTCGCTTCCTCTCTGTAAAAAATCAATAAAATATATTTAAATATATATAAAAACTAAAAATATTCATTTAAAAAATAAATAAAGGCATGTCAAGTATCAAAGGAAACAAAAGGAAAAAGGCAAATGTATAAATGCCGAAGCACAAGACTGCTTCCAGAAACTCCCTACGTGGCGGTGGGCGGGAGCCAACAGAGCCGCCATATTTACTTTCTTTCATCCCAATCCTGGTGGGGCCAGCAAGGGATAGTGGGCTCCCGGCCTCACTTCCAGGAAGGAGCGAGGGGAAGGAAAGCAGACAAAACCTCAGTGCAGGTTCTGGGGCCTGCACCCTGGTCCGGAGACTGCCCTGCTCAGACCCCCACTTATGCACGTGGGTCCCTGCCAGGGGTGTGGGGTCTGCTCACCCAGAGCTAGAGGTACTAGTTATTCCTGTCTTACAGATTAGAAAAAATGTATAGGTAAGGCTGGGAGAGAGTGCACTTAACACGCTTCCTTTAGCATTTACAAGACAACACAATTTGTATTTTCCCACAAAGGCAATAGCAATATTTCTGGTCCCATGTTCTCTTCTGGAACCTGGGCACTTCCCCATCAAGAAGTGGAGCTATTTCCCTGCTCCTTGGGCCTGAGCAGGCTTGTGTGACCAACTCAATCAATTCAATGTGCAGGGCAGATGCTGAGTGACTTCTGAGATAAGGACATAAAAGGTGAGGCTGCTTCCACTTGAGCTGTCTCTCTCGTGCAACCCTCACCCTTAAAACCAGCTGCCATGTTGGAAGGAAGCTCAATCCACACAGAGAAGCCACATGTCGGTGTTTTGGCCCATGGCCTCAGCTGTGTGAGTGAGTGAGTGAGTCATCTAATAGCCCCAGCCACCCCACCTGATGCTGAATGGGGAAGAGACTAGCTGTCTTCATTCAGCAAGCCCTGCCATATTGCACATCTGTGAGCAAAATAAGTGTTGATTGCAGTAAGTTTTAAGGTGGTTTGCCCCAACATTATAAATATCTGGAACACGGGTACCAAAGCACTTAGCAAAGATGTTTTTAATTCAAACTTAAACAACAGCTATGCCAGAGAGGTGCCTTGAGGAGATGGATGTGGAAGTGCAGTAGGTAAGACGACTTGACAAAGCAGCAGGTGAGGGGAGAAGCCAGAATGCCCGCCCAGGTCTCTCTGACTGCAGAGCCCACATGTATTTTGTGGAGAGCGGCTACAGTGTTTGGACCGGTTCAAGCCTCTGACTAATGAGAGGGCACTGTCCTCTCATGGCCACATGCAAGTCCCAGCCTCGAGGGCAGAGCCTCCCAGCACAATTATAGCCAACAGCTGGAGTTGTAAGCTTGAACTTATGGACCGAACGTGTGGCCCCACAGGCCTGAGTGATGTGGTCTTGATAGAGTTCAGGTGCATGTAATTGAGTAGGATAAAAACTCACAAGAAGGAGAAACCAAGATGGCAGCATAGGGTGAACACTCAAACTGCTGCCTTGCAAAACCATTTTAAAACTACAGCTAAAAGACAGAATGGACATCATCCAGAACCACAGGAAAGCTGGCTGAGTGGAAATTCTACAACTAGAAGGAAAGAGAGGGGCTCACGGAGACTCAGAGGAGCTGCAAAAAGCTGAGGTACAGAGACACGCACATGGAGAGGACTGGCAGCAGAAGGCCTGGCTGGCTTCCTGTTGCGGGAGGGAAACAGAAACTCCTGGCTTCACTGAACCCCAATTCTGACTGTACTGAACCCCAGTTCTGGACAAGACTCATAAGGGGGGAGTCTGAACTGGGAGGAGTGCACAGAAACTTAGGGGAGCCGAGAAAGGCAGAGGTCTGGAGGCATGCGCAGGCTGATTGCTCATTGTGCCACTGGCTTTCTCTAGCAGGAGGAAGACAGAACCTCCCAAATGTGCTGAAATCCAGTTCTGACTGCACTGAACCCCAGTTTTGGGCAAGACCCTGGAAGGACCCAGAGTCATACGGGTCCCTGGAGCACATAGAAACTCAGGGGAGCCGGAAAGGCAGAGGTCTGGAGGCACGCAAGCCTAAGTGTGCACAGAGAGGGCTACAGCAATTACTGAAGGACACTGAGACCCAGAGGCCGAGTAGGGCAAGGCTGACAGGAAGCCAAGGCTGTCTGCTCAGCCCTGAGACTCCGCCCTATCCAAGTTGGACACAGAGGCTTTTGCAATTTTGTAAGTCTTGTATCATAAAGCTGACACCAATGTAGACACAGCTGATCCTCACAATCAATTGGCTTGGAGGTCAATCCCCACCAGTGATATCAACAACAATCAAGACTTAACTACAACAAGGCTAAACACACAGTCCACAAAGGGGTACACCAAGAGAGTCCACCTCAGGTAACTGGGGAGGCGGAGCTACTGTGCCATATAGGACATCTAGCACACAAAGTTACTCTACCTACTCAGAGAAGCAAAGAAAGAGATCACAAACGAATGAAATGGAGGAAAACAAACAACTGGATATAGGGTTCAAAACCACAGTTATAAGGTTCTTCAAGAATTTCCTAGAAAAGATGGATAAATTTAGCAAGACCCAAGAGGAGATGAAAAAGGACCAGCTAGAAATTAAACATACACTGACTGAAAAAATATTATACAGAGACCTAACAGCAGACTAGAAAAACGCAAGAATGGAGTCAAAAATTTGAAATACAAAGAAACAGAAAACACTCCACTGGAAAAGCAAAAGGAAAAAATAATCCAAAAATGTGAAGATAGTGTAAGGAGCCTCTGGGACAGCTTCAAGCGTATCAACATCAGAATTATGGGGGTGCCAGAAGAAGAGAGAGAGCAAGATAATGAAAACCTATTTGAAGAAATAATGAATGAAAACTTCCCATATCTGGTGAAAGAAATAGACTTACAAGTTCAGGAAGCACACAGAACCCCAAACAGAAGGAATCCAAAGAGGACCACACCAAGACACATCATAATTAAAATACCAAGAGCAAAAGACAAAGAGAGAATATTAAAAGCAGCATGAGAAAAACAGTTAATTACCTACAAGGGAGCACCCATAAGATTGTCAGCTGATTTCTCAACAGAAACTATGCAGGCCAGAAGGAAGTGGCAAGAAATATTCAAAGTGATGAATAGCAAGAACCTATAACCAAGATTACTCTACCCAGCAAAGCTATCATTCAGAATTGAAGGGCAGATAAAGAGCTTCACAGATAAGAAAAAACTAAAGGAGTTCATCACCACCAAACCAGTATTATATGAAATGCTGAAAGGTATTCTTTAAGAAGAGGAAGAAGAAGAAAAAGGTAAAGATAAAAATTATGAACAACAAATACATATCTGTCAACAAGTGAATCTAAAAATCAAGTGAATTAAAATCTGATGAACAGAATAAACTGGTGAATCAGGGGCATAGAAAGGGAGTGGACTGATAATTCTCAAGGGGGAAGGAGTGAGAGGGGTGCAGGGAGAGACTGGACAAAAATCATACACCTATGGATGAAGACAATCGGAGGGGGAGGTAAGGGCTTGAGAGAAGGGTAGGAGCCGGATGGAGGGGAGCTATGGGGGAAAAAAGAGGAACAATGTAATAATCTGAACAATAAAGATTTATTAAATTTATTAAATTTAAAATAACTCACTAGAATATTAACATCTTGACCATGCCCTTGCTTTGCCTCGTGGCATCTGGCTATAAAAGAGAGACACGGCTTGTAGTCTGTGGCGCTGTCTCTCTCCATCAGAGAGGGCAGCGTCCCACCTGCCCTAGCTTTCTTCTCCTTTCTGTCTTCTCTAACTCCTTCACCGCCCCCACTCAGGTTCACCCTTGGCCGCTGGTGCCACACAGTGTTTCATGAGGAACATCTACCCAAGAGGAGTCTGGGAAGAATCAAAATTACCCAGCAGCCACTAGGGCTGCAGCACCTAGAGAAGAGTCCCCAAAACGGATGAAGCCAATCCAGACATTCCTCTGCCTGAGGACTTCTTTTCCCAATGAGAGCCCAGCACGGAGCATCTTGTCCCCACACTGGGACTCCTCCGTGTCCTGTCCCACCGCTGTATTCCTTGGAGAGGCCCGAGATTGTGGGAATGGGATGTGTTGAGTGTGGGAAGATATTTGTTTGGAAGCCTAAGGTTTTATGGGAATTCCTTTATCTCTGGGGATAAATGGCGGCTTACGCAGAGCCACGGATACACATGCTGATGAACCTAGATGGAGGTTGATGATGGGAAAATTCAGATAGAATTATTTCCTCCAACCCACCCCCATCTCCACCTCCATCTCCATTGAACCTTGACCACAACGCCAACCACCGGCAAGAAACCGCCTCCCAGGACAAAGCATCACTGAAAAATTCATTCACAATTATTGAGAATGTAACCCGTGCCATGCCTTAACCTGATCATGCCGAGGCGGTATGGCCTGTACCATTACGATGCCCAGTGTGAGGATGAGCAAGCTGAGGGTTAGAGAAGTGACTTGAGGAAGGTCGCAGAGCTAGGAATTAGAAGAGGTGGGATTTCAATCAAGTTCTGTCTGATTCAGATGCTGCCGCCGCCGCCGTAAGGCTCAGTTCCCATGGGTGGGTAGAGAGGGCAGACCGGGTGAAAGGAATTGTGGCAGTAAAGACAAGAAGGTTCAATGTAGGTGGCTTCACAATTCTATAGATCCAGAAGCAACGATGGTGTCAAAGCAGTCAATGGCTTTGGGGTGAATGTCTATGATGGAGGAGGACACAGAGTCCCAGAGATCAGAGGGACCCTGACTCTTGGCCCAGGGCTCTGTGCACTACCTGGGTATGAACTCTAATTTACCGGCTGCTCTTTAAATGCCAACCCCTGGGCGGAACTCCTCTGTTTGCATTACTCATCTCACCCCTGTTTTCCCACAGAGATTTTTCAGGTCAAGAACTAGGAAGTGGCAGAGAGAGGATTAGGGTTTAGGGCTGTCACACCCTGCAGCCCAAACCCTAAAATCTGTCCATACTGCCTTGGGCTCAGACTAAATTTACCAAAGATTTCAAAAATGTTGCTTGGTGCTGTATTGGAAAGATATATCGGCTCACTGAAGCACCAGTGAGAACTAGAGTTGCATTTGTGTTTTGCCACTGGTGAGTCACACGACTTTGGGGGAGTTAACCTCTCTGAGCCCTAGGTTCTCCTCAGTGCCATGGGGAGAATGGCCGTGTTGTGAGGCTTGGATTGATATTTCATTAATGAGTGTTACATTGCTAGTGTTCTTGTTGCCTAAAGGTGTGAATTGAACTACAACTGGCCCCGCTAAGGCACCGACCATGCAATTAAAAGGGTTTGCCACTAGGGGGAAGCAGAGCTCCAGCAGAAGCTGTCAGTCTCGCCACTCCGCGCCAATTCTGGCCACGCCCCTTTGGGCAAGGGACCTGGTAATTTAATCAGCCTTGCCTTTGCTTGATTTGATGGTAGAAGGAAATTTCCAGGTATGTTTTGCCTTCAGCAAAGCCAATTGCTTAAGAGCCCCAGACGTCTGGCATTAAATCATGTTGGCTCTGTGACTTTGGATAAGTCATTCACCTTGCTCAGCCTGTTTCCTCACCTTTAAAATATAGAGAATGACAATACATACCCCACGACACTTGTAACACTTAAGTAAAATAATCTCAAGTAAAGCCCTGAAGGGAAAGAAAATTTAAATCCAAAATTTAAGTTAAGAAAATTGAATCCAAAAACAATAAGTAATCATTGAAAACAATCATGCACAGACCATAGTTAACAACACCGTCTTGTGTATGTGTGTGAAAGTTTCTAAGAGAGGAGATCTTCCAAGTTCTCATCACAAGAAAAAAAAACACTGTAACTATGGGAGGTAACAGATGTCCCCTAGAATTACTGTGGTGACCATTTCACAAGTTATACAAATATCAAATCATTGTGTTGTACACCTGAAACTAATACAATGTTATATGTCAATTATATCTGAATAAAACTCAATAAAAATATATCTCAATAAAAATTAATGGGGGAAAAAGGGAACATATGTAATACTTTCAACAATAAACATTTTTTTTAAATAAAAGTTAAGCCCTAACTGGTTTGGCTCAGTGGATAGAGCGTCTGCCTGCGTACTCAAGGGTCCCAGGTTCGATTCCAGTCAAGGGCATGTACCTTGGTTGCAAGCACATTCCCAGTAGAGAGTGTGTAGGAGACAGCTGATCGATGTTTCTCTCTCATCGATGTTTCTAACTCTCTATTGCTCTCCCTTCCTCTCTGTAAAAAAATCAACAAAATATATTTTAAAAAAATAAAAGTTAAGCACACAATGAAAAAAGTTTATTAAGAAGTTTTCAATTTTAAGAAAAACAGTAATTGTTGCTACTCAAGAATTTCCTGAGAGATAGAAACAGAGATATATGCACAAGGATGTCCACTGCAGTGTTGTTTATAATAATGACAAAGTTGGAAAACTTAAAGTCCAACAATAGGGAAAACCAACCAATTGGTCTAGTTAAATTAACTAAAAAGTATTCACACCTTGAAGAATGGTGTGGCTTACCCGGTGTGGTTCCGTGGTTGAGTGTCGACCTATGAACCAGGAGGTCAAAGTTCAATTCCTGATCAGGACACATGTCTGGGTTTTGGGCCCGATCCCCAGTAGGTGGGGTGCAGGAGGCAGCAGATCAATGATTCTCTCTCATCATTGATGTTTCTATCTTTCTCTCCTCCCCTTCCTCTCTGAAATCAATTTGAGAAAGAAAAAGTTTTTTAAAGAAGTCATAGGTTTAGTACAATGAACTTCCATAATCCCTTTAGCCCGATTCCACATTGCTGATATTCTGCCATGTGTGCTTAATGTCTATAATTACGCCTCTACTTACATTTATAGCTGCACCTACATCTCTCTACACACATGTTATGAGTGTTCTTTTCGTTGAAACTTTAAAAGTAAGTTGCAGACAGCGTGTATTTCCTAAGAGCAAGGACATTCTCTTCTAAAATTATGGGAAAGTTCTCTCTTCTCCAATATACCATCCACATGCAAACTTCACCAATAGTGCATCTACACTGTATAGATAGATAGATAGACAGATAGATAGACAGATAGAGATACAGATAAACAAGTACACACATACTTATTTCTACATGGTGATCATTTTGATTTTCCTATTTAGACCTTATACAATTCTGAGTCTTTTTCTTCCTGAGATTGTAAAAATCATCTTCACTAAGAGAAGGGACCCCGAGGTACTTCCATCTGGAACGCTGGTGAACATGGCTCGGCTCCGAGGCCGGGCGAGTCCTCTTGGGGGGAAAGTGGGAACCCACAGGCAATCACAGGGCCTGCTCTGGCTCCCATCCTGCCCAGGACAGCCTCACCCTGGGGGTGGGGCTGCGCCAGGATCTCCGCGGGGAAGATTTTTCCCAGCTGTATCACCCAAGAAGCCCAAAAGCCATCCCAGGCTCCGGCTCAGATAGGATCACAGACAAGACCCCTGGGTTCCCGCTCCCCTGCCGCCAGGGCAAGCCGGCCGCCCGGACCACTGGGACCAGAAGACGGCCTGCTCTCCCTCCCCAGAGAACTGTCCTGCCCTGAGCTTTGTCTTACATCCTCATCTCCTTTCATTCCCAAGCCTCACCGGGTGGTTCCTGCCACTCTCTCACTTTGCAGATGAACCAACCTGAGCTCAGAAGATGACCTTGTTCACCCGAGGTCAAGCAGCTACTGAGCTGCAGAGCCAGGTCTGAGGCCGAGTGGCCCCCATTCTGGAGCAACGCGGGCACCTCGGAACCCTGGGAGCCCCGAGAGAAAGAGAACCCCCGGGCAGCCCCTGGTGGCATTGGGTAGATATTTTAAGAAATTAATTTGGGCCGAAACCAGTTTGACTCAGTGGATAGAGCGTTGGTCTGCGGACTGAAAGGTCCCAGGTTCGATTCCGGTCAAGGGCATGTACATTGGTTGCGGGCACATCCCCAATAGGGGGCGTGCAGGAGGCAGCTGATTGATGTCTCTCTCTCATTGATGTTTCTAACTCTCTATCCCTCTCTCTTCCTCTCTGTAAAAAATCAATAAAAATATATCTTAAAAAAAAGAAATTAATTTGGGAGCATGCTATGGGTGCTGCCTCATTTAATGTGTTTTTTGTGTGATCAAAGTAGCTCATTTTTGCTTTTGCTTTCTTTCCTTTCATTTCAATTCCAAGAACACACAAATAATTGCAGGCAGAAGGGGAAAATTTCTTTTTTTTTTTAAATATTTTTATTTATTTCAGAGAGGAAGGGAGAGGAAGAGAGAAACATCCATGATGAGAGAGAATCATGGATCGGCTGCCTCCTGCACACCCCACACTAGGGATTGAGCTCGCCACCCAGGCATGTGCCCTGACCAGGAATTGAATCGCGACCTCTTGGTTCATAGGTCGCCCCTCAACCACTGAGCACGCCGACTGGGCAGAAGAGGAAATTTACAACCCCGCCACGCAGATGTCTCCCTGGACCCAGTGGACCCATCTTCCATTCACCAAACAGGTTCTTACACCTGTCCTTCGGTGCCAGGCCCTGTGCTTGGTTTGGGATCAAACCAAGGAAGAGAAATCACAGAGCCCGTGGGTCCAGCCAGGGTTCGACAAGTCACAGCACAGCCTGGAATCCAGAGGTGAAGTGTAGAAGGGATACAAATAGAAACATCAATGATGAGAGAAAACCACTATGTCAGCGGAGAGAGGGACCCCCCTTCAATGGATCTAGAGCTTCTGGAAAAGGCAAAAGGAGAGCAGGGAACTCGGGAGTCAGCTCAAGATCGAGGAGCAGTTCTCTTGTCCGGCCAGTGTGGCTCCATGAGCACCGGCCCATGAACCAAGAGGTCACCGGTTCGATTCCTTGTCAAGTTACATGCCTAGGCAGCCGGCTCAATCCCCAATAGGGGCGTGCAGGAGGCAGTCGATTGATTATTCTCTCTCATCATAGATGTTTCTCTCTCTCTCTCCTCCTCCCCCTTCCTCTCTGAAATTCAATAAAAACATTTTTATAAATTTAAAAAAGAACAAGTGGAGAGGTTCTTCTTGTCGGGTGTGGGCACATGGTGTGGAGGAGAGATCTGCATCCAAGTAAGCGACTTCTCGGTGCTTCTGAACTTGCATGTGTCCAATGTGAGCACGTGGGTCACCGGGACCTTGTCCTGCAGACCTCCCCCGCTCTCCCGTCTCTCCGCGCGCATCGGTGTGTAAGAAGCCGTGAAGACCACACAATGGAATTCTATGCCGCCATAAAAAAGAAGGAATTCTTACCATTTGCAGCAACCTGGATGGAACTGGAGAGCCTTATGCTTAGTGAAATAAGCCAGTCAATGAAGGAGAAACACCACATGATCTCACTCATTTGTGGATAATAAAGAACATTATAAACTGATGAACAAAAAGATAGATACAGAGGCAGTAAAGCATCAAACAGGCTGTCAAATTATAGCAGGAAGGTTAAGGAGAGGTGGGGTAGATAAGAGATCAACCAAAGGACTTGTATGCATGCATATAAGCATAACCAGTGGACACAAGACACTGGGGGGTTGGGGTATGCCTGGGAGTGGGGGAGGGGGGGAGAATGGGAAGATATGTATACATGTACATATTAATGTGTTCATTAATAAAAAAAATAAATAAAAAGATAGGGGAAAGAAAGACCACAGTCCCCGAATTCTTGTCACCAGGAACCGCCTGGGGCCTGAGCACTTCAGCACCATTGAAAACCCTGGTTTCCAGCCGTGGGTTTAAAATACAGGACAGTTTTCGGGGAGGGGGTCACAGGGAGAATGAAAGACCAGAAGCTGAAACCCATCAGCCCTGTGACCAGAAGTTCTAGGGAGAAAGCGGTGGGGGGGGGGGGGGACCGGGGGTTTGGGGGGGGTGTCCATCACTTAGGTGCCCTTGGACATACAAGTTTCTTAACCACTCTGAATCTCAGGATCTTTCTCTACTAGTCAAAGCCTTGCCTACCAGCCCTGGCAGGCTGTTGTGAAAGTTTAAAGAAGCTGGACAGTTCTGGAAAAGGCCCAGCACCTGATTTGTTGTGCAGGTTGTGTAGGCTGCCCCTTATCAGCGGGAATCCGGGAACACCCAAAAGAGAGCCGTTGGGGCCTGCCTTCCACAGCACCGCGTAACCGGCTGTGGGGGTTTGGGTTCTTGGACTCGACCTTGACTTTGCAAGGTGCGTGAGGGGCCAGGTTAGCTATCTGGAGGCCTCTCTCCACACACCCAATGGAAACTCAGACAGCAACCAAATCAGATAGATTGTCAGGGCCCAGAAGATGCGTGTCGGGGGAGAAATCAGAAAGTGGGCCTGGGTTATCTTCCAAGGAACTCCAGGTTCCGAGGCTCAGAGAGACCAACAGGCTCAGAGGGGCCCCAGAACCTGGACAGGATGGTATTTTTCCAGGAAAAAAAAGTGTCCCTGGGACTTGATTCAAGCCAGGCCTCTCCGGTGCGCCATCTGGTGGCCTCCAATAGCATTTCACCTTTGGCGGCCTGTTCAGCTCCTCCACCACCATCCCAGGATTTCCTTTTCTGCAGGAGAAAACTCTCCCCGAACAGAACCGGGATGGAGTGGGACTTAACTGCTGTGGTGTGGTCGATGTTTTGAAAATTGTCCGAGAAGACAGTTGCTGGACTACAGATCTTAGCAGCCGGGTTCAGTTAGGTTAACTCTCTAACTAGTTGGACGTGTCGCCAATGCTAAGAACCACAAAAATAATGTCGAGCCATTATGCATTTATTTTGAGCCGTTGCTATAGGCAACACATGGTGATTTAAATATATTTCATCACTTAATCCTTGTGAAAAACTGACAGCCTGGAGAGTGTTATCTTCAATTCCCAGGACAAGGGGATGTGCTCCTGGAGATGAGGGAGGCCATAGGTTACTAAGGAAGGGTCAGGGAAAGGAAGCAGGAGTGGAGTTTCTGGGCTATGGACTTGAACTTGGGGTGCTGGGTGGATGGACAGGGAGGGATGGGGTCCACACGCAGGTAGATTGCATCCTGTTGGTACCAGTGCCACCTCCTCTGGGGAGAAGGTACCCATTTTAGAGATGAAGAGATGGATTCTGGCTGAGCGTTTACATATGTTGCCGGAGGTCATAAATCTGCAGGGTGGGCCGCAGGGCCCTGACCTTGGAGGACAATACTCTTACCCAACAATGGAATTAAACAGCTAATCTCTCTCATCTGCAGAGGCCTCTGGAGCCAGGAACTACATAAATAAATCACAGCATCCTTTTCTGATCTCCATGCAAACAAATGGGATTAACACATCAAAGGCTAACCTCGTCTCCTGTAAGTAGACTTGCTCCCAGGTGGGAGGTGGACCAGATGGAAGACCAGGAGGTTAGAGAGGATTCACTCACCATACAGTTCTTGGACTTCACTGCTTACTGGCTGTGTGATCCAGGACAAATGGCCTGACCTCTCTGTGCCTTCATTTTCTCATCTGTAAAATGAGGGGGACAATATTTACTTCATACACTTGGTTGTGAGGATAAAGTTAAAATCATGTTATTTATTGAGCAACCGGTATGTGCCAAAAACCATGTTCCAAGCTCACTTCTTACATTAATTCACTTCTCACCACAACCCATGTATTAATTAGTTATTATATAAGGGAGTAGACTCTTACATAATGAATAAAATGATGACTGGGACATCTCTCTGGCAACATGGGAAACATTCTATTGAGTAATAATAAGAAATAACAAGTAAATTTCCAAAATATGAAATCAATGCCTGGTCAAATTTCTGAACACATGGCAAGCAAAGTGGAGACATGAACCCCAAATTTTTGGTGAAATTGTGCATGGTTCAATGTCTTCAGTGGCTTTTATGTAATTGTTTTTGCAAGGGATAAAATTGATATATGTCTAATATTTATATATAAATATATAAAACAGGGAAGTAGGGTTTGAGAAAGCAAGATTTGTATGGATATACACACACATGTACATACAACTATCTAATTATACATCTACTAGAAGCCCAGTGCATGAAATACGTAGGGGGGCAGGGGGGAGGAGAGTCCCCTCAGCCCAGCCTGCATCCTTTCCAATCAGGGAACCCTTGAGGGATGTTCATAGGCATAATCTTGGGATCAGGCCTAAACTGGCAGTCAGACATCCCTCTCACAATCCTGAACTGCTGGCTCCTAATTGCTCACCTACCTGCCTACTTGGTCACCCCTAACTGCCCCTACTTGCTGGCCTGATTGCTCCTCACTACCTCTGCATGCTGGCCTGATCGCCCCTAACTGCCTGCCCCCCTCAGCCGGCCTGGTTAGCCCTTACTCCCCCCTGCCAGCCTAATTGCCCCTAACTGCCGCCCCTGTTGGCCTGGTCACCTCCAACTTCCTCCTTCCCCCGCCAGCCTGGTTGCCCCATGCAGGCTACTGTTCAGTTGTTTGGTTGTCCCTCACTACCCCCGCTGCTGGCCTGGTCAGGCAGCCATCTTGTGAGGGTATAAGGGTTAACTTGCATATTACCTCTTTATTATATAGGATGTGTATATACACTTTTTTTCTGAAACCCTGTTCAAATGCTTTCACCACTTTGCACTGTTAACATAAAAACATTCCAACATGCAAAGGATTTTTGTGAGTTTATTTGAGCCAAAATGTTAAATTGCTGGGAACCAGAACCTCAACAGATTGAGATAATGCTCTGGAGAATGTCAGGTTACATCTATATTTATGCACTAGAGGCCTGATGCATGAAATTCATGTAAGGGGCTCGGCCCGCGCAGCCCCAGCTTTGTCCGGATGGTTGTTCTGCTGTTCGGTCTAATTGGCATATTAGCTTTTTATTATATTGGATTGCAATCAAAGGAAGGGACCTGGTGGGTTACATGAAATCCACTGGTGATAGAGAAGTGGGAGAAAGCAAAGCGGGGGTGGGAGCTGGGAAGAGGGGTTAACCCCTGGGGCTGGATAAAATGTAAAATAATAGACGTACATTTAGGTGCAGGAATAATTAACATGATAATGAAGGAATCTGCAGTATCTGTCCTGGAGGCCAGGCACATTAGGTTGTGCCCCAAGGAGTAGGGAAAAAGGGAAGTTACAAGTTACCCAGACATTTCAAGGACATTATCATAGGTGCAGAAAGACTACTAGGTTCAGCTAAGGTAAAGGTTGACCTTGTCAGTGAAGATACAGTACTGGCTTAGGAGGTGACTACCCACCATCACTGCGTTTAGTTAAAGTTTCATTTCAGCCCGTCCTTTGTGGTTATTTAGGTCTCTGAGTTTGAAGGCTGTCATGCAGGCCTCCCCTGAGCTGGTCAGGTCAGCATGTGGCCCCTGTTGTCCACAGCCCACAGATCTCATGCATTGGGCCCCGAAGTGCTGTGGACGATGCCACAAATTCCTTCATTATCATGTTAATTGTTCCTGCACCCACCTGAGTATGTGTCCATCATTTTACTTTTTATCCAATCCCAGGGGTTTCCTCCACTTTGCTTTATCCCACCTCCTAAATCTACCACCAATGAATTTCATGTGACCCACCTACATCCCTCCTTTGACTGCAATGTACGAATACTACAAATGTAACCCGCCATTCTCTGGAGCATTCTCTCAATTCCTTGAGGTTCTGCTTCCTGGCATATGTCGACAGTTTGGCTCAAATGAACTCACAAAAATTCTTTACAGGTTTCAATGTTTTGTTTTCTTTTACGTTAATGGGAAAATGCTTCCTTTCAAGGCCTCCTTCCACTTTTTCGTGAACCACAGACCTTTTGGAGACCCTGTTCTTTTCCTCCCACATTTTCTCAAGTAGGTGGCCTCCCATTCATGGGAATTCACAGACCGCCTCCAAAACCCAGCCACTGCACCCTCAGGGGTCACAGGTCAGGAGCCCATGCTTCCTTTTAGAATTGCACCCCCTCCACGTCCCCCAAATATTTATTGAGCACCTACTATGTATCAGACAGCCAGCGCCAAGTACTGGGGATCTAATGGTGAGCTTTAGAATGTCACCTGCTGCCCAGCCAGTGGTTGAGGTTGACTTTTGAACCAGGAGATCAGGGTTCAATTCCTGGTCAGGGCACAGGCCTGGGTTGTGGGCCCAATCCCCAGTAGGGGGCATGCAAGAGGCAGCTGATGGATGTGTCTCTCTCATCATTGATATTTCTATCTCTCTCTCCCTCTTCCTTCATCTCTGAAATCAATAAAAATATATTTTTTAAATATATATATATATATTTATTTATTTTTATTTTTATTTTTTTAATATATTTTTATTGATTTTTTACAGAGAGGAAGCAAGAGGGATAAAGAGTTAGAAACATTGATGAAAGAGAGAGACATTGATCAGCCTCCTCCTGCATGCCCCCTACTGGGGATGTGCCTGCAACCAAGGTACGTGCCCTTGACCGGAATCGAATGTGGGACCTTTCAGTCCCTAGTAGGCTGACACTCTATCCACTGAGCCGAACTGGTTTTGGCTAAAAACTATATTTAAAAAAAATGTCACCTGCTAGCATTCACACACTATCATTTTCCTGGTTCCCCCCTTCTATGCCTGGCCTTCCCTGTGAGATAGCAATAGGGAGAGAAGAAGAACTAACAGCTAAGGAAGGCCTTGCTGCAGTGAGGATTTCCTCACATACTGCCTGAGCGAGCCTTTACAGGGCCCTTGTTTAGCGAAGAGAAGCACCCAGACTCAAAGCCAGAGCACCTGACCATTCCTCTGGGCAGGGCGACACGATGCTGAGCAGGGGCTGGGTGGTCAGGGCGGAGGTCACTGCCCGCTCACCGCCTCATGGCTGAGACCAGAGGTTGCATGGAGGCTCCAGCAGGAGTCTCGCCCTGAGAGGAGCGATTTCAACTCCGCAGCCTGTGCTTCCTTTGCAGACGAGTGATACACACAGCACACAGACACTGAGGGAGAGCACAGAGCCCGCCAGCACCGCCACCTGGTCCAGGCGCCACCTGGTCCAGGCGCCGCCGTTCATAAAGCGCTGGTGGCCAGGACTTCAGCTTCCCCCAGGCACAGGGCGTGTTCCTGGATGTCACCTCCCCCCCCCCCCCCCCGCCCATCCACAGGGAAAGGGGGACTCAGTCTGGACCATTCCTCCTCCGGGCCCCTTGTTCTGCGAGGTTTTGTCAGTGGGGTGGCTCTTTTTATCGACCTCGGGGTCATTTTGCACACCTAGAAGCAGGCCAGGCTAGCCACTGGGGCAACCGACACCTTTCCTCAGACTCCCCAAGGGGTGTGTGCTGGGCGGGGGGAGAGGGCACCGGGGGAGGGGGGGAACTGCCACATTAACATAAATGACTGCTTAAATGTCAACAAACTGTCACTTTATGTCAACTTGCCCAAACTCAACTCATTTAGCGGTATTGATTACGTAATGTGGGTGAGGGACCCCCAAAATGCTAGAAAGGTCCTTGTCTCAAGTCATGGTCATTGTTTGAACGGGTGGCTGGGCATGGGGAGGGGGAAGGGGCTCCTTCTATTTCTCTATATTCCAGATTTTTCAAAACATATACTTTAAAAGGCACGTGATCCCTAAATTCCATGTCCCCCATGCATCCCTCTGAAAGCCCTTCTGCTTCGTATTCTATTGAGCTCACTCCTGGGGTCACTAGACCGTGGGGTGGTTCGAGAGCTCTGCAGACACGAAGATGATACACGGATGTGTGTTCTCTCCTCTTCTGAAACTCCCTGGAGGCTCACAGCGTGTGGATGAGTTAGCGGATCCACGGCCCACGCAGCGCTGGCCGGGGGGCTCCCAAGGCGCCCTACCTTTGTTTTCCTGAGGAATGGAGTAGCGGCCCTCCGGGCTGGGGTCAGACCCAGTGGCGTCTGGCTGTCCTCTCGGCCGCTCAGAGACAGAGGTCTTTAGCCCTAATTCCCTCATTAAGCCCTTTCCCAGGGCGGCTGGGGCACCCCAGGGAAGGCTGGCCCGCCCCACTTAGGAGGGAAAGGGTAGGAAAGGGGGAGGTGGCCTGGGCCTTCAGGTCTCGGGTGAAACCGGGAGGTCAGGGAGGTGACAGGCATCGAAACCTTTAGCACATGCCCATCTCCCTCACCTCTGCCCCCCACCTCTGCAATGGATGGCGGAGAAGTGAATCTGCGAGTGAGGGGAACATCCTGAGTCTTACACAGGAAGAAAGGGGGTCCCGGGGGCAGTGAGGGCCTGGGGTCGCCACCATGACGCGTCCTCGGGGCTCCCTGGCCGCCGGGGTCCTCGAGGCAGCCCCTCCTGTCTATTGGCTGCCGGGCCGGACCCCGGGCCCTGACTGCAGGCAAGAACTTCAAGGGCAAGAAAAGGGGCCGGGACTCGACTCGAGGTGCCACCTGACAGAAGCCAGTGCCCATGACCCTGGAGAGGGGCCTCAACGGGGAGGGTGGGCGTGGCCACCGGCTGCGTTTGGGGGAGCGTGCTGGGCAGAAGAGCTTGGGGCCTCCCTGGACGGGGCGGCCAGACCTGGGCCTGTGCTGGGCGGGCTCCTCCCACAGGACTGAGGGGGGACCAGCCACCCACAGCTTAGAGAAAACCGGACCATCGCACGGCCCAGAGAACTCGAGGAGCGGAAGGAAGGGTTGAGGGAGGTGTCCGTTTAGAACAGTCGAAGCCCCTTCTCGGAATTCCCTCGGCCGGGCCGTTGAAAGTCTTTCTGGGAGCGAGGCGGGAGCTGAGCCTCAGACAGACTTCAGCTCCCATTCGAAGGGAAACGCTTTCTCCTCAAGCCCACCGGGAGGGAAGGCCATTGTCTGGGAAAGCTGTCCAAGTGCAGCCCGAGGCCAGAGGCCGCCTCCCTGCAGCCGCGTGACCAGGTGAACGCGTCTTGTCGGGTTACAGTGTGGCTGCGGGAAAGGGGCGCACAGGGATGTGCCGGCCGCACTCCCCGGTGCGTGTGCCCCTTCCCCTCCCTCAGCCTCGGCTTCCACGGAACCCACACCCCCGCTTCATAACCTCTCTCCAGACTGCCCGGCCCCCCGGGCCTCGAACTCCCCTTCTTCCACGCCCTCCCACGAACCAGGACGCAATGCTCCCTCTGCGTGCAGGAGCTCAAACTTAGGGCCCAGGCGGTCCAGGCGGGCACAGGCCTGGGATGGGCATGCGAGGCTGGGCAGGCCCCGCCCGGCCCTCTGCGCTTTCAGCTGACCCTGCTCAGGTCCAGCCGTGTCCACAGCCCTGGATCTCTGTTCCCAGGGAAGGCCCGCCCGCTGCTAATATTCTCATGAGTGTTTCGCACAGAATTTCCTTTTGCCTTCACAACAGCCCCTGGGGGCCAGGCCTCTGATCCCTGTCCTAACGGATGAGGAACTGACCCAGAGAGGGGGAGGTTTTGTCCAGTTCCCAGAACCGACAAACGACTTCAGGTCCAGCCTGCCTCTCCAGTCAGGGAGGAAAGGGTCAGTATTTTATCTCACCTGGTTCTTACAGCAGGCGTTTCACTTTCCAGCCATATTAGAAGGGGGGAGGAAGGAGAGAGAGGGACAATGAAGAGACAAGACGGAAAAGCCTCAGAGAAGGAGCGATAGATGAGACTTCAGCCATCACGGCCCATGAAATCAGTACAGATTTGCTTAAATGGGAAAGAATGAGTGGATGGATGGATGAATGGATGGAGGATGGAGGATGGATGGATGGAGGATGGATGGATGGAGGATGAATGGATGGATGGATGGATGAATGACTTGGACATAGTGAAGTGACTAAAAGCATGCAGGTAGCTGTTATGCTTGAATTCAAACTTTATCTTTCCCATTTCCCTCTTGTGTGACCATTGACAAGTGCGTTAAATTTGTCTGAGCCTCGGTTTCCCCATCTGAAGAATGGGAATCCAAGAGCTGCTGTGCTGGTGGAATGCCACAGTGCCCGTCGGCGCTCAGCACAGCGCCTGGCTCACAGGGGCTCTGCAGACCAGGGCTGCCTGGCGTGGCCAGGGAGCTTCCTCCGGGGCCTATCCGAGCCCGCTGCCACCAGCACAAGGGAGTCCTTTTCATTTTTGTTCTACTTAATTTGGGGGTGTCTGTGGACATCGGGGAAATCGGGGTGCACATCTCATTTGCTATGTGGCCAAAGGATGTCACCTAAGTCCTCCAAGCCATTCCGTCTGCACAGTGGGGATTCTGCCTGACAGCGTATGATGTTCCCATGGGAGAATCTCAGAGGGACTCAGCATGAGCCCCGCCCCTAGGACCATAGAAGGTTCTGGAAGATTCTCATCAGAACTGAGAGAGCTTCGCCAGAATATGGGCTGGAAACACGCAGGAATTCCCAGAGGATGGGGCTGGTGATAGCAAACGTGTTGATGGGCTTGAGAAACAAGACCACAGGTCAGAATGCGGCCCGTGGCCCTGGGGCAGGCGCTGCGTTCCTCTCGAGGCCCCGGGAGCGAACACGCCGGTACCGACGCCGGAGTGAGCGCCGTCTGACTCCTGCAGCTCTTGGCTGAGGTCTGAGAACTGAGCTCCTGGGAGGCAAGGCCAGTGGTCCAGCAGCACAGTCTTACACGCAAATCCCCGAGCACAGCCAGCGACCTCACCCATGTCCCCCATTCCTAACGATAAAGGCAACAGACCGCTAGCCAACGTTCGCCAAGGCCAGACCTGGTCTAGCCGCTTTGAATGCGGTAAGTCTTTCCATCCGTAGATATGGCTCCACTCTATGTGGAAAAACACTGAGCTCAGAGACGTTAAGTAATTGGCCCAAGGACACACAGCTAGAAAGCGAAGAGGCTCGGTTTCTAATGCAGACCCTCTGACCGAATCTATACGCTCTAAACCAGGGTTTCTCAAACGGAAGGAGCCCTTTTAGACGCCTTTTCCCTAATGGGAATGATAGCATCACAAACAGTGGGACTTCAAACGCCGTGCGTCTTTATGTCCGTACCGGAGAAACGCACGTCTGTGCGGTATCCACAGAGAAAGACATTTGCTGCCGCCTTGGTCTTCCCGCCCCCGGGAATGTAGACTCTGCACCGCCTCCCCCAGCCCAGGGGTCCTGTCTTCACTGATGTTAGGCTGGCTTGAGGGGAGCGAACGGGGCGAGGGTACTGGAGTCCCATACCCCCCTCAAAAGGCAGATGGCATCTTGAACACTGAGCCATTTCTGTTCAGAACGTGCTGTCGTCCCCACACCAGCCATTTGCCATTTCTGAGTGTGTCCCTTAGTTGAGACTCCTCATATCTTGAGATTTCAAGGGGGTGAGGGGGACCTTCCCAAAACAGGGGGGCCATTTTCTAAAAAGAGTGACAGTGTGGGAGCTGCTGGATGCTCCGTCTAAACCCTGCCCCCACCCTCCCCCTCCAGAGACAGTGAAGTCTGGGTGTTCAAGAGCCCCCTGCAGGCGGGTGTCACAGGGCCCCAGGCCTCCCTCGAGGACAATGGCGGCGCATTCTCACCCCCTCCCACCCAGCCAGCCTCTCCGACTCTCAGACCGAGCAAGGCCCTTCTTGGAGGTGCTTCCTCCCTCTCGGTTAACTGAAGGCCCGTCCAGAAAGGATGGCTTGTTCGGGCCGCCTGGCAGCACGGGCAGGTCCACGCGTGGGAGCAGAGGGTGGGGGTGGAGGAAGCACCTCCACGAGACGGAAAACTCGTTACGCCTCCTCCAGAGACAGTGTGTGTGCGGGCGCCGACCCCGATGCCCGACAACAAAGCGGGCCTGGCCTTCCTGATGAGGGAGGGGCATGTGCCGTCCCTTCTGGGCTCGTAAATGCACACCGCCCCGGGAAGGAAGCGGAGGGGGTGTTTGAAGCCAGAGGAAAGAGCAGATGAGGTTATGGGGTTCCTATAAATGAGGGCCTTCCCTTTCTTCTCAGAAGTCTCTTGGCCTTCAGCCAATTACACACAGTAGCTCCATTGCTGCGACCATAGTTGGCCCCTGAACATAAGGAATCTTCTAGAAGAAGCAGCCAAGTGAAGTGGGCAAGACTCTTCCTGGGATCCTGTTGCCAAGGGCCTGGGGCAGGCCTGGGGTCCAATGTACCCGTCTCACAGTGATGGGCGTTGAGGATCCAAGGAAGGGAAGGGGCTCACCTGATGCTCCCTCCCAGGGCTCAGCATGCGGTAGCCATGGGACTTCAACACACAACTTCTGTTCCCACCAACCGGTTCCTTCTGCCCGGACCTGCCACTGCGTGTCCCATTTTCCATGAAGGACACGGGGCTCCGGTGGGGTCACGCCGGAGATGAACACGGGGATGCAGAGCAGCTGGGGGGCTCTGGAGTTTTAATCCACGTCTCCCCAGTGTGAGTTTGGGCAATCAGTCTCGCCCTCCACTTTCCCGCCTTCTCACCTAGAAGAGAGCGCGCGACCTGCTCACGGGCCATCGGGAAGGTGAAGACTGACATGGTGGGACAAGGACAACCATCCCCTACTGCATGCCGTGCGAGGGCCGTGGAAGCAAAGACCACAGACCCAGTGGCTTAGACAATGGAAATCGCTGTCTCATGGCTTTGGGGGACAGAAGTCCTAGACCACAGAGTTGACCGGGTTGGTTTCGTCTGAAGCCTTTCTTCTTGGCTCACAGATGTCCCTCTTCTCCCTGTGTCCTCCCGTGGGCATCCCTCTGTGTGTGTCTGTGTCCCAATCTCCTCTTTAAAAAAAAAAATATATATATATATATATACACACATACATACACACACACATATATGTACGTGTGTGTGTGTGTGTGTGTGTGTATTTAAATTTATTTCAGAGAGGAAGGGAGAGAAAGAGAGATAGAAACATCAAGCATAAGGAAGAATCATTAATCGGCTGCCTCCTGCACACCCCCCCACTAGGGACTGAACCCACAGCCTGGCTACGTGCCCCTGTCCACAGGCTGGCATTCTGTCCACGGAGCCAAAGCAGCTAGGGCCAATCTCCTCTTCTTGTAAAAAGCCAGTTTTGTTGGAATAAGACCCACCCTGATGACCTCATTTTAACTGAATCACCTCTTTAGAGGCCTGATCTCCAAATACAGTCACATTCTAAGGTCCTGGGGTTAAGAGCTTCAACACATGAATTTTAGAAAGATACAATCCAGCCCCAAACCTCTAAAAATACCCACAATTCCATTCCTGCTGACATACCTTCACTTAAGGCTACCTTCCAGGGATGTGATCATGCCTCTGGAATGTTACCAGAAAAGAGCTCATTCCGTCCTCCACGGGTGGATTCTTCTAGAACAGGGAATGACAAATTACAGCCCGTGGGCCCCAAGCTGCCTGCTGCCTGTCTTCCTGTGGCCTCGGAGCTGAGAATGGTCCTTACATTTCTCTCTTAATGGCTGGAAAAAGTCAAAACTGGAGTACGATCTCGTGCCGTGTAAAAATTATATGAGATTTAATTTTAACTTCAGTGCCTATAAATTAAATCTTGTTGGAACACAGTCATGCCTATTCGTTCATGTGCTGCCTACGGCTGCTTGTGCAATTGCATTGCTGAGCAGACTGCATAATCTACCCAGCCTCCAGTTTAACCACTAGTCGTTGAAAAATCACAGTTTAGAGAGTCACTGATTTTCAAAGCTGGGTCCTCAGGATCCCTATGAAGGAATCCTGACTCAGAAGCTTTGGGTGTGGCCCTAGGGTCTGCATTTTTAATGAGTACACAGAAAGGGCAAGCCACAATATGCAACTGAAACCAGTGTGTCTGTCAGAAATTCAGTGTATCTCACACCTGTCAGAATGGCTGCCATCAACAAATCAACAAAGAACAAGTGCTGACGAGGATGCGGAGGAAAAGGAACCCTCGTGCACTGCTGGTGGGAATGCAGACTGGTGCAGCTCCTGTGAAGAATAGTATGGAGTTTCCTCAAAAACTAAAAATGGAGCTCCCATTTGAACCCATGATCCCACTTCTAAGACTACATCCCAAGAAATCAGAAACACCAATCAGAAAGATTGTGTTCATAGCACAATTTACAATGTCTAAGATTTGGAAACAGCCTAAGTGCCCATCAGCAAATGAATGGATTAAAAAACTGTGGTACATCTACACAATGGAATACTACGCTGCTGTAAAAAGGATGAACTCCTACCATTTGCAACAGCATGGATGGAGCTGGAGAGCATTATGCTAAGTGAAATAAGTCAGTTGGAGAAAGATAAATATCACATGATCTCACTCATTTGTGGAATATAATGAACAACATAAACTGATGAAAACAGACCCAGAGACTCAGAAGTATTGAACAGACCAGACCATCGAACCTAAGAAGGAAGGCAGGGGAGGGTGTGTGTTCGAGGGGGTTGGGGTGTGGGGGGGTAAAAGATCAACCAAAGGACTTGTATGCATGCCTAGAAGCTTAACCAATGGGCACAGACTGTAGGGGGGTGAGGGCATGTGCTGGGGGGTGGGAACTGGCAGGAAAAGGTCCATGGGGGAAAAGGAGACATATGTAATACTTTCAACATTAAAGAATTTATTTTTTTTTTAAAAAGATCTTATTAGATTAAAACACTGGGAGGGGGCGTGTAATGTATGAATCCATAGGGAACAGTAGCCAAGGAATTAATTTCTCAATGGAGAATATGAAATCCATTCAGTAAGTTGAGTGGATGAATGACGTACTGCAGTAACCACTCACTCAGAGCACGGAATCTGGTGGCTTTTGGATACATTTATTACCAGCAGGATTGGGAGTCAGTCTCCAAGTTAGTCTGTTACCTGAAATTTCATTTTCTCCTTTCAGAGAAGTTCTCACAATATGTAGGTTTATATTCATCTATGTCATTTCTTCTCTTTTTTTCTTTTGCCCAAACAGGGACTTGACATCTGTGTCATTTCTTGCTTAGGGACTGTCTTCTCCAATAGACTGTAAATTCCATGAGAGCAGAGATGTATCTATTTGGGGCATCTCTGTATTCCTAACATTCGGCATAATGCCTTGCACAGAAGAGAGGTCCAGGAAATAGTTGTTGGATGGATAGATGGATGAATGGGGGATGGATCAGGGATGGGGGCATGGATGGGTGGATGGGTGGATGGCTGTGGGGGAATGGGGGGGTAGGTGGGTGGGGGATGGATGGTGGATGGGTGGGTGGATGGAGGATGGGGATGGGGGAGTGGGGGATGGGGGGATGGATGGATGGTGGATGGATGGATGGATGGATGGATGAGGGATGGGGACATGGATG